>CM046036.1:75982907-76405594 GCA_025215565.1 Flaveria ramosissima
TATTGAAGTTTAAATATTTACATTTATAATATGAAGTTTTGCATCAAAGGAGTTATCAACCGTTTTTCTCTATTTTGAAAGAGAATATTAGCAATTTGAACTATCATATTTGTCATCTTGTATAATTCTGGAAACATATATATTTCTAAAAGTAGTAAGATCGGTTATCTACTCGTAGTTTTTACTATTTCTACAAACTAAAATGATAAATGAGATCTTGGGTTTCTTGTTATATTTTATCTAAGCACGTATATTATACTATGTATTATTGAACTTTATTGTATATTACAAGCTTACAACACACTTGACAATACTTTTATTAAATTATATTGTATGTATATTTGCTTTTCAAAGCAGATAAATTACTAAAATTAAGCTATTAACATTTTTTTAATATGATTTCATGGATTACAATAGTTATCATCCGATTATTTTCTTTTTCTCTCTTTTTGTTCTTTAAGACAATATTATTATTTTTAAACTATTTGCTTTTATAAAACAGTCACATAAATACGGTCCCCCAAAAGATAACATCAACATCGATAATATTAATATGAATCGACAAAAATCAATGAATTTGATATCACAAACAATTAGCTTTCGCTTTCAATCTCTTTATCTTGCATAACATTGTCATTTGTTGTTTTGACGTATAGTGGTCACATTGTTACTCTAAATAATATTATATGTTTTTTTTCTTCAATTTAATTCTAAAATAATATTAAAATATCAGGAGATACACTTTCACATCCTATCAATTGTGTACATAATTTGATAACATTTTAAATTAATTTACATCAGCATAAAAGAATTTAAAAATGTAACAATGAACAACTAAATTTCTACAAAAAATAATAAAACCTAAAATGGGTTTTATAGATAATTTTGTCATCTTATATTAAAACAATCAATTAAAATCAATGAAAATACATAACATCAGCCTTTTGTCTAAGAAATATGTGCGATAGTGTAACCACTAACAAAAGCCAATTGTACACAAGTTTAAACAAATATCTAAATAGCAAAATAATATGATATTTTGAAAGTAAGTTAAAAATATCTTATAATTAGCCATCATTATTTTTTCTATAAAACAACAAATATGAGTGATACTTTTAATTATAACGATAGACATTATATTTTTACTGTGTAGTACAATAAGATTAGAAAATAGTATACACATAAAATATTTTATTTTTTAATTTATAAAACTAGATGGTTTAAACTTAGCAAAATAGTAATATTTTGATAAAGAAATTGGATGCCTCATAATTTCTAAGTTTTAGTTTATAAAATTGTGTACATGCTTGTTAGATGTTACATATTCTAAAAATGATGTTTGTATCATAAACATTTCATATGTAACACGTTGAAAAATGAGTCTAATACGAGGTAATTTTATAAAAAAATATCTTATAATTTATTTCATAAATTACAATATCATTTTAAATGTATACATTCAAATTGCAGAAATTAATTTGATCCATGCGTATTTCTTCGTCCAAGAATTGTATGCATATTGAGTATCCCCCACCATCATATAGCGATAGAAAAAAAGTTATAGATTTTGTGACTTTTGACGCAACTCTATATATTCGTTTAAGCTCCGTCAATATTATTAATATAAACAGAACTAGTCCCACTTATAATCTTTCATTGGACATAAACGTAAATTTATAATCATTATATAATGTTAATTTATAAATCAAATTAATAGTGTTTTTTTAAATCTCCTCCGTACATTTGTATGAGTTGGTTGTCAGTTGTAATCTTAGCTGTAGGTAGCACAACCCATGTAAAATAAGGTCGGTGGCCTTTAGGCTTAAAACTTGCACACTTTCATCCCGTAACAAATTTTTTAAAAAAATTATACAAAAATGTGTCCCATGAAGTTTTTAAAATTCCAGGTTTACCCCGTACAATGCTACGAAAACACTAATTTCTTACGTTTGTATTTTTATGTACGTGTTGGTATGAGTCGGGTCAAATAAAAAAAGTTTTCGTTATTATTTTTATGAATGCTTTGAGTTGTTGGGTGTTTCGACGTAAGTTTTGTTTGGAAACATATCGGGCTAAATGTAATATGTTTTCATTCGAAGGTATAAATCCGAGTTACTCTATGTTTACATGTAACTTATTTCGAAGACAATTTGGTCGATTGTAGTCAATACTTTATAACGCCACATATGGTCACTACACGTGCATTTTTATATACTTTTGAGCTGGTCTACGTTTTGACAATTCCACATAAATTTAATTTGTTTGAAAAAGAGTCGAGTAAAATATAATATGTTTTCATTTAACTGTATAAACGAGTTATTATACGTTTTGACATAAATTTAGTTTAGAAACGAGTCAGGTTGATTTAACATATACCTTATCACGCCGAGTACGATGTCGTAGGAAAGCACAACGGGTTAAAAATCCTAGTTATTGTTTAACATCAACGAAATAAAATGTTAAAATCATGCTTCATTTAGGTAGGAAATTATAAAAATACAGGTAAGCGGTTATTGGCCTGAAATGGAAGTCAACTATTATCAGGTACGACCGAGTATAAAACTTTATTCTCACCAAAAATGAAAGCATATACCAAATAACATGTTTGTACCATGATAATAATTTAACTTTATATAAACAAGGACGTGTACAAAAATAAATAGTTTGTTTTTCAGTCTTAAAAGTTTTTTTAATATAAGAAATTGTTGAAATACAATATTTATTCATAAGTCCTGAATTAAAAAAAAAGATATATGACAATTTTTGTTTATATAGAAAACATGCAAGTGTAGCTTTTGTGTGTGTATATTACCTACATATGTGTGAATAAACGAATAAAAGTTTGAAAAATTTATAAACAACTTAGTTGGATAGTTTTAGTACCACCTAAAGTTAAAACGATTTTAATATAGTAACCACCTAAGTTAATTTCATGAAAATTCAATAATATAACTATGTTAAATTACGCTAAACATATACCAACCACCTCGAATTATGTAAGGAAAACCATATATGAAGTCATCCAACTTGTGAATATCATACCATGAATATGTGGACTACAAATTTATGTTAGTAAACCATAATCACGCGTACACAATGATACGAGGAATTCACAAAAAAATGTATGGCCTTTTCAAGCATAACACAAGAATGCATATCTGAATGCATATCTGAATACAATCATGCATGCTTCAATCCCCATCCACCATTCGTTGTTCAATGCCATGAATATACATACATACGCATGCTTATTCATGAATAAATATCGTAACACATACGGTTTTCTATCATCGTTAAGAAGTAAAGTAAAGAGTTACCTGTGACTTAATATAATAGTGGGCGTCTTTTAAAGGCATCCTACATCACTGAAGGAAGCATGATGTTGTTAGAAATTCTTTACGATCATTCTTACATATGGTAGATGACTTGCTCAAATGAGAGATTATTGAATATATGTGCACAAGTATACAAATATAGTTAGTTTTCTCATCGATGTATAATCCTGAAGAGTCACATGATAGTCAACGTCAAAGAAAGTTAATATGTCTAAAGAGATTATACATATAGACATGATAAACGATTGTGAAATTAATTATTGTAGCAGTAACTAATTGTATTCTTTAAAAGCAATATTATTTATAATTATAATCATTATTATTATTATTATTATTATGAATAATATTATTTAAAAAATAAATCATAATATTTTTATTTAATTTGATTAAATTTAGATAATTAGTATTTTGACTAAGGTGGCAAAAATAGAAAGAGTGGACTAGTGTTTTAGTGGGTAAGTTGATTCATTAAAGTCTTTAATTAATAAGTCAAACTAGTATTAAGCCCGTCGCGTTGCGAGGGGAAGTGTTAAACCGCGACAGTTAGCACTAATTTCATAGTGACCATCAACACTAAAAAAACTCGTATTAAAAAAGAAATAAAAATATGAAAAATAAACACTAGTACAAAAAGATTCAAAAAAGCGGTTGTTGAAATATGAATCGTAGTAAAAGGTAACATTTTAAAGAAGTGAAGATAAGAATGCGGTTGAATTTTCAAAACCGCAATAAAAGGGATGAAATTGTTGTGATTTAATTAATTTAATTAATTTGTGAACCGCCGTATAGGTTATATATAAAATAAAGTTATATTTCATTTAATTTAAAAAATAAAGAGTTGATATAAGAACCGCCATATTAGGTTTATGATTTTTATAATCGGTTTAATTTTTAAAATCGCTTTATTAGATATTTATTATATTTTTTTTCTTTATTTTATTTTTTGAACCGTCTTATTAGCATATACCTTTTCGTTTTTTAATTATTTTATTTTTGAAACGCCTTATTAGCATATTTTTTAATTATTTTATTTTTGAAACGCCTTATTAGGTATATTATTTTAAAAATATAATGAGAGGAATGTGGGGTTGGTTATCTTTGAAACATTCTTTTTAAATTTTGAAAATTTAATCGATATATACGTATGCAACTTCTAATCTGAATTTGATTCGATTCACTTTATACTTCCAAAAGAGCATTCTACTTCAAATTAAGTATCTCTTCTTCATTTATTGGAGCTCGATCCCACGATCAAAATTAAGTATCTCTTCTTCATTTATTGGAGCTCGATCCCACGTTTAAGATTCAAGCTATTTTGTTGCTTTTATTTATTTTGTGGATCTTCAAGGTAACATTATTAATTGTCATTTTGTAGTTTAATTTAGACTATTTTACTATATTTTTTCATGCATTCATTTAGATCTAGAAACCTTTTAGTTCATACCCGTCTAAAATTAATCTATTAGAGATTAATTTTAGATTGTCCCTTCTCGGGGACTGCTTTTTGATTGTTCTATCTCATTAGGATATATATACATTTTAACGGATTGATTGTTTAGAAAATTGATATATTTCTCTTTACTCCATCAAGCTTGCTATTTAAGCAAACTTGAGGAGTTAAAGGAAATGTTGTCGGTTTTCAAAACAATCAAACCCTTAAAATGTATATATATGAGATAGAACAATCAAAAAGTGGGTTAGGATCCACCACCTTAGATTAAGTTTGTACAATTGATTCATATCATAGATACTTATTCGATTTATATCTCTTTTTTGTTTGTTTATTCATTTCAGATGGATCGTAACAATTGGATGTATGAAATAACACGTACTAACAAGAGATTTGTGATGGGACTACAAGGTTTTCTTAAGATCGCTAAAGAGGATCGTGTTAAAAAAGGGAACGAGTCCATCCCGTGTCCTTGTATGGAATGTAAAAATTTTACCGAATTCAAGGAAATAGAAGAAATTGAGTATCATTTGTTTAAGAATGGATTTATGTTTAATTATACTTGTTGGTCAAAACATGGGGAATTGATTGGTAGTAGTAGCACAACGTCCGTACATTTGGACGCTAATTGTAATGATGAGAACAATGATCCCCTTATTGATGATGACAATTATAATTTAAATGAGGGCAATGATAATTTAAATGAGATGTTCAATGATATGGAAACTAATATATCCAATAACGATCAAGAAAAACTACAACAGATATTTGTCGATTCAGAAAAACCATTATATGCTGGTTGTGAAAACTTTTCTAAGCTTAGTGTTGTGTTAAAACTGTTTAACTTAAAGTTAAACTACGGATGGAGCGATAAAAGTTTTACATGTCTATTAGAGTTATTGCATGACATGCTTCCCAAAGACAATGAGTTACCTATATCGGTATACCAAGCTAAAAAAATAATGTGTCCAATGGAATTAGAAGTTGAAAGAATACATGCATGTCCAAATGATTGCATGTTGTATTATATTTTATTAAAACATATAATGCTTTGCTTATTTTAATTTTTGTGTTACGTGCTGTTCAAATCAATCTCATTTTATCCAGGAAACATTGGATATTAATTTTACTTCAGCATCATCCAATGTATAAAACTTGGAAGGGTCACATATTTGATTCAATTAAAGGTATAAAGGACCCTTCAAATTACATGATAACTGATACATTCGAAGAGGCCATAGGACATAAAATAACATGGGACATGGTTGATGTAAGTTTTCTTTTGTCTTTTACATGTTTATTTTTAAATTTTAGTTAACTAATTGTTAATTTAATTGATTTAGTGCCTTCAACAACCTAAAGATTGGGAGTGTGGTTATGTGTTATGATGGCTATGTATGATTTTGTGATTCGTAACAGAGAACATATTGTAAGTATTTTTATACACTCATATTTATATACGTTTAACTATAATGTATATTATATTGTAATCTAACTTTTATTTATCTTTCAATTTTAGCTGTTAAATAAACACAGCATGGTTCGTCAACGTCAAATTGATGAATTTGTAGAGCGTACTTTAAAGGTGTTTATATCTTTCTTTGATAAGGACGAGAATGAATAGGATGAGGAGGATGGATGAACGTAAGTTTTTTATGTTATGTAGTTTATAATGGGTTTTAGCCTTCTGTTCTCAAAATAAATATTTATATTAGTTATAATAGCTAGTTGACATTATCCATTTTGAATGTGTTTATAGAGTTCTCATACCAATTTTGATCCTCTACTTGATGTGACCCAATTTAACAATATATATATATATATATATATATATATATATATATATATATATATACATATATATATATATATATATATATATATATATATATATATATATATATATATATATATATATATATATATATATATATATATATATAATATGTGTGTGTGTGTAAACATGTTTATATTGACACATTGACTCTACACTTGACATGAATTGAAGTTTTGAAGTTGATGTCTAAAGGAGGTCAAGAAGTTTAAAACCGGATGACTTTTTGGTTAGATGTTTTTGTTGTTCTTGTTTTTTGTTAGACGCTCTTTGCTTGGTTGGATTTTGTTACACTTGTTTTTTTTGTTACATTGCTTCCTGGTTAAGTGCTTTTTGAAATATAACTTTGGTTTATTATATGTGTATATGTATATTTCATTTGTTTTTTTGGCCTTTTTCGTCAGAGATGTATATATTAATCTTATTGGTTTGTATATGACTTTGTGAGATGCTATGAATGGTAATTAGTTGGTAAGTATATAAATGGTACAAGATTAAAAATAGCCCAAAAAACAGTTGCAAAACACGGAAAAGAATAAAAATACAAACGCCTTAAAAAGGACCAAAATTGGTTGACAAAAAAAGCTATTGATTCTTAAATAAGACCAAAAACAGCTATGGATTATAAAAAAAACTATTGCGTATTTACCAAAAACAGCACCAAAAACAGCAAAAAACAGCTCAAAAAAAAATAGCTATTACCAAAAACAGCTATCAAACTATTACCAAAAACAGCTATCACATTTTACGCCGGTTATATACCAAAAACAACACCAAAATATACAGCGTAAAAGTAACCGCCTTATTATGCCTAAAATCGTCATATTTGGTTATCTTTTTTTTTCTAGTGAAAATAACGGAAAGTAGATGTAAAAATGTTGTGATGAGACCGTTAAACGGGAAAAAAGGCGTAAAAACGATAAAACACACGTACACGTTGCAGTGTGTTAACTCGTAAATTTAAACGGAAACGTAAAACGAAAATTTGTAAAAGATGAAATGTATATGAAAACAAAATTGAAAGTGAAAAATTGGAGGGATTAAGTAGTAAGTTATGTAAAAGTATTAGCGTTAAAAATAAGAAAACTAAAAAAAATAAAAAATTGATACAACCCACTAAAGTTTAGGTACAACCCATAATACATAAATCACTTGGTAATTAATATTATATATATATTTAGATAAAAACTCATTAAAATGTGTCAAAATCCTAACCACAAAACACCCATAATCACCTTCTTTTCTTTGTTCGACTTTAGTCGAGAATCAAAGGGGTTCTTGTTGAACTGTTGTGGATAATCTAAAATAGAGACAATCTTGTTGAACTGTTGTGGATAATCTAAAATAGAGACAATCTACTAGTTTATGTGATTTCATGATCTATTTCTTCCGTTGTAACAACGTTAATTTTATAAAATGGATCATGAATCCTCGAATATAGGGATGGTTAGGGATGAGATTGATAAGAAAGATGGTTTAAGAATCATATATGTGTCTTGTAGCGCATAGATCAAGCACACAAGAACCCTCAAATAATAATAGGTAGGGCTGCAAACGAACTGAACGTTCAGCGAACAGTTCGTGAACCGTTCGGCGGGAAGTTCGTTTATGTTCGTTCGTTTAGTAAATGAACGAACACGAACAAGAAAATTCTGTTCGTTTAGTTAAACAAACGAACATGAACACAAGTCGCGTTCGTTCATTTATGTTCGTGAACGTTCGATAATATGTTCGTTTATGTTCGTTAGTGTTCGTTCGATAAAGTGTTTGTTTATGTTCGTTAAGGTGTTCGTTTATATTCTTAATTATTGTGTCAGTTTTTTTATGACTATTATATCAAGTATTTTTTGATATTTATGTTAACTACTTATTTATTTTCGATTAATTTTGTGTAATCTTTGTAATGAAAATGTAAATTTTATTCTAAAATAAATCTATAATAATTTGTATCCGTTTGTGTTTATGAACTTTTTTGTGCTCGTCATGTTCATGAACAGTTGTTTGTGTTCGTTTGCTTTTGTTTGTGCTCATTTGCGTTCGGTAGCGTTCGTGAACACTTCATGAATATGTTCATTTTTTTATGAACGAACGTGAACAAGAAATCTCGTTCGGTTAGTGTTCGTGAACAGTTCATGAACAAGTTTATTTCTTAACGAACGAACACAAACAAGGCCTTGTTCGTGTTCGTTCGTTGTTCGTGTTCGTTCGGTTCGTTTGCAGCCCTAATAATAGGTATAAACTATCAACTATATAAATACTGGCAAGTGAAATTACAAGAATACATAGTATGGGTGGTCAAACTCGATATATGATGTCCATTCAAGTAGCTTTTAGTGTATTTAAGCATGTCTCGATTCTAGCTTTTAGTGAGCCTATTTCAAGTAGGTCAGTGCCGGCTTAGTTCATTAGGAACCCTATTTAAATTGTTCCATGTGTCAAGTTCCGCCAATAGCCATACAAATACGACTGTGCTAGAGTCTGACAACGAGGTCAAGCGTTTGAATTAGCTGAACGGTTATATTCCCTTGACGTATCTCTAGATTGATCGTCATATGGCTGCTATATCCGATCTAGTATGAGTATATATGGAGTATCAAGCTTTCAAAAATATTTCACAAATGCATAATCTTTCTTAAACAGCATTTAGATATACCAAAAGCTATAGATGTTTAAATATCGAGAAATATAGAAACATTACATAGAAAATGATATCGTGCAATATGAACAATTTCACAAACTTTTCAAAATCAACAAATTATAATTTTTTATATACATAATAAAATTTTAATTTAGCATAGCTCGTGACCACTTCACAAAAAATAACGGGGTGCACGTGACTTACCGTCATTTTACTAAACGACAGCATATACCTCCTATTTTACATTTAATATTCCTTAAATAATATAATATTTTCTAAAAGGAGACAACTACACTGTTGTATAATATGTCCAATAACCTTTGTCCTTTCCACTTATTTTTCATAATGTATGCCCCACTAATCAACGATTGCCACGTGTCATGATAGCTTTGGGTCCCCCCCTTATTCCCCCATTTATTAGACACGTTTCAAGGTGTCGGTTGTTGTGGTCCCACTGGTTTCCATATCGGGTATTATTGTTGCCTCTCATTTATTTTATTTTTATTAAAAGCCAACTAATAAAACCCGGCTACCTACCTACGTTATTCTAATAACGAAAAAACAACTCATAAACCTGTAAGCACAGATAGCGTTGTGTACCCAAACCCATCAACCATCAATTCCGGGGTAAGCCCGTCACGCGAATACCTATTCCAGTAAAACCTGATCCACCAACAACATTTTGTTGCAGGTGGTACTCGAACTTACAACCTGCCTTTAAGTAAGTCATGAGCCTATCACTCAAATTAAGGTTGTACATAGTTTTTTTGTTATACTATAATCATTAAAAGTTGTACATAGTTTTTTCTTGTTTTTTCTTTTTTTTATAATTTTATTTTAAACCCAGTACAATTATATTTATTACACTTTAACCCTTATAATTTTTTCACTTTCAACTTTAATCTTTTATACTTTTCATATTTTACAAATATTTCGTTTTGTATTTCGGTCTAAATTTTGAGAGTTAACACGCCGTATCTTGTGTCATTACGCTTATTTTTGTTTCGTTTAACATCCCCGTCTCTACGTGAGAATCCTAGATCAACCTAGTAATTGTTTTTAACGTTTTACTTTTCATGTGCACGGTTTAACGTTTTTACGTTAACTTCATATGGGTTCGATATACTTTTATCTTCAACGAATGGCCCGGCGCAGCTGTGAGAAGCGGAAAAACCATCAAAAAACGACGATATTTCATGATTGCGAACCTATAGGTCCTTAGTAGCGTTGACAAAGAAGAACAGCCGGTTAAAAGACAACGAGTTGGCCCTCTTTCGATTTTTTGATCAATTCGATTGCCGTTCAGCTTTACTTTTGTCATTTTTTAATACGAGCTTTTCATGCTGTGGTCGCTGTTGATAGTATGATATTGATGTTACTTGGCATGGCT
The DNA here is from genome assembly GCA_025215565.1 of Flaveria ramosissima. NCBI lineage: Eukaryota > Viridiplantae > Streptophyta > Magnoliopsida > Asterales > Asteraceae > Flaveria > Flaveria ramosissima. The sequence goes on from CM046036.1 coordinate 75,993,555, forward strand.
CTACGCCTCTTGCCGCAATATGAGGGCTTAATACTAGTTCAGTTCTAAATGTATTGAAGAAATGTTTATTTTTTATATTTAAGTGGCTGAGAGTTTAATTTATTAAAGTGCAAATAAAAATAGATTAGTAGTATTTTTTAATGGTCAAGAAAATGTTTTATTAAAAGGAGTCAGCAAAAGTCTAAAAACCTTTAGAAAGAAGATACAATTAGAAAAGAAAAACTACAACAAAATAATATAACATCTTAGAGCCCAACCACCGACTTAAAAATATATAAAAGCCACACACCTGCCTTCATTCTCGGTTATTGTACACCCGCAAGAAGCTCAAAAGGCAAAACTTTAATGTCTTCCATAACTTTTTATGGTATAATCTCCTTTTTTTGAAATATGTCACATTACATGATTTTTCAAATACAACAACAAAAAATAACAATGATCCTATGCATCATTTTGCAGTAACAACATCACCCCCGAACAACGTTTTGCAACTCCACTAGGTCTCTATAGGAGAAAACAAAAATCAAAGGCATCTTACACCATACGCTAATATTAGCACATATAGTGAAAAAATCAATATATTATTCTCCAATAATGAACGCTAATTGTCACACAAATAACACTAACGTCAATATATTCTCCAATAATGAACGCTAAGAACTTAGCTACATCATCATATTTACATTATTTTTGATAAGGTAACTATTTATTTAATAAACTACCTTTTGATTTATGTTTCAATATCTAGATACTAGAGTTAACCAAAATGGTATTTAGTCCAATGGTATTTTGTTGTGGTTAAATGGTGGCCCCTAGGGTTTAATTTATGTGGTTGACTCTAAAGGAGCAGAAGTAGAAATACATGAAATGGGTGTGTGAGTTGCGGTTTTTAAAAACTAAGTCAACGTAGGAAGGGCTGGTAACGAAGTGTCGACTATGTTAAACGGACAAATGTTACGGTGATTCCGTACTTAAAAACAATACAAAAGCATTGTCGGTATAAACAGTATGTTAAAAACATTAACATTCTAATATTTGTGTTTAATAATTTTACAGTTGCAAAATATCTTCTCTAATAAAGCAACTTCTCTGTTTTTCGATATACAGTAATGTTTGTGTTAATCTCGTATTTCCCCCTCTCTAGACCTTACTTTACATATGTCATGCATGAGTAATCGTGTCCGGTTTCATATGTTTTGTAGCTCCAAAATCCATTATATAATGTCAAAACATAAATGGAAGCATCATATATCATAAGTACAATTTGGGCTAGGCCCATTCTTGTAAAGAAGCCTAATAAACAAAACGATTAGGCCCAAAAGGCCAAAATAGAAAGAACTGCTTCAGGCTAGTTATTCACTTGGAAGTTGGGACATGAATCATTCGGCCCACCTGAGACTTAAGGCCCAAAAGGAGAAGAGGGACGAGATCACAATTCTACTAATAAACGTGGATCATAAGATCCATACCCATATCAATTCGACGACCCGAAAGACGTTCTGACGTCTGACGGATCAAATCCCACGATTGCGATGTGACGTAGAGGTGCACATCGAAACCAGTTTTTATGTAGTCATATATATATTTTTTATATAAATATTCCATATTTTGATAGCTTTTTGTTAGTTTTTATTGAATATTACTTTCAATTGATTCATAATTGAATTTTTCTAAGGTTTTAAGAGACCACGAGCTAAAATTTTAAATTTTAATAAACTTAAGACTGGCCATTAAAATTTAAAACCGATTTTAATTCAACTAGAATTTAAATATAACATACTATGTTAAAACATTTTGAAACATATATATAAATAGACTAAATGTAATAAGTTATTAGCATCAGCAAGGGCCAAAGTGAAATTACTTCATATATTCATGTGATGTCACTAATTGATTTCAACTAAATTATTTTCATGTGAATATGTGGGTAACTGGTTAAGATGAGATACTCATGACATGTAAATAAAGGGGAGGTCATGGGTTCAAGTCTCACTCTGAGCAAAAATACTCAGAGTTGAGGCAGAGGGTTTTCTCAACAACGAGTTTCCTCCTCAAGGGGTTGGGGTGCGGTCCCGGCTGGGAAACGGATAGGTGGGCCCGATTAAAATAACATCTATCCTCCGAAGCAGGGTCGTACATTTGCCGTTCCAAAAAAAAAAATATGTGGGCACGACTACACGCGGCATTTTAAGATTTACGTGGTATTAGCAAGGAGGCCCAAGCATTAAACTTTCAAAAGCCCCCAGATCATTTAAATTATTTGGAAGGCCCATTGACAATATGATCTTAGATTCCGGAGTAAGTGGTTACGACTGAGTTTTTTTTTATGTTCTTTACAATGATTAGCTAGTTTACTTTTATCATCTAGGTTAGATGACTCTTGAATCTTTTTAGTTTTTTGTTTATTTTTACTTATGAAAGCTTTGATTTTTATTATCTCTTATGATGTATTTGTATGCCTTTTCGCATTGATTATCTCTGATTCATGTAGTTATTATTGATCTTGGTAAATAGATTACTTCTTGGTTGATTTTATCTATTTTTTGGTTGTAAACTTTTAGTTGTCAATCTACGTCTAGAGACTTTAGTGGGTGATAAATGAATTTGGTGGTATAGATGGTTGATTAAGAGCATTCACATTTCATTTCTTAAATATTTGTGAGTGAAATCCTTATATTATTTGAAATGATTTTGAGTGATGTGAGTGAATGAGAGAAAAAATGTTACTTGTAAATTTGAGGATTCACTCTTCGACCCTTATGTAATTTTTTTGTATTTTTGAGAGTGGTAATGAATGGAGAAGGGGGAAAAGGTAAGATAAATGTATAAAAAATATTATTTAAAATTAATTAGAATGAGAGAGAAAAGTACTGATTTTTTAATGCAATTAGTCCAAGGATATACCCATATTCACTTTAATGCCATAAGATTAGCCCTTATATGGATAAAGATAAATAATGAGATGTGAATACTCTAATATGCTACCTTAGAATTAGGTCTGAATAAAAGAACTAAGACTTTGTTAGGATATTTCTTATACATTAATTGGTTGATTGTTGGCTCCACTAACGCTAGGTACTTCTTCTCGGTGGTGTTTAAGAGTTTGTAAGTTATAAGTTGTAGAATGCTCTAGTGAGTGTTTAGTTGTCGGACTTCAAGCATTTAACGAGATCTAGCTGTTCTAGTGTTCTAACACTTTACACATCGTTGTATTTCATAGTAATTGTGAATCCAAGGATCGTCGACAGGAATTATCAGTGAGAATTGATTTCAAGTCAACGTTAGCGGAATTAACGTTGATTTGGTTTAATTGTATTTAAACAACATTCAATGTTAATAAAATATCAAGAACACACGACACAAAACACAATTAAAGATTAATTAATGTTTTATTATAATGTATTGAAGATTACAAAAGAATGAAACAATGAATGCTATGATGTTGTATATGTTATGATGATCGAAAGACTTTTGATGATTGCTGTAATGCTGTTGCTGTTCTCAATCAATCAATCGTCTGTTTTCAATCGTCTTGAATCGAAACCTAGGATCCATATTTATAGACAGATGTTTCAGTTATAGGAAACACCGGATCTCTTGGGATTTGATTTGTTTCTGATAAGGAATCAACGGATTTCTCGGGATTCGTATAACCGCCTTGTTGACTTGTTGACTTGTTGACTTGTACCACTTGTACCACTTGTATACACAAGTGTTTGGTCTCCGCAGAATATTATCTTCAGTAGTAATTTTGTTCTTCCGTAGATAATGTTCTTCCGAAGGTATGATCTTCCGCAGCATTCTTGAACACTTGGAACTCCAGTTGATTTGTTCATCCGTAGATGATCTTCGGATGTTTTGTTACTTGTAAGATATACATCTACGGAAGACTAATTTGTTCATCCGTAGATGTTTCTTACACTTGGTCAATTTCAAAATTGATCAAGTATTATGTTTGTACCTGCAGCCATACATACATCAACACATATATAAATGGGTTAACCTATATATATTTAATGCATACATAATAATGAATTACAAAAGTTCATTACAAATATTGATTCAAGTACTAAGCCTATACATAATGACTAGATCTACAGATTCTAGACCTAACAATACTCCCCCTTAGGCTTAGCTACTTGTACTCATTCCTTCAAAACTGCAAGATCTTTGATTCTAGCGATCATCTTGTTGTAGAAGTAGGAGACAGCAGTCTTCTGATCATCATACTTATACTTGATCTTCATCTTGCTCATCATCTTCAAAGTTTCATAACTAATTCCCAGAACATCTTCTTCTGTAGTGAGTGTGTCTAACACCTTGTTGTTATTCACCACTTCTAGCTCATCTTGTTCTGTTATTCTTAGTTCTGTAACTTCTTCAAATGTTGTTCCCTTCAGTAGTCCAGCATTAAATCTTCTTCTTTTATATGCTTTGCATGAAGTTTGTCTACTACTTGAATCACATGAACATGTAGAAATAAATCATTTTGTGCTTGTTCATCAGACAGCTTGGAAAGAATTTGTCATTTAAGTATGAAGTGTAGCTGGGATGAAGCAGTTTGATTTCCACAGGATCAAAGATTCTGATCTTTTCTGCTTTCTTGTTTTCACAGCATTTCTCAGTAGGACCAATTCTTTTGTCTTTTCTACATATCCCCATTCAGTGATTGGGTATGTGAATTGAGTCCCTTCAATACATTTAAGAGCTGCTTTGTTTCTGTTGTTATATCCAATCCTCTTCATGAATTCATCATCTACATGTTCTGAGGCATTGGACTTGTATCTTTTGAGCCCTTTGATTCTCTTCTGATGTTCTATGTCTCTCTTTTAGCTTCAATCAGCACATCATCTTTAAACTTAGTCTTTAACTTTCCCACTAGAGTTGAGAAGTCTCTTCCTCTAGGGTGAATTGGATAGTTGCTGATGTTTAAGCTTTGAAGGTCTCTGATGTCATTCTCTGGCAGACTCACCACTGAGAGTACATCTTGGAAGTATTCAACTCTTCCAGATGTTCTTTTAATGACAGCACAATCCCACTCTGGATCATATTTCCATGCCATGATCTTGTTTTCTTCCGCAGAGCTGGGAGTTGTGAGGTGATCTATCAGTTGTATTAGAGTGGACTTTTGCTCAGTTATTTCTCTAACTGCAGTCCCAAGTGGCCATACCTTTCCGGGGATGACTTCCCTTGGCTCTCTAATCAATTTCTCTTTCCCTTTATGCTGATCTTTGGGTTCAACAGTTATGGGTTCAGCAGGGAGTTTGCTTTGTTGTTCATAAGATTGATGTGGAGCTTCAGTTCTGAACTTTACCCCAGTATCTAGTTCAACTTTCATTACATGCTCCATCATCCTTCTTAGTTCTCCCACTGTTCTTCCTTTAAGCTCATGAGGCTTGTAGTTGTGTCCCTGTAACCAGCAAGTCATGTTGTATTTGCTCAGCTTGGCTGTGTCACAGTGTCCCAACTCCTTCTTTATCTTTTGAATTGATTGAAAGGTATTGAATGCTTCATAGTCACAGTTTGGAATCATGAAGCTGGCAAGCTCAAACTCTTTCAACAAATTCTTCATCTCTGTCATGTTCAGTCTTTCAACCATGTCATAAGGGAAACCATGATTTATGAGTGTCATGAACATGGTTGATTCAGGCCTCTCTTCAAGTATGTCACTTGTAGTCAGAAGATCATCAGCCTTTGAGACTTCTTGCTTTGGAGGAGTGTCTTCTTTGATTAATTCTTCCCATTCTTTGTCACTTTCATCTTTCTGTTCAGTGATGGGCTCCTCAGCAGATAAGTCTATTATTGGTGTGTGTTCAGGAGAAAGCTTTTGTTTCTTTGGACTACTTTCATCAGTTGGCTTCTTCTCAGTAGTACCAAGGTACTTTCTTTTCCTTGAGTACCAGATCACTTCTTTTGATGCCTTAGGACTTTGTTTTGTTTGAGTAGTTGAAGTTTTGGCATAGGATTCCAATGAGCTGATCTTCAGTTTAAGTTGCTCAATTTCTTCTTCTTTTGTCTTTATTATGTTTGACTGAGCAGTCATAGTGTCAGATGCTTGTTCAAGTTTCTTCATGATCTTTTCTTTATCTTTCTTCTCATTCTCTGCTGACTCTATAAGTTCAGCTTCCTTGTCTAGCAGAGCATCAATCACTTCTTTATCACTTTGAGCATCTTCTCTCAGTCTCTTTATCCTTTCTTGCTGATTTATCAATTCTTCATCTTTTTCTTTAATTATGCCCTTCAGCTCTTGTATTCTTGCCTTTCTTTTATTTGACTTGAGCACCAGCTTGTTGTACTCAGCCACCAGATAACTCTTGCTTACAGGAATGTCATCATCACTCAGATCATCTTCATTATAGGCAATCACATCAACCTGATCTGCTTCTGTATCTCTTTCCTGATGCTCAGACTCAATCTCTTCTTCTTTTACCTCCTCATGATCAACACTTGCTGAGCTAGACTTTGCTTCAGTGGCTTGATCTTCCGGCTCTTGAAGAGTTTGTTGTTGTTGCTGATCAATCATGGGAGAAACTTGTTCAGTTTCATTTGAGTGCACAGGGGATTCAGTCTTTGATAGTGACAGTTTGACTGTACTTGCATCTGAGACTAATTCTGTCTCTCCAGTGTAGATGCTCTCAGTATCTGAGTTTTGAGGTTGTTGGTAGAGTTGCATCTGAAGCTGATTTGGTGATTGGGGTTGGATGGGAGAGATTGGTTCAGTATTTTGACTGGCAGGTGATTGAGCTTGGGGTGTTGGTTGTTGTTGTGGTGATAGATTGAGGATTGGTGAGATGGGTTCTGTAGTTTGGCTGGCTGGTGATTGTGTTTGGGGTGTTTGTTGTTGCTGTGGTGAGGCTACTGGTGATGGTGTGTCTTGAGCAGAGCTGGTAGCAGAGCTCTCTTCCTCATCTTCCCAAACTAACTCTGGAGGTATGTCTGCACTAGCATCAATCACATGTGCAAACATGTCTACATCTTCTCCTTCATATCTCCCTGAGATTTTGTTCAGCACAGATCTGCCAAGGTGTGCTTGAATGAACACACCACCCTCCACATTTGTTCCAGGCAGGTCTGCATTAATGATCAGCTGAATGAATCTTGGAAACATATACATCTTATCAGCCTTCTGTACTCTGATGTGGTCACACAAGCAGTTAAAGATGTACTTTGAGTAGTTGTACGTCCTTCCTTCAAAGATCCCAATAATACCAGATGATATGTGTCTAGAAAATCTGTCAAGCCCAGATTTTCTGTTTGACATACACTTCAGATAAGTGTGACACAAAAATCTGTATGGTTTGCAGAGTCTTCCCTTCTTGATTTCTCCCTTCTCAAAGTCTCCATCATATCCCATTAGAAGGAACACCTTTTCTATGTATTCATTATCGAATACATCAGGGTGTCCTGCTTCAACATCTCCCAGTTCTAGTACCCTTCTTATAGTTTGTTCGTCTATTCTCAGCCTTCGATTCCTTACTTCAGCAATAATTCCTTCATTATCTTCTTCTATACGCGCAGAATTCCAGAAATCACTGATGTGCGATCGATAAATCGTTGGCTCTGCAGATAATGCATAGAAAACCCTTGATCTTCTCAAATATCTCATAATTTCTTGACATCCTTCCGACACAGGATCGTCAGGGTTCAAGAAAGCACATACATTATGCTCTTTTGCAAATCGATGATCCATCTGTTCATAAGAAAAGACTTCATTAGAATCATGTTATAAGAATACGAACAGTTATGAGATAAAACAAGAATCAACTTGTTCATTCTTGATGATTACAACATGTTTTACCTTAATAGACGCTGATTAAGAACTCAGATATACGTTTGCTTAAGGTTTGATTTGATAAATTTTGAATGTTGAGAAAGTGGGAAAAATTTATTGCGAGATTTTCTAGGTCTGAAAAAGTGAGCTGAAAAAGTGCATAATGCATTTGACAAGTCAAATCTCTTTATTTATACCCTCAGACATATTAATTTTCTCGGATTTATTCAGTGGGTCCCACATTGTACTCTTCCGTAGAAATAATATCACATTTAAGTGTAATCGACAACTTACTCTTCCGTAGTATATCTACGGATCAACAACTTCTACTGATTGATTTTTGTTTATCCGCAGTTTACCAATCTACGGATAAACATTAATCTACTAATATTGATTTACACACAGTTGTATGTATGGCCCAACTCCATTGGTTGAACCAATTATTGCTATAGGACCTCGTTGGCTTTGTATACATGACAATTTAGTACAAGGAAACTTAAAATAAATTTCATGTAACCAACTGCTAATGTGATGCTCAGGTTTCAATCTCTTCAACTTGATAAAGATATAGACATTGCTGCTGCTGATATAGATGTTATTTCATGAATACTACTCCCCCTAAATTTGTGATTAATGATGAACTTAAGCATTTATCATAAATTTCTTTAAGAGGAATAACATAAACACTGAATATATGATAATGATCAGATGCACTTAAGATGGGATCATACTACATTGCTAAGCCTCTTCCTGATTAGTTATGTTGTATAGTTGATACTGGAACAAGTTCTGATTGCAAGTATATTGTCCTTATAAATCCATACAAGAGCTCATGTATCAACTAGGCTTGCTGTTTATCATGTTTTATTGATTTAGCAATAACTGTCATGGGCTTCACAGTTGATTCACAAAGGTGTTGTCCTCCCTTTGTAAGTCAAATCATCATTCTTGCACTCTTGTGACTATGTACTTTAAATTATAATAGCTATCTTGAGATGTGTTTGACATCTCATTGATGCAATGTTTATAAAGCTCAGGATAATATACAGTTGATCACTTAGGATTCTTTTGAGAGCTTTAGATATGATCATCATCAGGTCACCAGGTCTTTACTCACGTAAAACAGAGGTGCCTTTAACCCAGGTCTTTGTTCACACAAAACAGAGGGATGATGATGAACATGATCTTTTCACCTTTGATACTGAGATTCAGTATGGTGATCATACACCCAGGTCTTTGTTCACACAAAACAGAGGAAGTATGAGTTGCAAAGATAGATAGTATAAAGTCTTTTACATAGTGTGTGCAGATGAATGATTTGATCACATTAGGATAAGACTCACTTTGTTTTCTCAAAATGAAGTTTCCCACAGACAATTATGATAATATTATGTTATGCAAGCACTAAGATTTGTTTCCACTCAAGTTGAACCTACTCACATATCAAGAAACTTGTTGAGATATATTGATATTTGTTTATGCAGAAATAGGCAAAGCTATAGTTTACTATCATTTCCCATGCATAAGGCATACTGATGCATTATTGCACACAGCATGTTGTTTGTTTGAACTTTATTTAATCTAAGTTAATCATACCTAGAGACTCAATCAGAAAATTAAATCTGACTGAATCAAAGGCTTTAGTGAATAAATCAGCAAGCTGATTTGATGTATCCACTTTGACTAACTTGATCAATCCTTTTTCTGAGCAATCTCTCAGAAAATGATACCTAATCTCTATATGTTTAGTTTTACTATGTTGCACAGGATTAGCAGTTATAAACATAGCAGCTGAATTGTCTATATAGATTGAAGTTTGAAGAAAGTTGTAACCATAGTCAAGCAATTGGTTTTGTAACCAAAGCACTTGAGAACACCCGGCTGAAGCAGCAATGTACTCAGCCTCAGCTGTGGATACAGAAACATTTGTTTGTTTCTTGCACTGCCATGACACTAGCCTGGGTCCAATGAATTGACATCCACCGGTTGTTGATTTTCTATTGCTGTTACATCCACCATAATCACTGTCTGAGTATGAGTAGAGTGTAAAGTCTCCATCCTTGGGATACCATAGACCAAGTCCTGGTTTTCCCTTGAGATATCTGAAAATTCTTTTGACAGCATTGAGATGTGACTCCTTTGGATCAGATTGGTACCTAGCACAAACACACACAGCAAACATAATATCAGGTCTACTGGCAGTTAAGTACATAAGTGAACCTATCATAGATCTAAATAATTTTTGATCAATAGATTTTCCAGAGGGATCAGGTGCAATCTTATCAATTGTTGATGCTGGTGTTTTGCAAGAGGAGACTTCAGCAAAATTGTATTTCTTCAGAATTTGATGTATATATTTTTCTTGATTGATGAAAATTCCATCTGCTTTTTGATGAACTTGAAGGCCAAGGAAGAATGTTAGTTCACCCATTGAGCTCATCTGAAATTCAGATTTCATCAGCTCTTCAAAATTCACACACAATCTCTTATTAGTGGATCCAAATATAATGTCATCAACATATACTTGGACTACTAAGAGATCTTGATGTTCTTGTTTGAGAAAGAGTGTCTGGTCAATTGTTCCTCTTTTGTAGCCATGCTTGAGTAAGAAGGATGATAATGTTTCATACCATTTTCTTGGTGCTTGATGAAGACCATACAAGGCTTTATCTAGTTTGTATACCCTGTGAGGATAATGAGGATCTTCAAATCCGGGGGGTTGAGACACATAAACTTCCTCATCTATTTTTCCATATAAGAAAGCACACTTGACATCCATTTGATACACAGTGAATTTCTTGTATGATGCATATGCCAAGAACACTCTTATTGCCTCAATTCTTGCAACTGGTGCAAAAACTTCATCATAATCTATGCCTTCTTCTTGAGTGTAACCTTGTGCTATTAACCTTGCTTTGTTTCGGACAATAATACCTCTATCATCCAGTTTGTTTTTGTATAGCCATCTAGTTCCAATAGGATGTTGACCTTCAGGTAAGTCAACAAGACACCATACTTTTTGCTTTCTGAACTGTTGAAGCTCTTCTTGCATAGCTTCAATCCAGCTATTGTCTTTTAAAGCAGCTGTAATGTTTGGAGGCACCACTTGAGAAAGAAAACAGTTGAATAGACAAAGGTTGGCTGTACCACTTTGGCTCCTAGTAGTTCTCTTTTCAGGATTGCCAATGATATTGTTAAGTGGATGAGACTTATGAATTCTCATTGAGGGAGTTGACTCAACTGGAATGGATGATTCCAGATTAGTCATTTCCATTGCCTCTGACTGATTCATCTCAAATTGAGAATTCAAGAAGTAATCAAATTGAGTCTCTGTTGGATTTTGCTCTTCCGCAGGAACTTCTGCGGAAGTATTTTGTTCTTCAGTAGGAGCTGCTCCGGATACATGTTGGTCTTCCGAAGGAAGTTCTCCGGATACATGATCTTCCGAAGGAATTTCTTCCGAAGCATGCTGTTCTTCTTCCGAAGGAGCTTCTCCTGATGCATGTTGTTCTTCCGTAGGAGCTTCTACTGATGCATTTTGTTCTTCCGTAGAAGTTTCTACCGATGCATTTTGTTCTTCCGTAGAAGCTTCTACTGATGCATTTTGTTCAGTTCCACATGTAGTATCTGCTGCTGTTGAATTGTTGGCACTTGTAGATGTATGTATCCTTGGGGGATCAGCAGATAAAGGTACTTCAGTCATAATCGGTGGAACAAATGGATAGCATACTTCATCAGAACCTGTATTTGTCAAATAATCATAGTTAAAAGATTTAGACAAGGCATCTATGTCAAATAACCATGATGATCCTTTAATTGACTTAATGAATACATTTTCATCAAAAGATACATTAGGTGTCTCTTCCACAATGTTATGCTGTGGAATATACACTCTATATGATTTTGATGTTGAAGAATATCCAACAAAGAAACCATCATATGCTTTTTCTGAAAATTTTCCTAATGACTCTTTGATGTTCAAAACAGTTACTTGACACCCAAATACTCTTAGATATCCTATGTAAGGTTTTCTTTTAAATAGGAGCTCATAAGGAGTTTTGTTATGTTCTTTGACAATTAATGTTCTATTTTGAACATTGCATGCAGTATTCACAGCCTCAGCCCAAAAGGTAATAGGTAGTTGTGAATCAGCTAGCATTGTTCTTGCTGCTTCAATGAGAGTTCTGTTTCTTCGTTCAGCAACTCCATTTTGTTGTGGAGTCCTTGGTGCACTGAATTGTCTTGCAATTCCTTTGCTCCTGCAAAAAGAATCAAGTTCAAAGTTAACAAATTCAGTACCATTATCACTCCTGAAAATTTTAACTTTTGTATCAAGTTGATTCTCAATCTTGATGACAAAGTCCATTAATGTTTCTGATGTTTCACTCTTTTGTTTTAAGAAAAAGACCCATGTAAATCTAGTGAAATCATCAACTATCACCAAACAATATTGCCTTTTTCCAATGCTCATTACATTGGTTGGACCAAATAGATCCATGTGAAGCAATTTGAGTGGTGTAGTATTAGTATTGATTGTTTTTGGTTTATGTGACACTCTGTGTTGTTTTCCTTTGTAACAAGAAGAGCAATGAGTTGAGCAATGGAACTCTTTATTTGGTAAGCCAATGACCAGGTCATGTTTTACCAATTTATTCATATTTTTCATGTTAGAATGAACAAGTCTTCTATGCCATAATTGTGACAAATCTTCTGAAAGTTTAGAAATAAGACAAGTTTCATGTTTTGTGAGAGAAGTGTTGTTCATATCCAACACATAAGTGTTTCCTTTTCTTGCTGCTTTGAGGAGAATCCAATCTTCTGGGACAATAAATCCTGGCTTAAGAATGTAACAGTTAGTGTCATCAAACATTGTAGTGTAATTTTGATCACAGATTTGAGATACACTTAGTAAATTATACTGTAAGTTTTTACAGTAATTTACTTTATCAAACTTAAGTACACCATTGGTTATCATTCCTTCACCAACAATTTTACCTCCCTTTTTATCCCCACCAAATGCCACATAAGAAGCATTTTTATGTTTGAAGTCATGGAGAAGAGAACAGTTTCCTGTCATATGCCTGGAACAACCACTGTCAACATACCACATGTTGTCAGCTCTCCAATATTGTTCCTGCAATCAGAAAAGAAAATCAGTTAGAAGTGACAACCCAAGCCTTAGTGATCTTGGGTTTGTCAACAGGATCTAAAACAGTTACTCTTTCAAGAATATTTTTTGAAGTTTCTGTTTCAGATTTGATTGATTCATTCTGATTTAATTTGGATGAGGATGATTCTGCTGAATGGGATGTTGATGAAGTAGATTCATGATTCATATTGTCTGTTTTACTTAGATCAACTTCATTTGTTTGATTCTTTTGTTTTGATAGTGAACCTTTAAATGTTTCACTGTCTTTTGTTTTTGAAAGAGGGATATGAATGCCTTTTTCAAATTTATCAAAGAATGAATCATCATCCTTTGATTCCTTGTCAGACAAATCCACTCTTTTGTGTGGTGTTTTTGACTGCTGAAAAGTTGATCTTTTCTTCAGTATCTTAACACTTGATGCTGATTTGTCCTTTGGTTTTGCCTTTGATTTTTGTTCATGCTTCTTCAGTTTTGCACCCTTTGCTGAATCTGTGGATTGGGAATCTGATTCAGATTTGTCTGATTCTTTCTTCTTTGATCCTTTTATCTTGTTCCTTTTGTTGAAATAACATTCCTGTGTGGAATGATTATTTTTGTTGCAAATAGAGCAATGTTTGTTGAAGTAACAATCAGCAGTCATATGATTGTTCATATTGCAAATAGAACAATAACTGCTGAAGTAACAATCTTCAGTGTTGTGATTTTTCATATCACACCATTTGCAATACTTTTCTTCTGATTCTTTCTCAGAATCATTCCTTTTGTTTGCTGATTTTTGTAGTTGCTCTTTCTTCTTTAGCTTTGAATGTGCTTCAGCTTTTTCATTTTTGTTCATATTTTGTTCCTTTGGAGTTGAATTTCTCTTCCGTAGATCAGCTGCTGAAGTTTTCTTGTTCAGTTGATGATCTGCTGATGCCTTGTTCCTTCCTTTGAATTTTCCTCTTTCCTCAGTGATGACAGATTCATCAGTTAATTTCTTGGAGGATTCTTGCATACTTAGTTCTTGAAGACCTTCATTCAATTGAGCTATCCTCTTGCAGATGGTCTTCAGCATGTTTCTTTGTTTAGGAGGATATGGCAACTTTGTTTCTTCAAGCACTTTTGGAATATGGCCTTTCAATTGACAATTTTTACCAGTGCTTGTTTGATCAACATCATGTTCATCAGAATCATCCAAGTCATCACATTTATCATAATCAAATTCTGAATCATTTTGATCTAATGATTCTGATTCAGATGATTCAGTTTCACTCACCTCAGCTTTATCATAATTTTAGTTTTAGATGAATCTTTTTCAAATTTGGTGCTAGGCACAAAATGATTTGACAGAGTGTTTGTCATTGTTGTAGGTAAGGATGTGTAATTATCATTTATAGGTGGTGCAACCGCATTATAACCCAACCCAGACCTTTTCTTTGATTCAATATGAGAAGATAATAATTTCTCATATTGCTGAGATGATAATTGAAACTTCTGAAGTTTCACTTCAGTTGATGCATGATCAGCCATGGATTTTGTTAAGGAAGTGGTCAAATGCTCAACTTGGGCTTTCAGGCTATAATTTTCAGAAACAAATTTTTCTAAATCCTTTTGTAAAGAATTAATTTTTATTTGATATAGTTTATGTTCTCTAACATGAGATTCATTCAAAATCATTGTTTCTTTTACTTTATCAGCCAACTGTTGAGCATGGACTCTATATCGTTCAACTTCCTCAACACAAGTTGATGAACACAATCTTTCTTTTACCTCTTTTGCCATTGGTGGCACTGTTTGATCCATATGAGCCATCAATGCTTGATTTTCTTCCAAAACTTCCTTCTCATAAAGACTCCAGTCACACGTTCCATCTTGAAGTATGATCAGCCCTGACTCCTTTGAGTTACTTGGTCCTGCTGATTCTTTGGTGGCTGGTGGGGAAGCATTCATCAGTTGAGATTGCTTGTGCAGAGGTCTTTGAGAAGATTGTTGATTTGCTTGAATCTGATGTTGTTGATGCTGCTGATGTTGTCTCAACTCTGGATAAGACTGTTGATTGCATTCTCTTGAGAAATGTCCATAGAGATTGCATTTGTAGCACCTTACTTTTGATTTGTCAACACCAATCTTTGATGTTCTGCTTGCTGAAGCCAAGTTCTTGTTTCTCCTGAGATATTGCTTAGCTCTATAAGCAATCATGGCCATCTGCCATTGTAGATCCATCTCTTCCACTACATCTGGGGGTAGTTCTTCTAAATCTTGTTGACAGATATTGGCTGATGTTAGAGAGCTTCCCAGGTATGCTTGAAAACTTGAGCTAAAAGCTGCAAAGGCTGCTCTTTGTTCTTCAGAATCCAATATCACAGTTATTGGTTCTGACTGATTTGCTGAAAAGGAAGACTTAGTTGTTGCTGCAGATGTCTCTTGTCTATCAGTAGTTCTCCCTTTATTCTTCTGCTGCTTGTCTTGAGATGATTTCTTTGAGGGTTTTGAAGCATAAAAGCTAACTTCCTCCTCATCATCACTCCTAACACAAGAGCTATCACTTTCATTATTTGAAATAAATGCACTTCCAACATTATTTGTTTCTTTGAAGTGATAGGGTGAGACATGAGTTCTCACACTCTTGTTTCTTGATTTTTCATCCATTTCAAGAGCTTCCACTTTTGCAACCAGAGTATCTAAACCAGTTGCTTTCAGATCTATAGTATTCTTGAACATGGACACAGTATGCTTCCAACTTTCTGGCAAAGTGTGGAGCATTTTCTTGTTTAATTCCTCACTAGTATACTTCAACTCTAGAATATTCATTTCAGTGACTAACTGCATGAATCTATGAAGTTGCTGAGGAATTGATTCACCCTCAATATGATGAAAGGTTTCATATTGTGATCTGAGGGTGTCTCTCCTTATGCTTCTTATCTCATCACTCCCTTCGCAGAGAGTGTGAAGAATCTTCCATAAGGAGTGAGCTGTTTTATAGTTCTCACACCTGATTAATATCTCTTCAGGTAAGGCCATACTAAGCAGACTGTATGCTTTTATATCGACTTTAACCTTTTTGACATCATCAGGTGATAGATCTTTTGTGCTGATTGGTTGATTTTTGTCATTATAATCCGGCCCAAGAGTGGGTGGAATATAAGGACCTTCAGTAATGGAAATCCACAAGTCAGAATCAGTATAGTTTACATGATTCCTGAACTTGATTTTCCATGACTTAAAATCTGCTTTTGTTTCCAACTTCGGGGGTTGGTAAGATGAACCACTGAAGTTGCTCATGATGCTTACAGGATCTACTATTCAATTGATTTGAATATAGATTGGTAAACGAAAACAAACACAATTAAACACAACTAACACTGATAGATCAATTGATCTAAATCAATGAGCACTTGGCTCTGATACCACCTGTGAATCAAGGATCGTCGACAGGAATTATCAGTGAGAATTGATTTCAAGTCAACGTTAGCGGAATTAACGTTGATTTGGTTTAATTGTATTTAAACAACATTCAATGTTAATAAAATATCAAGAACACACGACACAAAACACAATTAAAGATTAATTAATATTTTATTATAATGTATTGAAGATTACAAAAGAATGAAACAATGAATGCTATGATGTTGTATATGTTATGATGATCGAAAGACTTTTGATGATTGCTGTAATGCTGTTGCTGTTCTCAATCAATCAATCGTCTGTTTTCAATCGTCCTTGAATCGAAACCTAGGATCCATATTTATAGACAGATGTTTCAGTTATAGGAAACACCGGATCTCTTGGGATTTGATTTGTTTCTGATAAGGAATCAACGGATTTCTCGGGATTCGTATAACCGCCTTGTTGACTTGTTGACTTGTTGACTTGTACCACTTGTACCACTTGTATAACACAAGTGTTTGGTCTCCGCAGGAATATTATCTTCAGTAGTAATTTTGTTCTTCCGTAGATAATGTTCTTCCGAAGGTAATGATCTTCCGCAGCATTTCTTGAACACTTGGAACTCCAGTTGATTTTGTTCATCCGTAGATGATCTTCGGATGTTTTGTTACTTGTAAGATATACATCTACGGAAGACTAATTTGTTCATCCGTAGATGTTTCTTACACGGTCAATTTCAAAATTGATCAAGTATTATGTTTGTACCTGCAGCCATACATACATCAACACATATATAAATGGGTTAACCTATATATTTAATGCATACATAATAATGAATTACAAAAGTTCATTACAAATATTGATTCAAGTACTAAGCCTATACATAATGACTAGATCTACAGATTCTAGACCTAACAGTAATGGATCTTAAGATTGCCAGACAATAAGCCTTGGAGCTTTAGCTATTTGCTTCGCTAAGTTGTGTCTTTGACGGGGGATTAGCTAGTGTAATTAAGGAACAATTATCATAAGTAAGAATCGTTCAAGTTATTAGAGTAAGTCAGAGGATTCAAAGCCTAGGTGATCAGTAATCTCCATTAGTTTCCTACTAATTCTATTTGTTTGTTTAGCTTCTTGTTAGTTTAATTTAGCATTTTCAAATCTTTTACTAATTTTGGCCAAATACCAATTAAGATCTATTATCAAGAACTTACATGTGTCCTTAGGATTGACATTTGGATCTTAACATCACTATATTACATATACGATATGTACGCTTGCCCTTATATAGGTAGTTGGTTATTTCGATAATAATCATTTTTATAAATTTAAAGCTTATTTGTGTAAGTTTTCATATTAAAAACAAATATACATTTACACCATCAATTCTAAGCCTAAACCAGTGTAAAAACCGACTTAAAACCTACACTGAAACCAGTCTCGGTGAAACCATTTTGGGTTGAAATAGGACCTCTGGTTTAAGATCAATTTGGGCTAATTACTGTTGAAATTGAACTAGGTCAGTAGATTAACCCGAAACGTTGGACTATTTTTGAATGCTAGAGAAAGGCTATTTGACTATTCATGACTGTTAAGTGTTACGTGACCGGTTTTTGAGTTTTGTTTTTACCTTTTGACCCTCATGTGTGTGTGTATATATATGTGTGTATATATCACATGTGTTGGTCAATTCCTACTCTCAAAAACAATCTCTAATCTCTCAAACCTCAAAAATGCTCTAATAGCACTCTCAAATGACATTAGAAAGTGTCGCCAGTCGCTCCATCTTCTTAATAACAACTTAACCAGCGTTGCAATTGTACCTACAATGAGGAACTCGAAAATTTGGCAACATTTTGATTTATTTGAAATATTGAGTGCTCCAACAAAAAGTTTGATGCAAGAAATGTAGGGCAACTTTTTGAGTCCAATCAAACTTAACTTTTAAAACCTACCCATGTAAACACGTATCACCAAGTAATGAAGCATGGTGCGGGACATGGTCGAGCAACAATTTACTGATTAAAAGATACAATGGGAGAGGGAAAACATACCATTATACGGTTATATAACATCCTTACATATCATACTTAAAGCAATATATATATTTGTTTACCCGAGTCTTGATTTTTTCACGTTAAAATTGGTTTTATATTAAAATTATGTGTGTGTGTGTGTGTGTGTATATATATATATATATATATATATATATATATATATATATATATATATATATATATATTAGAATTAAAAAAGGACATGCAATTTTTAATGGGACGTAATTTAAAAATTAAGACGATTGTCTCAAATGAACATCCTGATGTAGGAGGAATTGGAAATTCATACATGCTAAGGGATAAAAATGAAACTTTTGTGATGCTATTTTTCACCTGCAGTTAGTCCCTTTGCTTCAAAGGTAAGTTTAAATTAAGAATATATAGGCTCTCCAAAAAGTACCCCTATTATCTAATATTGACATCAAGCACCCTTTATTTCTAAAATTCAAAAAGATATAAAACATACATTTTAGGTTAGTAAAACCCAACAATCATACATAGAAAATGTCATATAAACACTTTACAAATGAATATGAAGAAAATGAAGAAGTATTCAATTTAAGTACCGTCATTTCTGTTTTTTGTAAACACACAAGTTATTTCAATATCAGTTAGAAAAAAAATCGTTAGAAGGTTTTCTTTAAGTGCACAAATTAAGATAGGTGAGAAAAAAACATGAATAACATGCTTTTATACTCGAATAGATGTTCTCTTTGGCATTGAGTTATCGGGATGAGGTAAACAAAAGACCTCAGAGTACATCTCTGTAAAAAACTTCTCGACAATTTCACAATAAGTTGGGCATGTTAATCGAGAATAGAAATGGAGTACTTCTTGAATGTCATGAACATGATCTACATTATTCTTATCCAAGATTTCCAATTCCTTCAACCTCTTTGTCACCAAACACCTTTTTTCCTCTCTTTCTTTCGCTAACGTGTCTTCATGTTTCTGTTGCTTTCTTTTGTCGGCTTCATTACAACTGATCGTCATCGATGGTTTCTTGTGCTTCAAGTTATTTGCATTATTTTCGTATGAAATTGCCATAACACGCTCTGTGGCCTCCCACTCGTTGACAAATTCAGAGTAGATGTTCTCTAGGCTGAAACGATTATTACGGCGACCATTGTATGATGGTGCTTTTGGAAGCTTTTCATAGCCATCTGAGAAGTACGACTTGACTGTCTGAATACTTTTCTGAAAGAATTTTTTTGTCCTATGAAACATCGTAAACGTGTGTGCTTATTGATGAATTGCAAAAATGTAGGACCTAGTTTAGATAGTAAAAAATGAAAATGTTATATAGAAAAAAAATTGAACAGAAAGAATAGATGGATTGAGTTTAAGTAGTGGTTTAGAAGTGGTTATGAAGAGAGGTGATTTGGATGGAAGAACCACCTATTGTTGTTTGGTCCTTTTATTCTATCATTTTCAAAGTTAGCCTACTTAACTTTGTGTCTACAAATGCTCCTTTTTTGGTCTTGTAGCCTATTCAAGTATGACACTTGTTTTTTTTTTTTTTTTTTAATTCTTATGACGTGTGATGATTATTATTATTTTTAGCGATGAACACACTCTTTTTATTAAATTTACTCTTTACCACTTTATAGGATTTAAACTCATAACATTTGGTTTGTGAGCGTACTACTTTAGTATCAAATATTTTTTGAAGACGTGAGAAGATAATTAAAATAGTATTGTAAGTAATCATGTAATAGATTATATATTGTGGTTACATTAACAAGGTTGGTTTGCTATATAAAAATTATTCAAGATTTTGAGAAAACTAAACACAAGTAATCTTTATGTCAGACAAGTTTTAATTTTAATAAATCTAATAGTTATAGAAAATTATTTTAATCTACTTTAAATGCGTGAATCGTCATCAATTCATCATTATGTTTTTATGTATAAACTTAACTCATTACTTACTTTTCAAATAAACTAATCATATTGGATTACAATTGTAGTCCATATACAAAATCCTACAAATCGTGAAAATAAAATAAATTCAGGGAATTCATTTATGATCGATTTTAATGGCTACAAAAGTATAAAGTGTTGTTACATTTGTTATTATACGGTATAAATATTCTCAATAAATGAGCATATTATGATCTTTTTTGGGTTATATTAAACTATACATAAAGAAAATAAATGCAAAATAAAAATATTAGGT
Organism: Flaveria ramosissima; assembly: GCA_025215565.1. Lineage (NCBI taxonomy): Eukaryota > Viridiplantae > Streptophyta > Magnoliopsida > Asterales > Asteraceae > Flaveria > Flaveria ramosissima. The sequence goes on from CM046036.1 coordinate 76,014,077, forward strand.
TTGGTGTGTTTAGTCTTTGAGGAGAAGATCCCTAAAGAACACACTTGTGAGGTCATAGCATACATGTCATATTTTTTTTCCAAAATCTTGGTATCGATGTGGTTTAGAATATCCATATGCTACTTACCTATGTAAAGAGGTTAAAGGTAGAGCTGACAAAACAGGTCTTATCGTGTTTAACATGTTAGAGATGACGCGCGTAGCTCACGTATCAAACATGCAAAATACTTGTTCAACTACCTATATATTGTGTCTATAATTTTTTTTATATGTTTTTATGAACCCAGAATGTAAAATAATAAAGTCTAGCCTCTTGATTTTAACTATTTTTAAAAATATAAAAAATAAAATATATTTTTTTATTAAACAAGTTTAATCGTGTCATAAATAGGTCGGCAATTGCCATAAAGGGACTGCGTTTGTGTATAGAACCCGACACGAATTTAAAATTGTCATAAATCAAAACACAACACTAGATTTTGCAGTTGACACGAACACGGCATGTTAAGTTTTTGTATATCGATACTCTAAAGTACAAATAAAGCAAAAGATACAAAAGTATATAAAATAATTACATTTAAGCTAGTGTTAAGAAACTAGATGGCCGGTCCAACTGGTTATATTGGAAACCGGGGTACCACAATCCACGGGTCTAATTTACTAACAAATAAATGGGTTGGTTGGAGCAACATATTGTTAAGAAACAAAAAACCGGATTGAATTGAAAAAAAATTTGATATAATTGACCATGAAAATTATCTATTTGAAGTAAACAAACTAAATGGGTTAACTCCACCCGGATCGGATAGAGAATCGGTCGTCCGACTGGTTCATTGGTCGGACCGGATTTACGAACCGACAATATTAAAATTAGTATAAATATAAAAAAAAGTTCATATTACTTGGTCCAAATTAATTATCTAATTTATTAAGTACTTGATCCATATAATTACTATATTATCCATATTTTAGTCCATGTTATTTGTTCCATTCATGGTCCATTTGAATAGCCCATTTGCCAGCCCAATTTCAAAACCCTATAACATTTCATTTTTTCCTAGATGAATATGCAAAAGGACAGCCGCATGGCATTTGCACCTGCACCTCCTCTTCCTTTTTTGTTCTTTCACTTCTATCATCTTCATTCAGATTCAATCATCTCTGTTTTAAACACTTGCATTTTACCTTTGATATCTCTTCTACTATACATGTTCCCTACATCATATATCAAGAAGTTGCGATTGTTGAAGTTCTCACAACATCAATCGTTTTTCACTTGTTTGACACTAGATTTATGATGGCTTTCAACTAAGAACTCATCAAAGGGAGATTCAAAGGAGAGATGAGTTGCTTCTAGTTACAAACACCGAGCCAACCGGCACACCGGTTTTCCGGTTCAACCGTCAACTCGCGACCAACCGGCCGGTTTGCTCAACATAAAACGAATCAGGGTGGATCGGACCGCCGGAGTTACCGAATCCCGGTTGAACCGGTCGGACCGGCCGGTCCGATCCGAGCTTGAAAACATTGGTTAACTCATGGACTGGGCCCATCAACCTGAACATTAACAATTTTGCTTAATGTGTTAATGGGCAATGTTTTTACGGCCAGTTCGACCGGGGATCGGCCCCCTAGCCGGTCCGGTTCGCTATGATTCGGTTTTAGGTGGTCGAAAACGGCCGGTTCGTCCCGAACCGGTGGTTGGACTGGGAAACCGGACCAGTTCGGATCGGCTTTTTTTATTTTAATGGGTAAAAACAGGGTGTTAAACCATAAATTAGTGTGTTGGATATACAAATATAGTTAAGTTTTATATTAACTATAAAATACATATATAAATAACTTATATTTAATTACATATATACTATATATATAATTATGACATCATCTAGTCTTAAATCTGGTCCGACCACCAAACCGGTAAGACGTCCGGTTCGACGTCTCATCCGGTTCTGAAAACATTCCATAGAATCTCACATATAACAATACTACTAGTAAGTATAGAAAGAGTGAGATGTAAATGAAATCATACCTCTGTCCCAAAGGATGAAGATAATGCTTTCGGTAAGACTCTCAACTTAACTCTTAAAAGACATGCAGAAAAGCATAATCTATAATCTATAATCTATAATATCTAATAAAAGAAGGTTTTTTGAAACCACATGTTATCATTTTAGCACATCAAATGATACGTGTCATCATTCTAGCATATCAAAAAAATTATTTCCCGCCCATCTCGTATAATAAATACGAAAATTATAACAACAATCAATTTGACTTTCCTCTATTACTAAAATATGTTAAACAAACATATCTATATTTGTTTTTTCTTGTCTCTCTCATATTAAATAATAATTATTTTAAGTAAGTAATTAAACTATCAAACATCTAAAATATAAATTATTCTTATTTTAATAATTTATTAATACATACTAAATTATATGATTTCAAACATATTTTATCTTTAAATATAGCGTAATAATTTCCAATTTCATTATTTGTTATAATTTTTAGATATTCATTATATTTTTATTTCACCAATAACTAATAACATCTAAATAATAAAATATTTATAAAACTAATAGTTCTGATATATTTTATTTTTTTCCACCCATGTAATACATGAGCTCTAACCTAATACAATATAGATGGTAGTGTGCTAGTGATAGATTTGCATATATATGATGATAGGTAGGGATGAGCGTTTGATACTAAGTATCAGTACCGACTGAACAAAAACGGTATCAGTATCGGTACTTGATTTTGCATAGTTTTGTTATTAGTACTAGATGGTACCGGTACAATATATATTGAATCGATTTGGTACCGAGCATCAGAAAGTAGATTTTTACCATTGTGATACAACTTTAGAAATAATTTTAGTGTTTTATATTTCAAATTCAAAATTACGAACGTTGTTTATATAATTTTCAGACATTTGTGAATATGTTTGTTATTACAAGTTCTTGAATTTGTATGCAAAATTCACGTAAAAACTTAACTTTTAACTTAAAAAAAGAAACAAAGCGGTACCAAATCGGTAAAGTATCGAAAACCAATACAAATACCGGTACCATATCAGTATTGAAGATATATTCGGTGTGATACTCGGTACCCACTTTCTCATAGATTCAACGTCAGTATTTTCGGTACTAATAAATAGGAATAGAAATAATCATAGTGAACTACCAATAACAGAAAAATATAATAATAGATAAGACATAGTAGGGCATCGACAAATGATAACATACAAATGCGACTATGAAAAGTTTAGTTTCTAAGACAAGAATCTAAACACATATCATCCTCCTGAAATCTCGAACCTTAAATTATATGTCTTCACAAAATCTTATTATTAATCATGTTCTAAAAAAGATACAACTCTCTAAGGTGCTGTTTGTTTTTTCTGCAGGAAAACGTCTGCAGTCTGCGGACCACATCTGCAGACATCTGCAGCAGAAGAGGTGGACCAAATGTCTGTAGTCTGCAAGAAAAAGATTGTTTGTTTTTAACATCTGCAGTCTGTAACCAAAACATTCCTGAACAAAAATCAAAACCCCAAACACCCAATCGCTCCTCCGCCAACCTCCACCTCCTTCGTCAACCTCCACCTCCTTCCACCGGTCCTCCGCCGCACACGGCGACCGGTCACCTGAAAACCCCAAACACCCAATCGGAAGAGGATGGAGATGGCAACAGATGGCAACAAAAACAGCGAATGGGGCCGAAGGGGATGGCGGCGAAGGGGAGGGGGGCGAAGGGGAGGGGGCGAAGGGGAGGGGGGCCGAAGGGGAGGGGGGCCGAAGGGGAGGGGGGCCGAAGGGGAGGGCGGCGAAAGGGAGGGGGGCCGAAGGGGAGAGGGCCGAAGGGGAGGGGGGCCGAAGGGGAGGGGGGCCGGAGGGGAGGGCGGCGAAGGGGAAGGGGGCCGAAGGGGATGGCGGCGAAGGGGAGGGGGGCCGAAGGGGAATGGGGCGAAGGGGGGGGGGCCGAAGGGGAGAGGGCCGAAGGCGAGGGGGGCCGAATGTGTCACACCCCGACCGATGGCGGAATCATCGGGGCGGACGAATGGGAGACGATTGCTCATAGCACATGGAACTAATTAAGTTGAAATAATATTAAATGTAATTATTCATTAAACATTACAATACAAATAAGTAACTACAAAACAATCAAGATACAACCAATAACATAAGACTTTCAATTTAAACTAGGTCCAAGTCCTATATGAGCACAAGAATATCTTCAAGCAGGAAACCTGAAACATGTTAAAAAATAAAGGGTCAACTATAAAGTTGGTGAGTTCCCATGGTTTAAACACACGCATATATGTATATATATAAAAGGGTTACAAGTAGCAATTCATGTCCATGGTTACAAGTTAGCAAGCTTATAGAACACATACAATTACAACCAAACCTCGACTTGATTACAAGTATATAAGATTGGCTAAGTGTACTTGGTTCCCATGATGAACAAGCATACGTCATCAGGAGTCGGCAATACATCGACTTTAGCACCAAATAGGCTTGTCAGGCCCAAAGATCTAAGACGTCTCCAGGCTAGCAATAGTTAATGATTGTAAACAAAATATGTATCTCATATAAGACTTACAATAACACAAATAACCATGACAAAAAGTAAAGATGAATTGCATGTGCATTTACAAGTATCAAGATGTTTACAAGTGTAAGTTTATAAGGTTAACATGTTTCACCCAAAAGATGTGAAATAAAGTAAAAAGAGGCATGGAGAACTCACATGGGAAACTCACAAGTATAGTGATGGTTGTAAAGTACATAAAAAAGCTTGGATGTCAAGAGTCAAATATGATGTCCTAAATGATAAAAAAAAACAATAACTTGAGGTTGCAATTCATTACAATAAGTTAGGACGTTTAGAGAATGCTAAAAAAGTGAAAGGTAGATTGAGAAAGGATTATTGCATCAATTCTAGATTCTGGACAGAATGTTTGGTATGTGTTTGAACAGGTTTTAAAAATAGAAAACGGTTTCATAAAATTGTAAAAATTTATACTTGATTAGTTCAAAGTCTCCCGGACAACTTTCATTCAGAAACAATTTTATGAAAAGATCTTTAAATAGGTCAAACAAGCAGCACAAGACAGAAGGTGCTGAAATGCGCACTTATCTTGTGAAGGCTATTGTTGAGTCGTCCGATTGAGTTTGAAGACGTATAAGCTGTCGTTGAAAAGGTAATTTAATGAGCTTAATATTGGAGTCTGATTTTACTCAAATTTAGTTTGTTATGATCAAGTTATGGTCGGTTGAAGTAAGATTATATTCTGCCAGAATTGTAGTAAGGCACTTATGTGCACTTTTAAAATCGTTAAAGCATGAAACGGGTTAGATCAATTTATTATGTCAATATATGGTATATTAGTCTTCATTTGAGTTATAAAAATATTCTAAGTCTTTGGCATAGCCATCATTTAGAAAAATAATCTTGTTGAATAACCGAATGCGGCGGCATAGCCGTCCATATGCAAACGAGATTCTTTGTTTATGTTAGTATGTTGTTAGCTTAATTTAAGAATGTTAGTGATTGTTATAAGATTAGTGATTATTAAAATGTTAATGATCAAATGATAATTATTAAAATAAAAAGAGATTTGGTAGAAGAAAGAATAATAGTAAGAACATAAAGTCATGAAAACAATTGGATGTTAGGATGATTAAAATATATAATATAAAAAGATTACCTTAGTATTAAGAATTCTTGAAATCTCTTGTAAAATAGAATTCTTCAAATTGATCATAACCAATAGATGAAAGAAAGATATGAGAGTGAGATTTTTAGAGAATGAACAAATGAAAAGTGAGGTCTAAGCCTTGCTTTTATACTTGAGGTTAGGAGGAGGTTATGAATGGTGTTAATGGTGATTTATAAGTCTTTTAAAAGGGGGTTATGATTGGAATTTGAAATAAATATAAAATTAAATAATTTAAATAAATAAAAGAATAATTATAATTTAAAATTTAAATTCTTGAAGACTCTAATTTTAATAACTTTTTTATAAAATATTTATAGACTTTATAAAACCAACTTGAATAATTAATCAAATTATTTATTTGTTAATCTTTATAACTTTTATAAAACTTGTAAACTTTATAATTTGATTATTTATTTTCAATATTTAAAATTCATAATTACTTATAAAACTTTATAAGTTTAATAAAATTTAGTTTATAACTTTATAAGTTTTAATAAGTCTTTTCCATTTAGTTATTTGTTGTAGCATGATTAATAAACTTTATAATTTTATGAAAAAGAATTATTTATAAATCAACAAGTTATTATAAGTTGTTTAAATGATAAATTGAATAAATCAATTTAAACTACACGTCTAATCTATATAATTCATTAATATAAATAAAATAAGTTAAATTAAGAATTCATATCGTAAGAAAGTTCGATTTTAGTTCGGGTTCGGGTTTATAACTTGAAAATGGCGGATGTTACAGAAGGGGGGAGGGCGACGGCGGGGCGGAGGAGCGGTGGCGACGGCGGGGTGGAGGAGCGGTGGCGACGGTGGGGGCCGGCTGAAGAGGTGTGAAGAGTGGGGGAGGTGGGGAAGATGGGTGAGGAAGAGAAGAGGTTAGAAGAGGTGTGAAGACATTGTTCCACCTCTTCTCCATGCAGAGGTGAGGAAGACGTTTTTTAATGAAACGTCTTCCAGAAAACAAACAGTCTGCGAAGTAAAAACCTCTTCCCGCGTCTGCGAGCACGCAGAGAAGAGGTGGGGAAGAGGTTTTTTTAAAAAACAAACACCCCCTAAGTCTTGACTAATCCCCTCCATCAAAGTTAATTCGGGTCCGTCTTTACGGACTCATCCCGTCTCAAGTCATGTTAACCTTTTAGGTTTTATGCAATGTCTTAAAAACATAAAATTACATATTAGTCAAACATGATTCTAAATTATTCGTTCATTTATCAATCTTAATGGGTTGTCGAATATAATGACACCGAGAAAGCCATGTGATGATGATACATGAACAAAGTTTAGCCTTTTAGGGGTTGTTTGGTTGTCATAATGGTTATTAAGAGGTAACCTTAAATATGAATGGTTAAAATGTAACATTAACATATTACTTTTTAATTAGGGTTGTGTTATACAAACATCTTTTTTTATTATTTAAACACCTTAGTGTCTGTATCTCTCTCTATGTATCTATATGTATGTATAGAGAGAGAGATAGAGAGGATGAAAAAAATAGGGTGTATCTATAACATACCCCTTTAAGAATTTTTTTTAAAAATGGGGTTTTTAGAGAGAGATGGTTGACATGAGGGGTTTTTCTTTTTGAGATTAGACATTAGGGGTACCCGCCCCTGTTATGGGCGGGTTCTCTAGTCTCAGTCAACGTGTCACTGATTCCATCAGAATGCAGAGTTGTCACATCATCGAACCAAGAACTCGCCCCTGCCATGGGCGAGTTCTCAAAAAGCAAAATTATTTAATTTTCTTTAAATAATAAAATTATGTGTGGGACAATCCGATATTCCATTAATTTTCTTAAAATGTTATTCGTATTCAATTGAATGAATTGTGAATTCAGTTTAGTTAGTTGAACTTGATTCAATTATATTGTTTCAAACTTGGTTCAAATAAACCCAAAACTATGTAGTTTAGGAATTGGCTTCAAACTATCAGCCCTAGATTCACTCCATTTTAAATTTAAGTTTGCCTTTTATTCATCCTCAAATTTCATGTAATCACCTTGATCCCGTTAAAAAAACTGAAATAAATTTAAGTGTCCCTTTTGAACCATGCCAGACCAAAGTAACCATATCTATTATGCACTCATATGAATCTAAAAAGTGCATTAAAGTTCTTTTCCACGTGGCTTTTCCAAAGAGTGCATGCTTTTTAAATATATAAGGTAAACTTTTTATATTGAAGACTAGTATAATATCCCGTGTAATACACTGATTAATTAAATAATATATAAACTAATTTATAATAAAAAGTTAAAAATTATAAATGATATTTGTAAATAGGATATGATTGAGTTAAAAATAAATATTTTAATTTTTTCTCTAACAGGATCAAGGTGATTACATGAAATTTGGGGATGAATAAAAGGCAAACTTAAATTTAAAATGGAGTGAATCTAGGGCTGATAGTTTGAAGCCAATTCCTAAACTACGTAGTTTTGGGTTTATTTGAACCAAGTTTGAAACAATATAATTGAATCAAGTTCAACTGAACAAATCAAATTCACAATTCATTCAATTGAATACGGATAACATTTAAGAAAATTAATGAAATCTCGGATTGTCCCACACATAATTTTATTATTAATAAATTTGCTTTTTGAGAACTCGCCCATGGCAGGGGCGAGTTCTTGGTTCGATGATGTGACAGCTCTGCATTCTAATGGAATCCGTGACACGTTGACCGAGACCAGAGAACCCGCCCATAACAGGGGCGGGTACCCCTGATGTCTAATCCCAAAAAGAAAAACCCCTCATGTCAACTATCTCTCTCTAAAAAACTTGTTTTAAAAAAAAATTCCCCCTTTAACTATCAGATTTAATATTATATTTTTATATCAGCTTCATGACGAAGTTAACTTCATGCCACCATAACTTTAGTAACAAATCAATTATCCCTTATGCATGATTAAAACCTTCCTAATTACTTGGTTAGCCGTATTTCCTCAATGTTTTATTTGAAGGAATAATAAAAATCTTTAAGTAGTCAACACTTAGCTAAATCTTATTACTAAGAATCTTCCAAAGTCAATTAGCGGTTGTCAGGACTATTCTTTCGAGTCCTACCGTTGGCGCCACTTGTTTATTCTAATGATGCTTAGAGGGAATTACTAGGTTATAGTGATGATATGACACTTCGATTTTGTGGGAAGTGTTGATAAGTGGTGACAATAGAATGATTATCAAGAAGTTTTCTAAAAGGGATTATTAGCATTGGATATAGAGTTCCTAGTGAAAAGTACGGGACACGAAGAATGAAATGGGTTTAATTTAATTTGTCTCACTTGTTCCTCAGGTGACCTTTATATACAAGCATGTCACTATTATTTTTATTTTATCTAATCAACATTGTATGATTAAAATCAATGTTTTTAGAACTGGATCGGACGTTGAACCGGACGTCTACTGGTTTGGTGGTCGGGCCGCTCGGACCGGTTGGACCGGATTTAACTATATATATATATATATATATATATATATATCTATATATCTATAACTTATAATAAAAGACTAACTATGGGTACACGTGGCGTATTTCTAGCACGTCCACCTAAGCGCCACATGTGCATTGACACATGTCGCTACATCCTTTAATCTAGAGTTAATATAAATTTGGAAACTATTAACTCATATCAATTACATATTAAGTCATATCAATTATAATAAATATTATATCAATGATCAATTATTACTACTTTTTATTTGTTTGACTTTTTTATAAGAAGGTGTTATTTATATTAACAAATAATGATTAAATTGTTAATTTTAGTATTAACGTTGACAAATTTCGTTTTATTAAAATAAAAGTTTTTGTCATATTTTCTTTTGAAATAATATTTTTTTCTTAATTAATTTTAAAATTCATGACATTATTCGTATTTTTGATATTGCTTGTTTTTTAACAACATTTCATTGCTGTGACTTTTACTCATCATTTATAACTTTAAATATTATTACATAAATAAGTATTTACATCTTTGTGAACAATTAGTTTTTAATTTTAATTGTTCCTTGTCTTAGTTACGTATCATCGTTACATTTTTTGTAGATTTTATCAAATTTGTTTATTAGTTAATATTTTTTCTTTATTTTTATGTTCAATTGTTCTACCTTCATTTATTTCTATTGTGGAACATCGTAATTTTTTGATATCATTATATAAAAAAGATTCTTATTCTAATTTATCTTTTCAACATCATATATATATTTATCATATATACATATTACTGTAATTTTTTTTACTCATGTGTCATTTTAAGTATTGGTCCACCCGTGTAACACACGGGTCACTAACCTAGTATATATATATATATATATATATATATATATATATATATATATATATATATATATATATATAATTAAATATAAGCAATTTATACAGTGGCAGAGCTTGAACAAAACCGTAAGGGGCGGGGGCGAAATTAATCTTTTTAGGGGGGGCTAACTTGATATTTATATAAAAATTTACACTACCGGGATAAAATTTTACACTACCGACAAAAAAAAGAGGGGGGGGGTGGGCGGCGGCCCCACCGGTCTCCACTAACCTCCGACAGTGAATTTATATATGATTTATATATGTATTTTTATAGTTATATATAAAACTTAACTATATTTGTATATGCAACACACTAATTTATGGTTCAACAACCCCTTTTTTTACCCATTAAAATAAAAAAAAAAACAACCAAAAACCGGTCCGGTTTCCCGGTCCGACCACCGGTTCGGGACGAACCGGCCGGTTCGACCACCTAAAACCGAATCATAGCGAACTGGACCGGCTAGAGGGCCGATCCCCGGTCGAACCGGTCGGACCGGCCGGTCCGATCCAGTCGCAAAAAACATTGATTAGAATCTTGTGATGCAGGTTTTTGGACTGTCGTCCTCTTGCATTATCCAGCGATCCAAATCGTGTCATGTTAGAACTTTCCTTTTATCAATGAGTAAACAAAAATATACTTCGATTGATTTGGAAATAATTTCTAATTGATAGATCATCTGCCAATTAAATGTTTGTTAAATGATGAAAAAATTTGAAATAATTGAAAGTGAGTCATTATTGTTTATGAAATTCGTCCTTTTATGTGCATGTCTTCAAACTCACTTTTGCTATTTTCTTTTTCTATTTTATTCATCGTAGTTAATTATTTAAAGGTAGACTAGTAGACGAAATCCGCTACAACAAGGGTTTTAAAATTTGTTAGACTCGGTTTCAACGACTTGTACATTAATATTCACCCGATGAAATAAATTCTTGTTGAAATGTTAATAAACATAAACACGTCGAAACATTAAAAAAGTTAATGACAAACCTAGAATATAACAAAAATATTATACAAATTCAAGTAAACCAAACTCTAATTCAAGGTTTTAACCAAGATTAAACCCAACCCACCTTCTGTTATGCATTTTTTCTTCTTCGAAAATCATATGTCTTTACATCTTTGTTCTTGAAACCCAGATCTTCGTAAATCAAAATCATCTATTCTTTGAAAAACTAAATCCGTTAACTCGTGGAATGAAATTAGAGTCTTTTTTTGTGGAGGGGGGGGGGGGGGGGGGCGCGGATGAAGATAGACAATGGAATAGAGTGAGAATGAGAAATTGGATCGAGCTGTTGGAAATTTAATGAAAATGTGGGTTTCTCACTAACTTTGGACAATAATAATTATTAGTATTTTTTGCTATTATAATTATTATTTAATGGGTTTGTATTCTATGATACGAGAGGATCACAACAAATCAAACTGTGTTCAAAACTGAGATAAGATAAATGAGATATTGATACTTAAAGTTGGATAATTAAAATATAAGTAAAAAATTGAGTTGGGTGGAACATGAGTTGTTTCACATAAGAGGAGTGACAAAACCAAAAAAGGTTTATAAGGATGGGCTTATACAAGGAAGTGTTCCTATATAGTTAGGGACATATAGTTGCTGCCATCTGGGTGCGAAGCACCCAACACAAGCACGCGCCCGGCCCCGGGCCCAGGACCGGGTGTAGGGCGATGGGCGGAATGTCGCGCACTTCGCATGCCAATATCGCTGCAAGCCGCTTGAAAGCCACCTTTAGTATTTTTGAACAATTTGATAAATATAACACAATTGTTGATGGTTCAAAAGTCCAGACCTGCTAGTGGTGAGTGTCGAGTCCATCTGCTGCTGAACGACATCTACTGTCCACCAAAAGACAGTTCAACAGATGTTGCTACTGAGTCTATGCTGATGATTCGTACCTGCTGAAAGGCAGATTTCAGTAGCTTTTTACTACTACTTGTGGATTAGCTACAAACACTAAGTGACCTTCAAATCTAACAATAATTTAATGTTAATGTAATAAATATTGTTCTGATTAAATAGTAACAACTCTAGAATTTACAATAAAATACAAAGCATGGGTGTATTGTTCAAGTTGTGACTTGATATATGTTTCACACATCTCCACTTGAAAAATTTTCTGTATTTTCAGCATTTCACGCTCTTGTTACCTGATAGTATAATCTTTTTTGGTTGTTATGTCGTGGGAAATAGATGGAATTTACTTGGGTGGTCCAAAATCAGTTTTAAGAGACCTTTGTTAAACGTGAATCCTCAGCCAAACATGCTTCATTGTTCTTAGTCGTTGTATGTATCTTATGTGTATTTCTTTTCTTGTATTTATTTCTTTTAGTTTCATTCTGTATAGTAATTCAAATAGTTTGACTAATGGAAAGTTTATTTTTATTTTCTGAACGGTGTTCCTGCACGAAACCCTTGTTTGAACATGCAACTTTAGTGTGTTTATGTGTGTGAAAGAGATGAATTGAGATCTTGAAGTAAATCAAATGGAAAGTTAAACATAGTCACTAATGATGTTTACACAACCACTAGGCTAGTCTAACAGTAGAGGTGTATGACCCATATTCAAGAGATGTCGGTTCAAATCTCAACAAAGAAGATTTATATTGGAGTATAATTGAAACAAAGTAATGCCGCTCTAAAAAGGAAAAATAAAACAAACGATGCTCGCAGTTAACTTATTGGTATTTATAGAAAAGAGAAGTTTTTATTATATTTTTGTCCTATTATGTATTATTATTGCAATGTTTATAACCATAAAAAATAGTAAATTAAAAAAGTTAAACAAACATCAACTAGAAAAACAAATGATATAAAGAAAATAGTTCACAAACTAATAGTTGGTACCGTCTCATATTCATAATACTGCTACTTAACATGGTTTCATGTTTTTGATGTGTTTCACCAAAGTTTTTATAAACGAAGATGAATAGTAAACTTCCACTTGGTGATGTCAACGTTCTTAAAAAAGATGATCTAAAAATAAATAATTTTGCATTTCGTTGAACTTCATTTTTTTAAAGAAAATTTTTGAAATCTAGTGATTTTCTCTATTACATTTCTTCAAGAAATGCATGTTGGGTGATGGGCCATAAAGTTTGTGTGTGGAAATGAGACATAGATCCGACTTAAGTGGGCTATTTGGGTCAAAGTCTCAAAGATATCTTTTTTAAACATAGGTCTTGTATAATATAACACATAATTCATACTTGTAATAACTTAAATTCATGTCATTATATATGATGGACAATCCTAAATACAATTTGACTACAACTTCATGGACGGATCTAAGATATCTATGTTTAAGTTTTTATTCTTGACCCGTACCAATATAAATACTATTTTGAATAAAAAAGGAAAAAAAAGTTATTCATAGTCTTCTACAAAAACTAAGAGGTAAATGAGTCAAGCAACTCGTAAGTTAAAGACTGGTTGTTAAAACCTTGAACCAAGCTCAGGGGCTGTTTGTTTTCAGCCTCTTAATGATTCAGATTTCTGAATGGTTCAGCACTTAATCGTTCAGACTGTTTGTTTCACGAGCAAATGTCTGAATGATTTAGACATTTGACTCTAAATTGTTAAGAATTATACTAATGTTGAATGATTAATATCTTTTATTTAAATTGGTTAGACATTTTCCTTTAAATAGTTAAGCGATATACTACATTTTAAATGTTTCATGCCTCTTAATGGTTCAACACTTAATGGTTCAGACCTTTTATTGGTTCAGCACTTAATCATTCAGAAATTATCAAACAATCCCTCAGTTAAACTAGCTTGAGCTTATATCCAGTGGCGGAGCTTGAACCAAATCTTGTGAGGGGCGGGGGCGGGGGCAAAAGTAAACTATTTTAGGAGGGACGGACCCAATATTTATTAACAAAATTTCCACTAACGTACTAAAAATTACACTATCAGACCAAAAATTACACTACTGATGAAAAAAAAAAGGGTGGGGGCCCCTTGACCCCTGGCCCCAAAGAAGCTTCTCCCCTGCTTATATCAAAGCTTATTTTATAAAAGAGTTCGAGCGCAAGTTTTATGCTATCGAGCTTGACTACACGAGCTTATTATTTATACAAATATAAGAATTTATATGGTATTAGATATTTAATTACTAATTTGTTATATAAAACTGTGATAAGTGTCTAAATAATATATATTATGTTATGTATAAAAAAAACTTTATTTATTAATATATGCATATATATTTTATACGTATCTATGTAAATAAAAAGAAAGTTAAGCCAAAGTGCCTAACTCATGCATTTGTAATATAAAAATGTGATAAGTGTCTCTTTGTATACGAAACGAGACGTGCTCTTTTACGCCCGGTGAAACAGACTTTGTTACACCACTCTCTTGGCTACATGCATGCAAGAAATTAAACGTGGGAAATCAAATAACAGTTTTGAAAAGTTACAACCCCTAAAGCGGTGGTTCTATCGATTGGGTCTTTAGCCAGGTCGAGTCCTGAATCGATGGCGGGTCGGGTCTACTGGGCTGGATCAACAATCACATGGGTCGTATTAGAGTCACTTTACATATTAATATAAATTTAGTTCGGAAACAATTCATATCAAATTTTACGTTACGTACAATGTCGTGACAACGCGCGACGGGTAAAAATTTCTTGTTATTTTATTAATCAACATATCAGCATAACTTTTATTTATTCTTTTAAGTGTTAGAGATTTCACATCATATCACCAACACTATTGTGTGGGTTCGCGTCTACTACTTCAAATGAAGAAAGCAAAATATGTGTAGACCTTAAATAGGACGTACGACCCACACAGTGCTTGATTAAATGAATACAAAGGTGCCTTTAATAAATACCCTAAATAAACAACCACAAAAATCATAATAACTACTTGCATGTAGTCTGATCAATTAAACCAAAAGATAGAGTGGTAAATGATTATGTGCTTACACACTTAACCATTGGTTTTATAAAGGGTTCTAATATAGTGACGTCACACGGAATAAATCGACACCCTTTTATACGTCGCGTATGGGTCCATATGCGGCGTATAGGTATCCATAATTAATGTCTGATATTCGATGTTGCATCAGTCGTTGTCGTGGTGTTTATACGCCTCGTATAGCACCATATGCCGCGTATAGCCTTTTCAGACAGTAAAACTGGACTAAGTCTAATCAATCATTCACCACGACTATACACGTCGTATGAACCCATACGCCGCGTATAGCCCTGTGGCGTATACGTTAAGGGTGTAGGTCCGCCGACACCTATATGCTGCGTATGGACCCACACCAGATGTTCATAGAGCAGTTTGACGTTCTCTCATGACTTTACTTTGAGCCGGATACTGTTACTCCTCTATTCACTGAGGGTATTACTGAGATTGAGGAGAGTCGATTGAAAGATTGGTGGCCTCAGATTGTCGAAGGTCCGTTTCAGAGGACTAAAGGCAGGGTCACTGCATTAGAGATCCTATCATTCGTTACTTACATCGGATGATCACAACATCCATCACGTTACGTGGCAAGAGTCGGGAGTGGTGCACTATTTCCGACTTATTTTACTTGTATTGTTTGCTTACGGGAACCAGAAGCAACATGGTGAGATATTTTGCGGAGTATTTTGCTTTGTATTATCACCACAAGGAGCGAGGAGCGATGTACGGTTGCGCTTACTTCACGTTGATTTCTCGAGCCTTTAGTTATCTTCCTCAATATCTTGGTGACGTATCTCCTCCGATCGAGCCGGTGAAATTAGATCGTCGTACATTGTTCGACATGCTTATTATACGTCAGTTTGCGGGCGACATACGATTCTCTATTCGATCAGGGGAGATCTGGCAGCCAGCACCCGTTCAGCAGGTCGGCGTTAATGATCCGCAGCAGCAGCAAGAGCATCCCTCGCACGATCATCCGTTGCACGACCAGCCGCCGCATGACCAGCCGCCACCTTAGCCATAGTTTCCTTGACACATTCACAGAGATGTGAGATTGCATCCATATATCGAGACATTTATATAGAAGGTTGTTGTGGAGTTTACGGGAGCAGGGTCGTCGGCTCGATCGAGTTAAGCATCTTATGGATTGGCATATTCAGCTCGAGATTGCGCGAGCACGTGCTGCAGGTATTGATCCTCCGAAGTTTTGTATTATTATTAGAATTGTAACTTTTATTTTGTTACGTATTTAAAAACTTTGTTATTTATATTATCATTTTATATTAATGTTTGTATTGTTATCTCGGTTGTTTAGTTAAATTATGAATGTTTGTATTATATGTTTTATCGGTTAGTTAAATTACAAAAATAAGTAAAAGAAATTAAAAAAAGACGTAAAAATAAAATAAAACTATTCGATGTTAAATCATTTATATATTTGTCGGTTGAGCAAATTAAAAAAAAATAAAAACATAACATAAAACTAGTCCACACAAATTTATTTGTTTATTTATAATAAAAATAGATGTAAAAGTAACAAAAAAATAAAACATGCCCTTAACCGATACACCGCATATGGGTCTATACGCGGCGTATATGTGTCACATGCGTATACACTGAGTTAAGGCTAAAAAAATAAAGTCATACGTGGCGTATGGTTCATACGCCGCGTATAAGCTCCGCCGACATCGAAATGACACCTCGTCTGACAGATCGATGTCAGGGAATGTTTTTCGTCCTATACGCGACGTATGGACTCATACGCCACAACTTTATTAAGATCCGCCTTCGCAGATGACCATAAGTACAAAATCAAATCTAATAGAGAAGCTTGAGATCATAATAATTGCTTTTACATAACACCATGCAATGTATTGAAACATAGAAAATTAGAAAGATAAACACTCTGATGTATAATTCATAAAAGCAGCTAGCACAAATAGCATAAATATATATAAGATCTTTACAATTACTTAAAGTTGATTATTATTAACCAATCATAAAAAGAACTAAATTAATAACGGGTTAAAGTTAATTATGTATCAAATGAAAAAAAAATAAACTAAATTAATAACGGATAATAACAACAAATTTACAACATAAGAACAAGCATCATGATTAATGATTCAATGATCCAAACACTCATTCTCTCTTATTCAAATCTTCAATCAAAATCTCCCAAATCTCTGCAAAAACCTCATAAATCACCTTATGATGTTCTTCAGAATTCAACTCAACAAAACTATCAACCAATTTCTCAAGCTCTTCAACTCCAAAAATCCCCTGTTCCACAATCATATCCACCATTGAAGCTTTAAAATCTTCATACGGATCACTCGAATCCTTCGCAACCGCCACCACATCACCGCGATCTTTCTCTCCGATAATCCGACCAACGGATTCATTCGAATCGAATGAGAAAGATCGCCGTGAAAACAGAGTTGACTTACAGTCAAATTGATCATCTTCATCACTACTCCACCAATTGTAGTAATAATTATCCGTAATTGACGTGAAACTTGTGTTGTTTCTTCTTCTCCGGTGATGGGTTTTCTTTCTCCGGTCTTTTTTCGAGGTTTTTTCGCGATTTGGGGAAACAGAGTGTGAGCTCCGGCCACCGGAGTTCGCCGGAAAAGGGGTGTTTTTTGGCCGGAGAAGATGGGGTTTTGGTTTTCCGGTGGGTGGAGGTGGTGGTAGTGGTGGTTTTGGGGAAAAAAGGTCGATGAGGCGGCGGTGATGGCGGTTTTCGGGGCGGCGATCGGAGACATCGGAGGCGTTCTTTGGGCGGCAGGAGGTGAAGGTTGATTGTAAGAGTTTGGAGATTTGTAGTTTGAAGCGATTTTCCATTTTTGGGGAGTTTGTAAAGATGGTGAAGATGAGTTTAAACTTTAAAATATATAGAAAAATGGTTGTTAAATAAATACATAAAAAAGGAATAATTTTTGTAAATAAAGATAGAGTTTTTTAATTTTTATTATTTTAATTGATTTTTATATAGTTGTTTAATTTGGAATTCGGGTGCTAATTCGAGTTTAATAATGGCATTAAAGCTTACCTTAGATTTGGTTGGAAAATCATAAATTTGAGTTTGATATGAAAACTAAATATGAAAGTTGAGTCTTATGCTAACTCGACTCGAAAGTTATTTATATAATACTAATTATCAATTTGGTTACGCATCATGGATTGTACTATGTGTATAGTGGGTTGTACCCACCTCTTTTTTTTAATCTTTAATTTTTTTATTTTAACCTAATACTTCTACTCTTTTTACAATTTAACCCAAACATTTATTTACATTCAATTTTGGTCCCTTATACATTTCATATTTTAAACATTTTTCCTTTTTTGGTCAAAATTTCGCGAGTTTACACGCTGCAACATACATGTGTGGTTCAACGTTTTTACGATTATTTTTTCACATTTAACTGTCCCGTCCACTTTTGCTGATCCTAGATCAACTTACCTATTGTTCTAGATCTTTTATTTTCATCTTAGTGGTTTAACATTTTTATGTCTAATTTTTATTCGGGTTTTTTATTTTTTTAATATGAGCTTTGTCAGTATTGGTGTTCACTGACGGTGGTATGTAATTGATTTTGCTTGACATGGTTTTATGGCCCCCACTGCAACGCAGGGGGCTGAATAGTAGTTCTATAATAATTTACATGTATTTGACATTGAACCCAAGTTCTCTCATCATAAAAGCAAAATATTTGGAGAAGTGCATAATTTATTTATATAATATTAATTATCAATTTAGTTTTGTATTATGGTTTGTACCATATGCTTTGTAGATTGTATCTTATTTTTTTTTTTTTTATATTTTTATTTTTAATCCTATAGTTTTTAACTTTTACATTTAACACTAACATTTTTTTTTACTTTTAACTTTGTCTCATTTCACTTTATGCTTTAACCCCTGTAGTTTTCAATATTAACATTTATACACATTAACACGTCGTAACGTCTGTGCATAATTTAACGTTTTTACATATATTTTTCATTCCGTTTATTTATTTTGTTATATGAGTTTTTCTGGTGTTGGTGCTTGCTAACAACGGTATGACATTGATGCTAGTTAGAATGGTTTTACGCCCCCACCGCAACGCGTGGGGCTTGAATACTAGTTTGTGAATTAAATACAAGTCGGACAACTTGGGAGATAGTGTGTTCATTATCCGAAACAGTTTTAGTTATTTAGTATGATAATCATTAAAATTAGATGCTTATTATGTAACTAATATCATGAACTAAAAATTCTCTTTTATGAAATATATTAATTAATTGGTATGTGTATTAGATGGTTTTTACAATCAAAATACTTGTCATAAATATTCAAGTTCGATTACCATTTTTTCTAATTAATAACTCTTTAAAAATTAGAAAAAACTAAAATACCAAGCTAGTTGTAGATTTCCAGATTCAGAAACCAAATTTAAATTATGTTTAAAAGCATAAGATTATTTACTTACTTTTGTAGTTTTAAGGCATACTAGACAATGTCTACTCTCTTTCTCGTCGTTGTTCTCTTTTTCATCCCCACAATTTCATATAGTCATATAACTACTTCAAAAAATTACTTTTTTGACTATTAAATGATATAAATTCAAACATTAGAATGTTTTTTGGCGCCTGATGTGTGAAGAAGAGAAGATCTTTACAATTAAATATGTTTGTAGGATCTTATGTGGATGAAAGATAGTAAATACGTAAGGAATACATCGTGTCAAATACCATTAGCGTGTTTTCGTTTAAACTATTAATGTGTTTTGAACCCTTTAAGTGTGAAAGTGAGGGTTAATTAACATAACTAGGTGAAAGTATCTTCACAATAAGAGACGGGATATATCTAATTAGGTAACAAATTAAAACATGAACTTCCTATGTGCAAAACAACATAAGCGTAAGCGAGGGGCTGGATCAAAGTCTTTCTAGAGATGTAATCTAGTCGGGCGGTGGGGTGCCATTAGGTGAAATCGCAACGGGTCAACCACTGATTATTGATTAATCAACAACATAACTTTTAACATTGCGCTATTATCATGACCAACAAGTAAGAAGTTATGAGTTCAAATCTGATTAGCAACTCAAAAGTACTAAAGGTGTGTGCATATTTACCTTAAATAACATGCATAATAAACCGGATGTTAACAAAACACTTGGTGTTTTACCAAAAGAAAAAAAATAAAAATAAATACTTGAAAAATTAAATGTGAACACCATTTATTTACATTAATAACAATAAAAATTGTAAGTTCATTAATTTATTTTTTCGTATAAAAATGTTTTTGGGTTTAACTTTTTTGCTGTTTCCATCTAAATTATTGTCCATACTTCATCACATTTATAAAAAAGTAACTTTAACGAAGTTGCACGTAGTGCAACAAAAGTTGTACCTCCAGATAGAAAGTGATCAAATTGCAAATTATTTATTCTTTTTATGTTTTAGGTATCCTCTTGTGTTCTCCGTGGGTTCTTTATTATGGATAATTCTTGGTCAATTTTTATGATTTTAAAACTATAATTAGACATATGGTCATTATTATATTAAAGTTAAAAAAAGAGAATATGAATTTTTTTAACAAATACTGATGTGGTATATTTATATAATGTTTTAAAATACATGTAAGAGATTTAAAGTTCATGCAAAATAACTTTAAAGGGCATTGAATAATTGCCAAATTTATGCATGCAGATTTATCTTTTATTGTATATATTTAAATATTTAATTATTTCAAAATACATATTAAGGACCATGAAATTAAAAAAACATAAGATATAAAAGTACAATTTATAATTGACAACATTTTCATTGTAAAGATAAATTTTATAACCTAAAGGTGAACTTTTCTAATGTATGCATGATAGTTATATGATAAGCATCAATTGGTTCTACAAAAGTTTATTTTTTCGGTATTTGTATTAATTCAACGGAAATAAATGAAAAATAAAATGCATATTTATAATTATTTATAAATCAAGCCTACCTACAAGGTTAAAATATTTATTTATTTATTTATTTATATACTAAAGCAAACATGTAAAAGTTGAAACATTTAATTTGATGTGAAAGTCAAAGATTTTGATTATATCAAGAACAAAAATTAATCAACTTTGTGTATACATGAAGTTTACTAGGAGGGCAATTACCTCCTTGTTAATATAGATGACATATGCTTAAGTTGAGTATTTTTATCATAATGTTTACTTAGGGGAGCGATGCATTTTCAAGAAAAATTTTGTATCGTAAAAGGTTGATTTTCTATGAGTGTTAGAAATAACTTTATGACTTTCATAGTATCAAATACCATTCTAAAGAGTATTTTTTTAATGAAAGATCTTAAAGATGTCATCTAAATTATGGGGATAAAAATCCCTATGAATATTTAGGTGTCTTGTAAAATTAAGGTAATATACTTTCATAATTTTTTTTGAAATGGTTCAAATTTAAATTCCAAAAGAGGATTTACATCGAAATCTCACGGCATAACACTAAGTAAGACACAATGTCCTACCTCGGATGCTACATGATCCCATACTCATCATTCGTAAGGTCTATAATATATGTCACATTTCATAATAAGTTGATATTGATTAGATCAAGGTGGAAGTCAGTGGATGGTAGTATAAAAAGCTATGTTCTTGATATACGAATGCGTGAGAGATCTTATTGTATAGGGTTACACATATTTAAGCTTCCAATTAATTGATAAGGATGATTCATGGTCACAATCAAGGTATGCGTTTTGCTTAAATGTAGGTTTTATTATAGAAAAGAGTTTAGCATCAACGTCGATTTCACTATAAAGCTTAAGTACATAGTTGTATCCAATGCATCTAAGGAAGCAATATCAATGAATACCTTCAACAAGAGGTTTCATTTGATGTTTCTAACTTGTTTACTTTGACAATAAGGAAACTGTTAGATATTTTAGTATAATTAGATTGACTAGTGACCAATATGATCATAATATCAATCAAACAAGCTAGGAGGTGCGAAGTGTATGTTTTTTTAGTTTATTATGATATTCAATATTGAAAATCTCCTCAGGGGCGAAGCCTCTAAGTAATAACACCCCCCCCCCCCTTGGCGGGGTCCGAGGGCTTGCTTAAACACAATGGCTTATAATCAGCAATTTGGCTTGCTTAAACACAATGGCTTATACTCAGCAATTCGGCACGAGTTTGGACATCAGAATGACTAAGATCGTGATAAATGCTTGTATCATATTATACAATATGATTTTGTAAGATAAATGCAATATTGTAGTTTGAACTTACGTTTAAAGCGATGTTCAACTAATTCCTGATGAAGAAGTGCATAACAACCTTAAGTCGAATTTGGTGGAGCATATTTACAAGATACAAAAGTCCAACGTGAGGCTTGTCATTTTTAAGTTAAATTTTTTGTGTAATGTTTATATCTACATGAAAGTTTTTAACTAGTCTTATATTAAAGTTTTAGTTATTTATTATTTATTATTTATTATGTAATTTTAATCTTATATTTAATTTTACAATTTATTTTTTATGTAATATGTTTATAAGTTAAAATTATTATTTTTATATAAAAATGGAAGAGAAACGTAGCGGGATCCATTTCTTTGATTAAGTGGTGTAGAAGGAAAGGACGTGAGGAGTGATTTAATATTGACGTGATACAAAGAAGAGAGGAATGGAGAATAGTTCATATTCCATAGTCTCAGAACATAAAACAGTTTTGATCATATGTGTATTTTTATACATTTTAACTTGTATCAATGTATGTTTTATTTTTCATTTGATCATACGTGAATCTTAATTATCCAACATGAAATTATGACACTAAATTACCAACAATTATTTAATATTTTCAACTCAAAGATAGTTACCTACATATGTACGTATGCATGTATGTATAAATGTTAAAAATTAAAAAGTATAATAAATGGATCAAACTCAAAGATTTTGTGGAAGTTAAATATTTATATTGTAGTCATCATAAGAAAAGAGAGGCGCATCTTTTAAAGTGTTAAATAGTTTAAAACATACACACATAACCCCCTACCACATGATTCCTTAATTCAACAACATTGCATTTGTCTCCTTTTCATAATACATATATGAAAAATATAATTTGAACAACTTTTTAATAGCAATTATTTTTTTTTATATTTAACCTGAGATTTACTAACTTAAGTTCTTAATGCAGAATGATTAATTTGCTTTACAAGTTTTCTAGCTGGATCGTGACCGTAGTATGTTTAATTTGAATTATAATTAAATTAAAAACAAATTAATTAAATAATTTGGGGCGCATCTACGATGAATATTTATTTTCTTTTCAACAAATATGAAAAGACCCCAGTAAAAAAATAAAAATTAAAAAACAAAAAAGAAGAAGACTCTTACTTCACTCTTGAATCGAGATGTAACTTTATAAAATAATAACCAAGTTTTAATAGTGTTTCAATTAAGTCACTCAAGTTTAAGAAAATTGTTTTGATTAAGTCATTCGGCTTACATGTTTTATCTAAATAAAAGTTCTAACATATTTTTTAGCATGTAATTCTTTCTGTTTCAATTAGAAAATATTTTTTTCCTTTTTATTGATGATGATGCGAAGTGGTGACGTTATTAGGTATTTTTTATTTTTTTTAATGTAATTAATGTGGCTTTTAATTTTTTAATATAATTACATATATTGGAATTTCCGACCCACACATCTTCTAATTCATTTATTTCTTGACATAAGAAAAATCTGATCATGACTTGATTTGATGGTTTAATGATCTGATTTAAATAAAAAATATGAGTAACCTAATATTTGATTTAGGCTTGGCAAACCCAACCCATAAACTTAAATTTGGGTTCATATGGGTGTTTCTAATGACATGCTGGGTCATTTTGGGCATGTGAAATTTTCAAAATAAGTCAGGATGGGTTGAATCAATAACAAGAAATTCAGAATACGGGTCAGGATGGGTTTTATGTTTGAAACTAAGAGGGTTGAAATGGATTGTAAGTTGTCCAACTTTTAATAGTCTAACACTTCGTTTTTTTTTCAAACTTTAAACTTCATTATAAAGGTGTGCAATAAACTGGGTTTAGGATGCGACTTGAAACCGACTCGGGTTCAACCCAGTTCTGACCCGGTATAACCCGACGTTTCAAACAGATTCCTCATCCGTTCATTAACCCGATTTCTAACCGGGGGTTTTCCACGACCCGACCCGGTTCAACCCACTATGAATCTATCATATTATTTATAATTACATAATACGAACCCGGGTTGGACGAACCCGGTCTGAAATTTGTTGACCACAACCCGAACCGGGTTCAACCCGACATGGTTTGGATTCTAAACCCGGTTTGTGCACCTCTACTTCACAATATGAACTTTAGACCCATGGTTGCCATAATCAAAAACATAAAAAAAATTCATTGCTCGTAAGCTTTGTCGTGGTGTTCTCGTCTACCGATGTGGTTGCCGACTTCGACTAGAGGCGTTCACGGTTCGGTTTAAAACCATGAAGCCGGCCAAACCAGTCATCGGTTTCGTGGTTAGTTTATATCTTTAACTTTCATTTGTTGGTTTCAACAATTCAGTAATTTGCTAATATTCTTAATAGCCTTGAGCTCACAATGATATAAAAGAAAAATCGGATCCACTCGTCGCATGTCTCCCTCTTGATAACTTGCATTTGGCTGTCTCCCTCTTGTTTTAGGTTCATGTGATTTATGTTCATGACTTGTGATAAATATATTTGTATAATTGTTAGTGTTCTTTTGATTACTTTCATTGCCCCGTTTTGGTTTTGCTGCTAAATTGCTAAATGATTCTAGATGTTATGAAGATGCTTGCTTAAAGTTTAATTTTAGTTGCTCTTTCAACTCGTTCCAACTTTCGCTCCCATCACTATTAAGTTTAGGGTAAATTTTAGAACCGACCCGTCCTGACCCGAACCCATCCTGACCCAAACCCATCCTGACCTTTTTTTCAAATAACCCATTCCGACCCAAACCCATCTTGACCCAAACCCATCCTAACCCAACAACTAACCCAATCCAACCCACCCATTTTGCCACCTCTAATTTGATTATTATTATTTGACATTTTTTCTTAGTCGAAGTAAGCTCCTTTTTTTTCTTACTACTTATGTTCCATATGTCATGTTAAATATTTTTTTCTCTAAAATTTTTCACAAGTGGTGTTTTTAGATGGTTTTTACATAAATTAGTGAAAATGCCCGTGCATTGCGGCGGTAAGACTGTTATGCGATTTTTTGAAAATTCGATTTTAGTCAGTATCGGCTCGGTGCTTTATGACGTAAATTAAAAAATCAAAATTTAATTATTAAAAAATTAAATGAAAGAAAACAATTACGTATATTATAAAAGTCTTTAAGACAACTACATTATCCCAACAAAATTAGTGAAAGCATGGGTGGTATTTGTGATCGAAATTCACTTATTACCTAGATTTTAATGGGAGTTTCGTTTTATGAATATAGGTAAAAGTTTTATAATCATTGGAGGCAGCTTTCGGTGGTGATTTGCATAGATCGGAGAAAGTTAATGGAGAAATTGTCAGCGCAAATTACCATCTTGATTGTTATTGAGCTGTTAACAACCGGCAAGAGAAATGAGAAGAGGGATTAGTGCTCAATCGCAATGAATGAACGGCACTGAAAGTAAATTACGGTTTTGTTTGGTCACGTGTATATGCTTTAGCATTTGTATTATAAGTATCATATGTTATACTTTATTGTAATAGCATAAATGGAATAAAATGGTTATTTTTTTAAAATTTAAGCATAACTTTTCATTTGAGTGTCTTAATCTATATGTAAAATTATCATTCTATCCTACTTTCACTTTCATTATAAAAGATATAGACAACTATTAAAAATATTAAACTCACAATACGCCCCTAGAAAAATATTAGTGTTATAGTTATTATAAATATGAATATATTTATAAGTTATATACTTAAATATTTAAACAAAATAATACTTAATCTAAATAGTATTAAGCTATAAAAATATAATTAGTAAATATAAATTTAAATATTAATTTATAGTATCATAAATAAAATAAAACTCAATGAATTGAATAAAATAATATCATATTATTAAATAGTGTATTAATAATGTTTATTAAATACATGAAATAGACAATGATAAAAATATCAAGTTATATAAATTTTAATGGATAAATTTACCATATTACCCCTAAAGTGTCTTAAAATCTTAATCAATTCTCTATTCTACACCTCTTAAATGACTTGTACTCCTTTGTACATGTTGATTCAAAACTTGTTTGTTTGGCAAAATTACATCTCTATCCAAAGAGATGTATTATATAGTAGTATAGAATATAAATATAATATATAAATAAAATAATACTTAATTTAAATAATATTTAGTTATAAAAATATAATTAGTAACTATAAATTTAAATGTCAAATTATATTATTATAAATAAAATAAAATTTTAATGAAGTGAATTAAATAATATCATATTATTAAATAATATATTAACAATATGTATTAAATAATACAATAATTGGGAAAAGTTAAATAAATTTGAGCAAAAGTGTAACTATTGCATAAAGCACTTGTACTTTATGCTTAAAATATTGTATAAGTTTCTTACACTTTAAATGAAATTACCAATTTATTCTTCTAATATGTATTATACAGTAGTATAGATAATAATACTTTTATCGTTCAGAAATGGATTTTTTGGTGTTTCATAACCTTGGAATAAAATCATTTGAAGAAACTCAAGGACGCATGACTAGAGGTGTACAAAAAAACCGGTTCCGAAAAAAACCGATTAAAAAACCGGACCGGTTCAAACCGGTTCCCAACCCGATCCGAGTCGCCGGTTTGTATACCGGTTTGGTAGCCTGACTCTCAAAATCGGTTTGTAAACCGGTTTAAAAATTAAAAATCGGTAAAAAAACCGGTTTCAAACCTGTCCAAATCGGTTTGACAAGTTCGAGTGTTCAGTGAGCCAAACCGGTTTGTAACTTGAACCGGATTGACCCCGTGACCAAAAAAACCAGTTCAGTTTTGAACCTGAACCGGTTCGGTAAAAAACCGGTTTGTACACCTCTACGCATGACAATGGATGATAGAAGTTGGACTTAATATTCGGATTTTTCAATTCTATAATCAGTTTCATACTTTAATTTCAGAGCTATAAAATTAAAACTTTAAATACGTCCTCTACCATCACTACTAGAAAAAACAAATTTCACAAATATGCAGGAACACCAAAATTGTGATGAAATTATTGATTACAAATACAATCTGAATATTCTATCAAACATTCGGATTGTATTTGTAATGAAATTATTGAACATATTTATTTATTAATTATTCGAATGATTGTTACCTTAAGACACAGAAAGTTTTTCTACATTAAAATTACTATTTACTTATCTTCTATCATGTTTCACAAAGCCTTAATGAATTAATGTTGATATCCATTAAACATAAATATATTTTAAATTAGTGACTAGTTTGATTGATTGAAGAACTTTCGTCAAAATAACATTGTAGGTGAATAATTCTCATTATACAATATCATCCTTTATTTGCATTTAATTAGCGGCCTTATTTTTAATAATTATTCAAGTTATAAAATGATGCACTATTCTTTTAAATATTTCAAATTCTCAATATGATTTTGTTAAAAATATATGTTCTTTAAAGAACCATGGAACTTATAATAGTTTAGTCCATGAGGATAAAAGTTTTGTACTACGTAACATTCTTTTGCTTCTGTCTTTAATGAGAGTGCTTTTTATTTTGAAAATAGTATAAAAAAAGAGAAAGATTTGATAATCCTTCATGAAAAATGGTCTTTTTATAATATAAACTTGAAGGACTAGTTTTCAAAATTAAATGATTATTAAATGTTAAAGTTTTAAATTCTAGAGTCTTTTTAAATTTTTACTCTTCGTACAAGTATTGTCAACATAATTGAAGCCTAAACTATATTGTGGTCATTTAAAAGAGTTCTAATATTCACATTTTATCGTTTTAATAAGTTACCATGAAATGATATCAAAGTCAGATTCAAGTTAATTATCAACAGATTGGTTTTGGTTTACAATGGTAAAAACCTGTACTAACTACTCGACCCACGTTTTAATCTAAAACCATCAAAATCAGACCATAATCAACCGATCCATATCATTCTACTACTTACCATAACTTTGTAATTAGATTATTTTGATGCCTTATTCAATCTTACTTAGCATATAACTAGAGCTTTACATCACAATAATAGGCAAGCTTTGTTGGGACAGGGCGCCCCTGTTCTTCCTGTTTTTTTTGCTTAAAAGTGTAAATTTATATGTATATCATTTGAAAATTAAATACATATTACGTTCTGCTTCTTGATTTTAGGTCTCATGACTTTTTGCCCCCCCCCCCCCCCCTCCCGCTCTTTCCCCGAGCACTTTTTCGAGCTTATATAATTAGTTTCTCGTTAAGAATAATACATTACATTTGATGAGTAATAATCTAATTTGAGACTTATGATCTTTTTCTTTTAAGCCGGTGTTTTGTTGTTAAACTTATTGTTTTATTGGTAAATTTTATCGGTTTGATTCACTAGAAATAGAATGTAACATTAATTTATCCCAAACGACCATTGCACACTTTTCTACTAACTTAGAAGAACATGTAGAGCCATTGAAGCATGCCAAGTGAAATAAAAGCTAGAATGAATGAACTTGAAAAGGAATAATAAACTTAATTGGGCCTCCATGGACTTAAACTGCATCTTAGATAATGGGCTTAAGGGATGCTTTTGGATGAAGCATGAAAGGTGGGCCTTTCACCTTAATTGGGCCGGGGCATGAGGCTAGAAGCTACATAGAGTTAGCAAAATTTTAGGTGCACATTGCACTTTTCTCCCCAAATCGATTTAGGTTTGACAACAACTGTTAGAACCGCCTCTTCGTGAAACCGGTTTTTGAAGTGGAAAACGATCAGTTTGGTTTGAAACCGGTTCGGTATTAACCAAGGTTTTATCTGGTTTGGTTTGGTTTTGAACGATCATAAACTGGTCATAAACTGTTGTTTGGTTTCAACCCAAACTCATTTCTCTAAAACTGGTTTAAATATCGGTAAACTTGTTTTTGATCGTAAACAACTTTTTCCCAACTCTAAGCACAATGGGTAGGTAGAAAACAAGTTAAAGCTAGTAACTTTTGTTTAGATAATGGATCGGATTTATGAAAAGTTTTAGTTAACCTCGTGCTATACTTGATTCTATACTGTAAATCATACCAGCAAATCCAACGAACCCGTAATCGAACCAGGCTTAGGAAAATGCGGAATGTTAACTCCTATTATGACAAGTTAAAATTATATATCATACACCCACGTAGCAAACCATGGATTACAAGTTAATACTATTTTTATTTTGAAAAATAATATTAGAAAAGAGAGAGAGAGAGAGAGAGAGAGAGAGAGAGAGAGAGAAAGATACATATCCTTTATGAAAATGGTTAGTCTTTTATATTGATATAAACTTGAAGGACAAAATTAAATACGTATTAAAATTATGCTTGAGGAGTTGAGGATATTAAGGTGATGGGGTTCTTATGGGTAAAAACAGAACAAAAAATCAATTAAATCAATGGTGTGATTTTAATTTCATAAATGCATATATTATGATGTATCTTTGGTGATGTTTACTTATATGTTGGTTCTAGCTCCTTGCAAGTTTCGAGTTTCAATTTTATAATATTGTTGCCTTTCGAAAAAAATAATAATAGTTATTATTATTATTAAATGTTAAAGGTTTTAAATTCTAGAGCTTTTTAAAATTTAACTCCTCTGACAACAATATAATTGAAGCCTAACTATGTTTTGGATTCTTAAAAGAGTTTTAATATTCACATTATATCGTTTTGATAAGTTCAAAACCATGAAACGATATCAAAGTAGATTCTAGTTAGTTATCAACAGATTGGTTTTGGTTTACAATAAAGTATACTCACTATTTGACTCACGATTTAATCTAAAACCATCAAAATCAGACCATAATCAACGGATCCATATCATTACACTACTTACCATAATTATATAATTAGACTATTTGGATTATCAAACCTTTTCTTCTTTCACATGTACCTATTGAAATATATTAAGGTGAGTATTTAGGGTACTGGTCACACATGTCGGTTTGATATCTAGCCCCTTTTTCCAAAAAAATTAGCAAGCTTATATATTCAGTTTCTCATATATGAATAATCTATAATCTATAACCTATAATAAAAGAAGGTTTTCTTATGACACGTGTCATCATTCTAGCATATTTAATGACACGTGTCATCATTCTAGCATATCAAAAAAATCATTTCCCGCCTCTCTCTCATAATAAATACAAAAATTGTAAAAACAAATAATTTGATTTTTCTTTTTAACTAAAATATGTTAAACCAAATATATTTATATTTGAGTTTCTTGTCTCTCTCATATTAAATGATAATTATTATAAATAAGTAAACTAAACTATTAAACATCTTTAATATAAATGTAGTTATTTTAATAATTTATTAATACATATTACATATAGAGAAAAAAATTCTAATTCATTATGTGTTATAATTTTTTAATATTCATTTTATTTTTATTTCATCAATGGATAATAACATCTAAAAAAATAAAATATTTATAAAATTATAGATTTTAATATGTTTTATTTATTTCACCCATGTAATACATGGCTCTAACCTAGTACATTATAATTAATGAATAATAATCTAATACATTACATTACATTTATTGTTAAAATTTATTGATTTATTGTTAAAATTTATCAATTTGACCCACTAGAAATAGAATGTAACATTAAATGTCACATTTATGAGTAAATGGGTCGACACATAGTTTTATCATTTGGCTAGAGGAAGATATGGCTCCTTGCAACCAATTATCACAACGACCATTAGACACTTTTCAACTAAGGGGCTGTTTGATTACTGCTGACTGAGTAAGATCTGACTGAGTCAGAAGCTGACCCAGTAAGAAGTTCTGACTGGGTCTGCATCTGACTGAAACTTGGCTGTTTGATCATCTGACTGGGTCTATGATTTCACATAACTCATATTTTCAAGCTAAAACTTCGAATGGCACTAATTGCTCCTTTTGCTTCAGGAATCTTTGGATAATTTTCACCAGAAAAAAACAAGATCATAAATTCAGGAATGGCACTATAGTAAAGTTAGCTAACTTTAAGGTCATTAATCCAAACTAATCATACAAAACAAGATCATAAATTCATAATCATTCTCCCAACCATATTATTTAGCACAACTAGAAATCACACAATTTGACAGACCTGGGCTTTTCAACCGTGAATTCGCCCGAAGCGATTCGAGCCGAAAGCTCCTTCCGCCTCTGCTCCTCCCGTAGCTTCTCCAAGCTCTTACCATTGTTTTCTTCACCTGAATTAGGCTTTCTCCCATTTGAATACGAGCATTTAATCCCACAGCTCCGTGAAACCCCTGCAGAAAAACCCACAAAGAAAAACCCCCAAATCAAACAAATAATAATCTTTAAACAGCAAATTCAACTTCAATTCAACAAAGAAAGAAGACCCATGTTGCAGAATCAACTACACAATCAACAACATCAATCAAACAATGAAAGTTAACCCACCAAGAGCAAATGATTTAGGGATTGAAGGGGATTTGAGGTTGAATCTGTTGTGGGTTTGGAGATATGGAGAGGGAAATTGAAGGGTGGTTAAACTGGCAGCCATGGTTAGAGAGAGAGTGGGGGGAAGGCGGCAGGGGGGGGGGGGGGGGGGGGGGAAGGCGGCAGTCGTCGGAGGCGGAGGGCAGCGTCGTCGTCGGAGGCGGAGGGCGGCGGCCGGCCGGGGGGGGGGGGGGCGAAGGTGGAGGTCGACCAAAGGAGAAAGGAGAAAGGGTTTGAGGTGTTTAGGGGTCAAAGGATTGGGTCAGACATGCAAAAATCAAGGTCTGGGTCAGCATTTCTTACCGGGTCAGACCACCCAGTCAGACCAATCAAACACCCTGACTGGCTGACCGGGTCAGCCAGTCAGTGGTCAGATCGTGGGTCAGACCAATCAAACACCCCCTAACTTAAAAGAACATGTAGAGGCGTAGAGCCATTACAGCAAAAGCTAAAATGAATGCAATTGAAAAAAAAAACAATAAACTTAATTGGGCCTCCATGGACTTAGGCTGCATCTTTGATAATGGGCTTAACGGATGCTTTTGGATTAATCATGAAAGGTGAAGCCTTAGTTGGGCCGGGGCATGAGGCTAGGAGCTACATAGAGTAAGCAAAATTTAAGGTGGACATTTTACTTTTTGCCCAAATCGATTCAGGTTCGACAACAACTCTCTGAACCGGCTCTTCATGAAACCGGTTTTTGAAGTGGAAAATAATCGGTTTGGCTTGAAACCGGTTCGGTATTAACCTAGGTTTTATCTGGTTCAGTTTGGTTTTGAATGATTATGTTATGGACTGAAACCATTGTAAGGTATAGGACTTGTCCCACATCGGTTGTATGGGCAATTGATGTGAGATTTATAAGCCAAATGAGTTTCCTCACAAAGACTAGTCTGATGGATGAGGGAACCCATTTGGCTTATAAATCCTACATCAATTGCCCATACAACCGATGTGGGACAAGCCCCATACCTTACAATGGTTTTGGTCCATAACAGATTACAAACTGGTCATAAACTAGTTGTTTGGTTTCAACCCAAACTCGTTTCTCTTAAACCGATTTAAATACCGGTAAACTTGTTTCCAATCATAACTCACTTTTTCCCACCTCTAAACACAATTAGTAGGCTAGAAAACAAGTTAAAAACTGGTAACTTTTGTTTAAATAAAAAGCAAGTAGGGTAAGTAAACCATGGATGACAATGGATCGGGTTTATGACAAGTTTTAGTTAACCTCTTGCTATACCTAATTGTAAACTATATATCATCCCAACAAATCCAGCGAACCCATGATCGAACCAGGCTTGGGAAAAGACGATATGTTAACTCCCATATGGGTTTAAGGCAAGTTAAAACTGTATATCATACACCCGCGTAGCAGATGCAAGTCGGGATCTTTATACAATGCTTGAAGCTATAATAATAATTTAAGATCATATTTAGTGTTTAAGAATCCTAAAAAAAAGGGGTTGAAGTTATTGTACGGCGGTGTTGATTCGTATTTCTTTTTGGTAGTATATAAATCGTATATACAAAAGACAAACAATTGATAATATCATCAAAAAGTTAAAAAAAAATATTAATATTAATAAAAAGAAACGACGCCTGAGAGATTCGAACTCTCGCGGGGAAACCCCATGTACTTAGCAGGCACACGCCTTAACCACTCGGCCAAAGCGTCTTTGTTGTTGACAAATAATATTACAAATATCTAAATAATTAACTCAAACGATATGTTATACTCTTGTGAGTTTTAATAATAAACAATCAAGAATTCATATATTTTTAACTCTTTTACCCGATCAGTTTTCAAACCTCTAATTATAAAAACTTTTATCTGATAATATAAACTATCATCCACGTGGCAATAAACGATTCAAGATGAGCGTAAGTTATTCGAGATCCACTCTATGAACGTTTAAATATTGTCAAGATTAAACAAGTTTGAACTTATATTGAGGTTATCTAATAAGTGAGCTTGAATTTAAGCTTCACATGTCATGCAACTCTTAACGAGTTTATTATTTTTATAACATTTTATATAATATATTTTGCCTAATCATTTATGATATAATAATATAATAAAAATAACAAAATAAAATATATTATATTTTATATGTAAAAGATTTTATTACATTGATGGTATGTCAAAATTAAACAAATGGTCCATGTATTTTGAAAATTATAAGGTCACTTAAATATTTTTGATCTTGTGTAGCATTTATGATCTTTTGACGTTCTGTCTATTTTACTCGTTAAGTCTTCTCACGTGTCCTTCATGTGAGGATATGTGGTGTTTCAACCCCCTATCCTATCAAAAGATAACACATCTATTTAAATGATAATTTCCCCTTGTAAGTTGTCTTCCCTCCAGCATCATCATTGACGTCTTCATCATAGCACCAACTATTCTCGATAACTCATTTTTCCCGTTAATCAAAGATCATTAACCCGTTGTTTGAAGTTGCAAACAGTTTTAAAGTTTGAATCAAAGATGGTGTGGTACATTAGAAAAATAAATGCAAAAATGATCTAGAAATCTAGAATGCTTCATCTAAATGCAAAAGGAAAAAAAGTTGAAATGCAATCACTGGTTAATAACATATGATATAAATTATCATACTCTCAAACAAGTCAAATGAATAAATAAAACTATAAGGGTCACTTCTTGAAGGAAAGCAAGACTTATGCACAAAAACCACGATCATGTTGTTTTCAATTTATCACATTTTTTAACCTAAGATGTCATACAAGGTCACCTTGTAAACATATCTCATTTGGTCATTTAGCTATTAACCTTATTTGATCATTTATTTATTAACTTTTTACCGTGTATATTTGTTTGTCTGTTTATTTATAAATGTTGTTTTCAAACACTCAAACATATGATATCTAACATTCAAATACAATTATTAATCAATTTGCTTTTTTTGAATTATGCAATACATATACTTGTCCTATTATCTCTCCTTTAATCTTTTTTGTCTACTAAGATTAGTAATTTGTTAATGACCAAATTTTCATCTTCATCTTCTTATTTTGTAAACCATGTGCTTGTTAAGAGTTTATGGATATTGTACGCAAAAGCCACCAAAGTATTAACTTCTTTCACTTAGTCTCGTATATTAGAAGTGCTTTATACACGTTACCCAAGTATATATTTGGTTTCGTTTACAATATTTAAAGTTAAAAACAACACACTATTTTCAACATGAAATCATTGCCTTTGATTACTGATATACATATACAAGAGTATTTTTTTTCGTTTTCGCATATTTCTCTTCCATTTTGTCACTAGACATGTTGTGGCCGAATTATATATAGAAACACATATTCAGTGTGGGGCGTGTGCCTATAAAGTAGTTTTAATATACATGGGGTTGAGAAATATTGAATAATGGATAGCCCCTTACATGTATATGTCCTTTTTTAAGTTGTCATCTGACTATTAACCATTATCTATGCTTCTCCTTGATCAGCCTCCCATCCCATAAAATCTGATATTGTCGTTGAAGTAGGTGTTTGACCGGATTCTGTGTTGTTCGACTCTAATGAATTTTGTGCCACTTCATCGGCATAGAGTACATCCTCTATTCTGTTCATCACCGTGTTTGCTAAACTTTCTAATACTCTTGAATAGCTCTCCAAGACGGCGTGACCAACATCCTGCATATTATAGACAAAATTTGAAGTTGTAATGTAGTTTTAAGGTTGTAAGGGTTAATTAGTTTAGGCATACTAAAAACAAGTATGTTTTGTATATGTGAGGTTAACTCCAAAACTGTTTTCTTCAAATTCTTTACCTTTTTAATGAACAAATTATTGTGTTTTGATGCATAAAACATCCAAATTGATTTTATTAAAAAATACTAGATTCTTTTATGCAATAATTATTTTTTTAACCAAATCAAATTATAAACTCTTTCTCGACCCTCTTATATTGTGTTTGTCAGCAGAGGAGAAGGTTTAGACAGGATATACAAGTTAATACTTGTATCATCTTTATCCTCCCCACTGTTGACAAATCTATTATCATTAAACTAACGGAAATTTGGGTTTTTTATGTATTCATACTTTATTGGACTCGATTTTGCTCATCTCTAATGACGATTGAGGAAGCCCGGGGAACCGTTGTTTAAGGAGTAACAAAATCGTTTCGGCCCTCTCTTCAAAAAGCTCTCTTCTTTCCATTTTTGCAGAAGAACCCCATGAAGATCTTGACTCTTTTTGATGCATTTTTCTCTTCCAAATAATCATTGAAGCTTCAACTTTGTTCTTCAAGTCAAGTATTTTGTGTTCTGATGATAAGTCCATAGATGCTAGGAATTGGCCCGAGTCGAAAAACTCAACTGTCATGCTTTTATAAATTGATTCTCCAAGACTATCACGCGCATTCTGTTTAGAAGTACTGAATTCATCTGAGTGAGTTGATCAACTTGTATAATATTGTGATGATAAAAATGTAAAACAATTTAAAAGGGTTAAAATTGACCAACCAACTTTTCTTTGTAATGTTTGTCAAATTTTAATCTTTTTGGAGTAATATGTAAAATATGATTCTAAAAGTTGTTTTTGTGTACATTGATTATCTTTTTTTTTAACTAAATAACAAATGTGCGATCCTGCTTCTAATGACAGGTGTTATCTAACTCTACATATTGTTATTATATGTAATGAGCTTCCAAACGTACCTAAAAATGTAAGCAACTTTAAAATTTATCATTTTTATACAGGAAAGTGTAAATCTAAACACACTTTCATACATAAAATTTAAAAGTTATTATGTTTTGACCCGACCCGTTTGAACCAACATCATAAAATTGTCACTCCTAATTTGGTGTACAACCCATGAAGCTAATTATTGTAAAATCAAAGCTTACATGTGAACCAATGTAAATTTGTTATTGTTGCATTCATAGAAGCAACTCAGCTTTCATGGGTTATACGTGCATTAATAGTTGTATCTTTAGCAATATAGGTTGTACCTTAGGGAGAGTCTCTGTGTAAGACTCTGGGATCTCCATTTCTGCAAGAACTTCAGCATTGATAGCCATAGAAGCTTTCAAAACTTGATTTGCAGTGTCTTTTTGTTTTTGCATCCACTTTCTAGAATCTTCCGATAGCCCGCCCGGAGGAACCTTAACGGTCGGTAACCACCATTTATCGTTACGTTGGACTCCTTTTTCGGATTCGTTGGCATCTTTTGACACATACCAAAATTCTTTTTGATCTTTGAAGTTGTCTAGACAATCCTGAAAAATAAATTCATAAGGAGGTGTTGGGTTCAAGTACTAAAATTGTTTATTTGCTTATTGTGTTTTAATATTTTTTATATAAATAACTAAAGGGTGGTTATTATTAAAAAAACAACAGTATTATTCAATAATCTAAATCTTTTAGTAAAACGAGTTAGAAGGTTGTATGCATTTAAAATAGAATTCAGATGACCTTCAACCCGTTTAAAACAAATAACAAATCTTTTAGGGATGCTTTTTTCTTGACTTATAAGACATAAAACACAACCACATATAAGTCTATTTATAAATAAATTGGTCGAAATTGCAACATAATATGTTTGATTTGAGTTATGAATCATATGCTAGAAATGGGGAATAAATATGCAATTTCCTATTACTATATTTATATTTTTATTAAAAGGACATTAGGAATCATACTGTGAGCATCTTGTCAAGCTTCCTTAATGCAGGAATGTTCATGATCAAATCTTTTCTTTGTTTTGTCACCATAATCTGCATATCTAATAATATATTAGAAACCCAAGATACAAAACAAAAACACACAAAGATGATAAATCATGCTTCCAAAGAGGTCAATATGATCTTAAACACAAAATGATAGGCTCGGTAAGATTTTGTTGTTGGGCTTATTAGCCTGTTTCCAAGGCTAATAAGCCTACAACATCAGAGAGCCCATCGCTCGGGGCGCTTTTTTGTCATCATATTCTAACAAAAAGTTAAATGACCTCCATATTTGATCCATCTCGGGCCGTATGTTGGACGGGAACAAACTCAACGATATGATCAGTCACGGATAAAACCCAATCAACTTCTTTTCGCCACCTCTTTTTCGAGTCTTCTTTCATTGGAGCTAGCTTATGTTGTTCTCCAAACACCGAAGCTGCAAATTAGCAAATAAATTAACGATAATTCTTGGGAAAACAAGACTTATTTATTAAAACTAGTTAAATTACCTGCAAGATTTGTAATAACATTTGATAAAGCCAAAGCTGATGATACCCCCTTCCCTCCTCCTGACATATCCTCTCCTAAAAGCAACTTAGAAAACTTTTCTTTCATCTGTTCCATATCTGCAAGAACACGCGATTTTTACACGAAGTTGATCCAAAATCGCATAATCTTTATAAGAAAACTTACCTGTTTTAAGCTTTTCCTTAACACTTTTTGGCTTTTCTTTCGTGTTTTCAGGCTTTTCGTTGGTGCTTTCAGGCTTTTCTTGTTCCATATTGTTATCTGATATATCATCTGTTTGTGTAACATCTGTAGATTGTTCTTCATCCATCGTTTCTTCCTCAGGAATTACAGATGTTTCTTCTTCGTCTTCCATTGATATTCTTGTAAAAGCTTCAATGATTTTTAGGATGAATCAAGAGATGCATGATTTAGATCTACAAGAGAACCTAAAAGTGTTGATTTTTATGAAAAAAAACGATTAAAAAATCCTCTTTTTCTAAAGAAAATGGTAGAAAAATGGGAAATTTCTAGGGAAATATTTGCATAAAAGATTGAGCATTATCTACATTGGATATGAAAGACATAAATGACATGAAGAATATGGTGTTTTTGATCGATTTTTGTGTTAATTTTGTCACAGTTTCTTGTTTTGTGGTCTTTCTTGTTTTAGAAAGTTAATGTAGGTTGGGGTGCATGTTTTTATGAAACAAGAGTTTGTGTTTTTTTGGAATGAATGGTTTTATTTACTTATTTTACAACTTAGCAAAAAACATGGGATATACACATAAATGTTAAAATGTGTGGCTTAAATGGTTCAAACTATGTTAAATCAACCAAAGTTGTTTCTTGTAACCTTTTAACTATCACATGTACATCCTAAGTTGCAATTTACATGGTCTAGTTGGTTAAAAGTGTATCAACATTGTATTAATAGGGTTCTTGAGTTTCTTGTAATGAGCTTTCATGATTGTAGAAAAAAGAAAACAAATATTATAAATTTAAGGTTTAGCTGTCATATGACATTCTTTTTTTTTAACGATAGAGATTTTTAAATATCTATTTTCAATATCTAAGTCATTCATATGGGTTTTTAGGAGATAGACGACTTCTAATTTTCTGGAGCGACTAGAGGAAGATTTGAAGCGTTGGAGAGCACTTGAAGCATAGGATTGAAGATTTGAAGAGCTTTTGGTTTGTTAATTATTTAGTTATGGTCTTTTGCTTTGTTCTTCGATAGTTTCAAACCTTGTAGCTATGATGTTTAACAATTTTTTTTGGATTTGTTATGTTTCTTATGTTCATGAGTAGTTAAATCATTAGACTTTCTAGACTTACGATGAATATGGGTTGATTTTACATGTTTTCCGGGCTTTAGATTGTTTTGATCGGTTAATATTCACGTAAAAATTTTATGTTAGTGAATTTTGAGGTTGATAGTCTCTTCATTTTTGGGATAATTATGTTTATCATATTCCTTCTATGCTTTGGTTGACTAGTTTTGGGCTATTTGGTTAAAGTGTTTGTTTTTAGTCACCACTTTGTATTTGGATTAAGTTTGGCTGATTCTAGACGTAGATCATCATAGTAAAAGATAATGTAATTGATTATAAAACCAGTGATTCATCTACTTCTGAGACCTAGAGACCTAGAGGTGATGGATTATAGATTAGTGTTGATTATTAGGTTTTAGGGATTTTATTGCACAAGAATGAATTAATCCTAATAATCTATTAATTATTGTTAATCTAGTCAACATTTAGTAATATTAAGTCATTCATTGTATTCCCCTACACTTTCCGAATCCATTATGAATTGTAAGGTCGAGAGATAATCAATTCTTTAGACACATGAGTATATTATTGGGTTAGATTAACCGAGAGGAAAATTAACCTACAAACCGAAAGGAAAATTAACCTACATCTTGATGATCTTTACACGTCTGTTTAGGATCAATTAGCTTATGTTAGTGAGATTGAGATGAAATCTAGTATATATTGATATTTCTTAAGTTGATGTATCCTTAGATCTGGTTACCAATCAAATAACCATAACCCGAGAGCATTAGAATCACAAATACGAGTCCTTCTTTAGATAGTTGTTTTTCCATATCCGATAGTTTATATTTATCTTATTTATGTTTTTATTGTCGTTATTTCTCGCCTTTATAAATTTTGGAATTCGTGAATTAATTATCATACTAGTATATAATACATCTCTTTGGATGGAGATGTAATTTTGCTAAGCGTACACGTTTTGAAGCAATATGTACAAAGGAGTTCAAGGCATTTGAGAGGGGTATAGTAGAGAATTGATTAAAGTTTTAATACACTTTAGGGGCAATATGGTGAATTTATCCATTTAATTTTATATATCTTGACACTTTACCCTTATATATTCCATGTATTGTTGTTTTAATTATGATTAATACATATTAGGAGGACAAGATAGTAATTTCATTCAAAGTGTAAGACGCCTAATATAATATTTTTAGCATAGAGTACAAATGTTTTATGCAATAGTTCCATTTTTGTTTCCTATTTAATTAACTTCTTCTAATTAACATATTATTTAATATAAATTATTTAATAATATGATATTATTTTATTCACTTTATTAAATTTTATTTATGATACTATAAATTGACATTTAAATTTATTTACACTAATTATATTTTTATAACTAATACTATTTAAATTAAGTATTATTTTATTTAAATATTTAAGTATATAACTAATATATCTTCATATTTATAATAACAATAATACGAATATTTTTAGGGGAATATTATGAGTTTAATAATTTTAATATTTATGTAAAATATGTTAGTTAATGACATATTATTTAATATGTTTCAA
Organism: Flaveria ramosissima; assembly: GCA_025215565.1. Classification (NCBI taxonomy): domain Eukaryota; kingdom Viridiplantae; phylum Streptophyta; class Magnoliopsida; order Asterales; family Asteraceae; genus Flaveria; species Flaveria ramosissima. The sequence continues at coordinate 76,054,855 of CM046036.1, forward strand.
AAAATAATTACAATAATAATAAATATTATCGTAATAATACTACTACTATTTCAGATTATTATTATAAGGTTAATAACAATAACAACAACTATAATATTTATATTATCATATTAGTTACAATACAATATCATGTATCTGTCATGTTATTGTATCTATAACAATTTAATATTTGATAATTGTATAATGACAAAATAATAATGAATCACTAAAACATGTGTAGCGACAATCCAAGTGCATATATAGTTGAACTCACCGAAACTATGATAATCCCATTGAACTCCCAATCTACTTTTAATTAAATAAAAATATAATTATGACGTAATTTTATACTATCCAAATCAAACCGCGATGAAGCACGGGTCTAATGCTATTAATAAAAAATACCCATAGGTAAAACTAGTCAGAAGTCGATAAAAGTTTACTATCGAAAGCCACCAAAGTTATCCGCACTTATAAAACTACGCTACAACACAACCAGTACACTTGCCGATTGTATAAGGCTTAGTTGGTGATTCTTTTATAAAACCTGAATTGTGAAATTGTTTTCATAATAATTATATATATATTGATTTTCACACATCAGTGATCTTAAGTTTTCATGAACGACTCTATTATCTTAAAACTCATAAATAACCAAAGTTTTTAAATAAGCTAAAAGTTAAATAAATATACTTTTCGTTAAAAGAAATCACATTTAACCCTTTAACTCCATCAAATAGTATTCCTTCATTTACAATAGGCCCTACTATAAGTAGATCACCATACATATTATATAGATCTTGAAAAGTGTTATATCGGTTGCATGAGTTGCATGAGCTTGTCAGCAATGTATCTTATTACATCTGTCAATATTCACAAGTCATATGGACGGTATAATATTATGATGTGCTTTTATAACCAATGTTTTCAGAACCGGATCGGACATCGAACTGGACGTCTTAGTGGTTTGCTGGTCGGACCGGATCTAAGAATGAGATGACGTCATAATTATATATATAGTATATTATATATATAGTTATATATATAATTAAATATAAGTAATTTATATATGATTTATATATGTATTTTATAGTTATATATAAAACTTAACTATATTTGTATATCCAACACACTAATTTATAGTTCAACACACCGTTTTACCCATTAAAATAAAAAAAAATCAAAATCCGGTTCGAACCGGTCCGACCAACCGGTTCTACCAGCCCAAAACGAATCATAGCGAACCGGACCGACCACCTAGTCGATCCCCGGTCGGACAGGTTGGACCGGCCGGTCCGATCCGGTCCCAACATCATTGCTTATAACACCTCATACAACCTCACGTGATGTATAAACATAACACCTCATACTTTTATATAACATCACAGACGTATAAAACCGTTTCATATAATAGCACATACGACCCGTATAACACCGTATCTCCCGCGTAACATGTTATTGGTGTGTATATTCCGCCTTTACCAAATTTCTAGGGTTTACTTTCACACTATGTGCAACAATTCAATATCAAATTTGTAGCTTTCACTCGTTGAATTTTCCGCCCAATTTACAAACAAATTTCTTGAACTCTTCATCATCCTTCTTATTATAATCCCAATATAAAATTCAATCTGTATGTATGCGTGTATATTACAAGAACACAATCTGTCAATTTCCATCTTCTCCGACATTCACTGTTTTATGAATTTTCAATTCAACTTCTAAACACAGAGAAATTGAGAGTAATACTAATGGGGGATGAAAAATCATCAAACAGCAGAGATCGTGAGCTGCTTATTCCCGTAGCCACCACCGTTGACCATGACGACGGCGCGTCGTCGAAACCCTCGCCGTCTTCCACTTCATCTTCTCATAACGCCGGCCGTGAGGTATCTCTGTTCGATTTGATTGCTTAATTGGGTTTTGGGTTTTGAAGCTAATTGAGCCCTAATTAGGGTTTTAGGGGAATCTTTTATTATGTTTATGAACTTTGTATATGTTATCTTATTTGATCTTTTGATTGGTTTTGTGTTTTTTCTGTGTGATTACAAGAATGGGTTGTGTTTAGGGTTCTAGATTGGGGGTTTATGAGAATTGAATTGATACTTGTAGTTATCATTGATTGATTAATTGAATGCATTTATGGTGAATCTTTTGTTTAGCAGGGAGGAATTGGGAGAAAAAATGACTGAGGATGTTTTGATTTAGTTGTGACATTAGTTATATGATGATAATTCTAGCGATAATTGTAAAGAAGTGTTTGATTTTTCGTTTGATACGGGTATTATTTTGTGTGTGAGATTGTTGATCATAACAATGTGAAACATTTTGAACATTTCATTTCTCCTGCATATGGGATTTGAGTCATTTGACCATTACTTTATAATTTATTTGACGAATTTCTTCATGACCTTTTGTTTTTTTGTAGACTTTCTCTAAAGTTGTGAGGAGTTGGGCTTCTAAAAAGTTCATGACAGGATGGTATGCAGAAATTTTCTCCTTAATCTTCTTTCCTAGTGTTGTAACCCAATTTTTTAGTTGTAGTTGGAAATGAGGTTTTTCTATTGCTGAACCAATTTATAGTTAGATGATTGATGATCTGACACTTTGCCTTTCGAAGAACTAATTTGAGCAACAAAGCTTTGTAACAAGTTTTGGCACGTTCCAATTTGATGCTACCTTTATTTTTTAAATATTTTTGGACATTAGGAATTAATTGTTGAACTGGTTCAAAGTTAAGGTACCCTCTTAATGACTAAAATGTTTGAATTTAGAGATCAACAAAGATTTTACCCATTTGGTTGTTGGCTCTAGCAGGTTAATGTGTTTGAAGTTGATGATTTTCTTTTTATTAATAATATGGCAGTTAGAGTAGTGTGTTATTTTAAGTATTTTATTATTCAACTAGCTTTTCACCTTATCTTTTAAATTGCACATTCATAAGTAAGTATTTAGGATAAAAAACTAAATGTGTGGTTTTTATAAGGTATGTTTATGATTGATTCCTAGAATGTATAGATGTCATTTATGCAGTTTAAAGTTGATACTATTTTATGAGAAAATTAAGTAATAATTTTACGATACGTGCAACTTTGATGGTCAATTAGATTTAATATGCAAACCTAAAAATGGTGAGGTTACTAGTATATGAAATTAGTTACAAAATGTAGAATCTTGAGGAACTACTAATGGACAGAAGATTCAGTTGTATACAAATTAAAACTACCAAAGCGTGTTATTATAGTTATAGTTAGGCTATTTTTTCTTTCAGTTAGTTTATTTGTGTGTAAGTCAACATATGATTCCTGCTTCTTTGTATAAAGTTGATCCCTAATTCTATGATTTAGATGTCAATAATTAAAATTGAGATTATTGTAATATGGATATTAATCCAGCTTAGCAAAAGACAGCTTGGGTCTTTATGTGTTATATTCTATTTACTGAATTTGGTATTGAGATATTAATGCGATTTATCATTGGAAAGTCATCTTTTTACTTATTTTGATATTGCAAGTTGCAACAATAATGCGATTTATCATTAGAAAGTCATATTTTCACTTAATTTGACACTTGTTTATAATGTTGTTTCATATTTAATCTGGCACTAGTTTTTAATGCTGTTTTATATTTAATCTGACACTTGTTTTTAATGCTATTTCAGTTTAAATTTGACACTTATTTTATCTTTTCACAGTGTCATCCTATTGCCAATTGCTATTACCTTCTATGTAACATGGTGGTTTATTCATTTTGTGGATGGATTTTTCTCCCCAATCTATGCTCAACTCGGCATAGATATATTTGGTGAGCACATGCTTATATTGTTTTTGGTAATTATGCAGATCATTTCATATTAAATAATTAAAACGTGTGTTCTTGTTGAGGTTTCACTAGTTATAAACTTATAATCAGTTCACCTGTTTTTAGTGCTTCTTAAATTGTTTCATAATTCTACTTAACATTTCCTATTGTATTCATAATTCTACTTAAATTAGTTTAGCACAGGGTCGGGCTAGGTTGGCCTACCTTTTTGTTTTTGAAATTTATACAAAAGTAACATGTTAGATATGATTTATGAATACAAATTCGTTTTTTACAGTAATGCTAAATGTTTTTAATAAATAAATTTAGTAGGTGTTATGTCTTTGAAACCATTTCGTGTGACTTTCAAATATCAACATGCTCGACCCCATTTGACTCATTTTTGTTTTAGTTAAATCATTTGTCTAACCCAAGTCAATCCATTTTATATAAACAGGTTAAAATTGATACATTTATTTAAATTTTAATACTTAAGTGTGCAACTTTTATAACTTCGGATTTCTGTAGGTCTTGGATTTATCACTTCCATCCTGTTTATATTTTTGGTGGGGGTGTTTATGTCATCTTGGTTGGGTGCATCGGTTCTGAGTCTTGGAGAATGGTTTATTAAACGAATGCCGTTTGTTCGACATATCTACAATGCATCCAAGCAAATTAGTGCTGCAATATCTCCAGGTTTGTGGTTATTAGCTTTCACATGTTCTGACTTTGGATTGATAAAACTACAACATATAAGCCCTTATTTTTTAATATTGCAGATCAAAACACGCAGGCGTTTAAGGAAGTCGCTATCATTAGGCATCCTCGTATTGGTGAATATGCGTTTGGGTTTATTACTTCGTCTGTCATTCTCCAGGTTCATTCTTAAACCAAATCTTGGATGAAGTTAAATTTTTTTATATGATTTCAAGTTTTGTGGGTCTCATACTCCCATCTGTTAGGAATAGAGGTGGCAACGGGGTTGGATCAGGCAGCTTGGGTAGCAGGTCAAGATGAGTAATTATAAAGTATGGTTCATACTGTGCCGGGTTGGTTGACCCGCTAGCACATTATTGTTCATTATGATTACAACAATGATCTGTTTTTAATTTAAACAATTTAGGAGGTTGCTTTGTTACCATATAATTAATTAAGTTATTAAACACTTTAGGAACTAATACGAGTTGGAAAGTATGCATAGAAAAGTTGAGTATGAACCATAAATGAGCCAATTTACAAGAGAAATACTGATATGGCCTGTGAAGATGTCAATATGGTGGGGAGTCATGGGTGGCCAGTGAAAATGTCAAGCCTTTGGGGAAGGGGTTGGAAATCTGGTTGTTAAAAAGGCCACATGCCCACATGAAAACATATAGTGCTTTATGATGATTTAACATGATTCATTCATGCAAAATAAATCATTCTTTATGTTTTCTGGATTTCAGAATTATTCAGGGGATGAAGAGCTATATTCTGTATATGTCCCAACAAACCATCTCTACATTGGTGATATTTTCTTGGTCAATTCTAAGGATGTTATCAGACCCAACTTATCTGTGCGTGAAGGAATTGGTAAGTGATTTACTGGCTTATTTGACGGTTTCTTTAGGGTTGGTATTTATTTTTCCTTAGACTAAAAGGTGAACTTCATTGATTTTACCCCCGACTAATGAAATTGCAGTGTTTAAGTTTGGTTGAAGTATGACAGCTATGTGTGATAACGATGCCAATTGTCTAGAATACTATGTGTGATAATGATGCCAATTGTCTAGAATACTCATAGGTACAGACAAAATAAGTAGCCAAATGTTTAGGTCATTCTTGTGACTTCTCATGTAAATGAGGAACTTACTTTAGTGTTGTCGGGACTATTCTAAAACTGATTGAAATACTGTATGCGCAAGCAAATTATACTAGGTAAAAAGAATAGTTTATAAAATTCGATTAAGGGGGTGTTTGGATGTGTGCTTTAGAATGTGTAATTTTGACTTGAATAACTATAAACAAATAATCCATAAGCAAAAGCTAGGGAGAGGTAGGTAATTTTATGTGCATCCCAATAGTGTTCTCGTTTTGCAATTTCTTATATGCTTCCTCAAAGTTGATTAGTTTGAACCTAAATAATCATAAACTCAATCTTGGTTGTAAATAGAGCAACACCTCACACACGTAAGCTCTTGCCTCGTGCCTAGGAGTACCTTGCTCTTTTTAAAACCACAACCTCAATATTAAGATCACTTTTACCATAACACTAATTGATTAATTCGGCTTGAGTAGCAATAATCAATCTACATGTACATCCAAACGGCCCATAAATGTAATTAGGCTGCTTTACTACAAAAAGATGTATTTAGTTATTGGACCTCGCCTGTTCTAGTTTGTCCTACTCCTAGGGTTGGCAAATTTAACAGATATATACAAATGGTTATCTTTCATCTTTAACTGATCACATGGTTTTAACTAAAAGATTTCAAGCAGAATAAACAAGTCAAATAGATCGGGCTGGTTGAACAGATTGAAAGTTATCTGAAATGTATTTAAATTTTAATGCATAAAACTTCATAAAATTATTCTGTTTTATAAAATAAGATGTACGAAGTACTTGCAGTCGCAAGTTGACCCAATTCAACATGCTTTGACCCGAACCGGTAACCAACCTTCCCGATCGCTAATTTTGTCACCTCTAGGTCCAACTACCAATACAAAAAACCATGTTCTGACCCTGACATTTGTTTTGTTTCTTTGGGTGTAGAAATTGTGGTATCTGGAGGCATGTCAATGCCACAAATATTATCAACTTTGGATTCAAGCGTTATTGTGGAAAGACCTAGGAACAACAGAAGCTGAAGAGACCAAGACACGAGGATTCTAGATGTAAGTCGAGTTAGTTTCAGCCATTTCAGCTATCAAACACTGGTTTGTTATCGAGTTTTATTTAATCATTATTTTAGCAGTGAAATCTGATTGCATCAGCTTATACGAACACGAGAAATAGTGGTTTATGGTGGTTGATAGTCTGTAGGGCGGCGTGATTCTATGTTGTTTGTTTTACACGATTAGCTTCTAGTGGGTCTAGAAACTAATCAGCCTGTGTGAATTATGTAGATAAAAACTAGATTTTGCTGTTTGAAAAGGTCTTCTTGCTTGTTTTACCCATCGAGTATCGATATTCATAGGGCCACATTGTTTAACAAAGTTGCATATCGAAAGAATGGGTGCATAGCATGGTTGAGGCACTCTAAACGTTTTGGTCCCAAAAGCTGATGACGTGCGTCATTCATGTCTGTATCCAACCAAATAAGCTTTATATACATTATGGGATTTTCTTTACTGATTGTAAAGGAAGTCGGTATTTTTGCAACCTTTTGGGTTATATACTGATCGAGGGTCGCCTTGATGATTGGTTTCTGTAAACAGTGACCGATCTATCAAAAAATGTACTTAGCATTTTCATGTCAAATTTAGTCGTTTGTAAGCTATCTGAGGTTAGCTTGTTAAATGTTCAAATCGAGTTGATATTTATCGAGTTAGAGCAAGTTTGTGCTCTTAATTGCTAAATGAGCTCGATCTTGAGCTTTTTACACAATTATAGGTTTTGGTTAAACCCACGGACCCAAATGAGCCTGTTTACTTAATATGACATGAGCATCATAATATATTATATGTAATTACATAATAAACCAGTCGAACTTGAGCTTGTGAAATTATAAATGAATTGATCTCAAGTTTTATTAGGTTAACGAGCCAATCTAGAGTTCAAGCTGAGACTATAATTCCATTACCTAAAACTTAATCTCAAACTCAACAAACGAATAACTTAAAATATCAAATACTCAAATATAATTTTAAGAGTGATGAAATTTTAATAATTTCAAATATGATGCATACATTTGAACCCATAAAGAATAAATTAATCTCATACTCGATTACATATTCGAATACTATCTTTTTACTATTCTGGATTTTTGTTTTCCTATGGTGTTCGGGTTTTTAAGTACCCGCATGTATATTCGTTTGTTATTCTATCTTTACATGATCATGTCCTAATCATGCTTAAAATGACATATTGGTCGAACCCTGATAGTAAACCGAACTGAATTGAACTACAAAAGAAGTTAACTGTTCAGTGTGGATCATTTTCAGTTACATAAGTGTGTCAATATAAAGTCATTTGTTTTTTTTAGATTTAGAAACGGATTCTCAATCAGTTTTATTTTAGTTAGGGTAGTTTTGAACGAAGGTTATGTTGGTATTATTTATATTATACTAATTTGCAACTTATTTATGCATAATGGTAACCTTATGCTTTGGGTGTTTTTCAAAAAATATCTGATTTTTCACTTATAACCCAAAGCTTCTAATCTTTTTCAATTTAAGCTTAGAAATTTTATTTTTTATACTTCTAACCCAACACTTTTCATCTTTTTGCAATTAAACATTACAATTTTTTAACTTTAAATATTATGTTTCGTTCTAAGTTTTGTAAGTTAACATAACGCACCATGCATGTGTGGTTTAACATTTTTAAATTACGCTTTACGGTTCGTCTAAATTTTGTGATTTAACACGACATAACATGCGTGTTTGGTTGTTTTTACATCTATTTTTCTCGTTTGGCAGCTATGTTGCAACGCGCGGGTCATAAATCGACTTAGTTATACTTTTATATGTTTTACATTTCAATTTAATTTCTTTGCATTAACACATCGCAACTTCAATTAATGGTTGTTGGCATCGGTGTGGCATTGGTGATGTTTGGTATGGTTTTACGTCCCATCGCAATGCGAGAGGGCTTAATTCTAGTTCTTCACTAAATTGCATCTTAGAAAGTTTGAAATTGGAGTTTTTTTTCAAATGGGTGTTAATAAAAAACTTATTTACCAAAATGGGTGATTTGAAAAATATTTATCAAAATGGGTGTATTTAAAAAAAATTCTTTCTCACTCCTAATGTTATTGGACAAACCAAATTATATTTAAAATGATGTTTTTGTTTTAAAAAAGTTTCTAATAAAATCAATAAAATAGTTTATTGGATCCTCATTTTCTTAAAAAGGTTTCCTTAAAAAGTGTAGTTCTTTTATTATTTATGTAATATAACTAAATTATGTAATATAGCTAAAACGTCACGTAAAAATTTTGTCAACTTTCACAAATTTTTTTTCTCTTACATATAAATAGTTAAATTCAATATAAATAAAGTGTTAAATTCTTATATCTTTTTTTATGTTTTTTAAAAGTGCGTAAGAAATATTTTATAAGTGTTTATCAAGAGCGGATGTTCTGAAATTACATTCTCAATCTTATGCTCTCATAAGTCTCTAACAACTCTATTATGTTTTTATAAGAAGTTTATAAATGTGTAATAAAAATTTTGCATGCACACTTATATATATTTGGTTGGTACAACACTTATAATTTGTCCTTGCAATATTAATTTACATCCACCCTTATGAATATTCTTTAAGCGTTTATCAGAATATATAAAACATTTCATACCCACTTATAAGTTGGTACCCACTTATAAGTTGGTACAATACTTATAATTTGTCCACACCAATATTATTTACAAACTTTAAAGCAGTAACTAGGGCCGTAAATATACCAAGTGTTTGGCGAACCACTTGATCGGCTGGAAGTTCATTTATGAACTCACTATTAATAAATTAAGAAGTATGTACAAACAACGTTCGACATTAAGTGAATGAACACGAACTAAACAAACACAGACAATGGGTGTGTACATTCAATTGTATTTGTTTGCGGACGGTAATATGTTCAATTATTTACGTGCGTTCAAGTTCATTTGTTTATATTTATTCACTAAAAGTGTATTTAATTTTTTGGAAGCCTTTTTCTATTGTTTGTAATTTTCACATTCATTTAATTTTGCGTCATTAATCAAAATTGACACAAATCAATCGAGGTATTTTATAAAATGCTTTTAAAAAGCTCATTTGTATTTGTTAATTAAGAATTTCTTTTGCCATTACATTTTTTAAATTATTTTAAGACTCTTTTAATAAACATAAGAAGCATATAAGCGGCAATTTAAATATAATTTGTTTACGTAAGATAACAAAAATTCACCAAAGTTGACGAAACTTTAATGTGACATTTTACTTATGTTACGTGAATAGATACAAGAACTAAAATATTTTCAGAAAACCTTTTAAAAAAATGTGAATCTAATAAATTGTACTTTTAATTTATTAGATACTTTTCTAAGTATTTTTAAAACAAAAACATTATTTTAAATACAATTTGGTTTATCCAATAACATTAGGAGTGATAAAGAAAAAGTTGTGAAAAACACCCATTTTGGTAAATATTTTTCAAATCACCCATTTTGGTAAATAAGTTTTTGATAAACACCCATTTGGGAAAAAAACCTTTGAAATTGTGTTATAAGTTAAAGACAAATTAAATTATAATGATTTAGATTTTAAACTAATATATACTAACAATTTAACTAGATTCATAGTTTTTGTTTCTTTTGTTTTGGTCAAGGGCAATCAAACTTGTATAATCATCATATATTTATACTTGTCATTGCTCATGGATGATTATGAGCAAAAATGGGAAAAATATCACGTTTGTAAGTGAAATTACATGTAAATTTATAAAAGTTATGTATATGATATTGCTTTTGGTGATAAAAAGAGTTTTATAAGTGTTACGGGTCAAATTATCATTATTATCGATTAATAAATCTCATATTTAGTTATTAAAATCTAGTTTGCTTAACTTAAATTTTAAACCAATAATGTAAAAAATCAAATTCTAATATTGAAAGTTTTATATAATTAATTTTTTACTTAATGTATTACAAAAGAAAGTTTATTTGGTAAATCTTTAAATACGTAATACATTGAAGGTGCAAAGTATTTGAGGCAAATCAATTTAATGATTCTCATCTTAACGTATCTAACTTCCTAGAATTAGATATTACTTATGGACGAAAAACTACACATCTATTGAATCTACTTCTTATATACATTATTTGTACACGATAATCTTCCTCATTACTTGTGAGCATTGTTGTAAAACTCTGTCAAAGCGGCCGAGCACTCGCGATAGGGTGCGGAGACAATTTTCTTTAACTTGATCAACCTTATTCAGATCAATCAAACTCGGGGCAACTCTACCCAAATTGGTCATGTCGGATTTTCGTTGTTTATTTATTGGTTTTTATTAAGTTTCCGTTGTTTTTCACGAAATACATTGAAAGACGAGAATTAAATAACTACTATGCTATAACATTAAATAATGAATATCACTTTCGAAATACTTTAGTATTTTCGAACATATATTATTTTGATATTATATTAACATTAACATATATTGTTATAAATATTATCAAATTTATAATATTTCACATAGATAAATTTTTCTAAATATCAATATATTTTTTTTATAATTTATCATGTACAAGTATTAACCTAAATTCAATTAACGTAAAACTAAAATAGTCTATTTGTCTCCCATGGGCCAAAATAAATCATCACTAAACTCATGACAAAACAAACACAAAACTTTACACAAAGATTTCATTCAACATTCCACATGAAACGGTCTCTTTCCACCCCACATTAATCTCTCCAAAACACCTTCAAATCCCTTCAATTTAGCCTCTTTATTATTCCCCCTCATCACCCAAACCCCTCGTCTCGTCTCGACTCGACTCATCGAAAACCATTAAACCATGCACGACAAGTCCGAAACCGACTCTTCGACCTCATCATCCGCCTCCCCCAAATGCACCTACATTGTCCAAAGCCCCTCCCGCGACTCCCACGACGACACCAGCCACAACAGCCGCCTCACCACCCCGACCGAGTCCCCCTCCCACTCCTCCTACGAGAGCCGTGTCTCCGGCCCCTATCGCTTCTCCTTGATCGGCAAACAACATCATCATCATCATCATGAGTTTTTGAAGAAGAAAAAAGGGTGGCCAGCGCCGCTGTTTAGCGTGATCGATGAAGAAGACGAGGATTATCGGGACGACGATTATTACTATGATCGACATGTTACGAGACAATGTCGTGTTGTGATGTTTTTGATGGGGTTTGTGATGTTGTTTACGACCATTTGTCTTGTCACTTTGGGGGCTAGTAGACCTTACAAATTTCACATTCAAATGAAGGTAAAAACTATAAACCCTACTCATAAACATATATATTTTATATATTCGTTTTAGAAATAAGAATATGTTAAGAATCATGAGAACTATAGGATACGACGTTATGTTTTGCATAAAGGATGATTAGAAGTAGTGGTAAGAGAAACTATGTGGTTGGCTACATAGTCGTGTTATGTATTAGATTTAAACCAATAAGTATAAGTGTATTATATGGTTATTACAGTTTTTTTTTATATATTATTGGTTTTGAAAAGAACATTTCTATATATGTGTAGTACAATAATAGTGGGTCCTATAAAAGTTTGATATTGGTATAGGGTTTGGAACTGATCTGGTTTGCGTATATATAGTAAACCGGATACAAATGTTAGGTTAATGATTTTAGCCTAAGTTTTCATCTAATGATGAAGTCTAATTAAACCGGAAAAACATAAAGAGATGTTGTATTAGACCTAGACAAACATGTACATATAGCACCAAGAACCTTTTTTTTATTTCTATAACCGAAACCAAGTATACAAACATTACTAGAAAACTGAGATGTCACCAACAGATGATTCCAGGATGTCACCGATAGATGATTCGGTTTTGATCCTTAGGTTAAGTTTTTCGGTTTTATTTCTTATTTTGCATACTCCTACACACATATGCATATGTATATGAAAATATCGATCTTTGTTGTGTGGTATCTACCATAAAGATGAACATTATTAAATTTCTTAGTATATATTTTTTATTTAATTTAAAAAAATATAATAGTAAAATGGTTGCTTTTGGGTGTTTTAGATTGTGTTTTGATGTGCTATATATGGAATTATTAAAATCAAATAATGAGATTTAAAGCTATTAAAGATGGTGTTTGAATATGTTTCTATTAATTAATTTAATGCATGGGTTTTTAATTTATAGGCATTTAATAAGTTTGGTTATCAAAACTGATTATTTACTTTAGTATTAAATTCGAGACATTGATATCAAATTAGCCCTATTTGAACACTTAAAAGTAATTATGAACTTGTTAAAACATAAATTATTTAAAAGACAATTAAGTTATATGAAAGTTATTATCAACAAAACCCTAGCAATTGATAATGTAGTCATAGTGACAATCTATCATATATCTTTTATAGTAGTTTGAGATTGGAAATACCTTTTTAACTTTGTAACATGATGTATAAATGTTGTGGTATTGTAGAGTTGGAAAGTGAACAATTTTTATTATGGAGAAGGATTGGATAACACGGGCGTATCGACTAAGTTATTGACGATAAATTGTACAGTGAAGATGAACATACAAAATCCTGCTACGTTTTTTGGCATTCATGTCTCGTCGACTTCGTTGAATCTCTATTATTCACGAGTCATCGTTGCAAGTGGTCAGGTAAGGTTTTCAAACCTAAGGTTTTTTGTTTTTTTGTCGGGCTTCAATCTTGAAAGAGAGGTGATTTATACGCGATCGTAATTACTTTACACATCACAGGATACATGATTAGTAGCAGATTGTTAATTGTATACCATATAGCAATTCTTCTGATGTCTAAAGTAATTGTGTATGAATCACCTTTCAATTTAAAATTCACAGTTTACACAAGCTACTAATAGGGGTGTAACTAACGAGTTGAACCGCTCGCGAGCTAGTTGAAGTCGCTTGCTAAAAGCTTGAATAGAGTTATGCTCGAATGTACTCAAGCTGGAGTTCGAGTCTTAAACTAAGTCATAGGATGTCTAGTAGTAACATAATAACGCTTGTTTATAAATGAGCATGTGACCGTCTGCCTGAGCTTTACTTATCAAGCTCGAGTAGGCTTGCAGGCCTAAACAAACCTTTTATTTGTCTAGTTTTTTTTAGTCTATTAAAAATACATTTAATTGTTTACGTAATAGTAACTTTTATATATAAAATCATTATAAGATAACTAAATAACATATATTAAGTCATATATAAAAGCATAGGTAAGCCAGGCCCAAGCTAAGCTGGAACTTGACAAGTTAAATATTAATCAAACTTAGGCTTAATTGAACTCGGGCTTGACTCTGCTCGTTTAGACCCCTAGCAAATGTGTACATTGAACTAACTTGTTACGCTATTCTTACAGTTTGTAGACTTTTATCAACCAAAGAAAACCGAAACGAAAATTACAGTGAACTTGGAAGGTCGACAAGTTCCACTTTATGGAGCCGGGGTTGGCTTGGTTATGGCAAACGACTATGGTAGCGTCCCATTGAAGTTAGAGTTCGAGGTTTACTCACAAGCCAACTTGGTGGGACAGTTGGTGAAGACAAAGCATCGTTGGCGAGTCTTTTGCATCATGAAAATCGACACCCATAACAACAAAGTTATCAACTTTAAGCAAGATTCGTGTTCGTATAGTTGAAATACAAATCAAGATCCATGATCTTGATAATTTTTGCTTGGTTTATGAAGATTGCTAGCAAATGTGCCCTTCTAGTTACAAGTGATGTTATTTTTGTAGCTTTTTGGTGCAATAAGAGATTAAATGGTGGTTTTTTCTCTTGCATCATTTGGCTAAGCATGGATACAATTGCTTCCACTTAAACATGTATGCATATATCATGTTAAAGCAATGAGTTTTGTTATAAATTAAATTATTAAGATCTTATAACTTTTGCTATAGTTTTTTAAAATGTTGAGTTGATCAAGAATAAGAACACACACAATCTCAGAATTTGTAACTCAGGTTTCTAAAATATCCTATGTTATACCCCTTTAGCTAATTATACATACAACATCTAAATAGATAATTATATTGAACTAGTAAAAAGGCCCCTGCGTTGCGGTGGGGATATAAAATCGTTTCAAGTAGCACCAATGTCACACCACCATTAACGACCACAAACACCAAAAAATATCGTATTATAAAGGAAATAAAAACTAAAAAATAAAACCGACGGATAGTTGGCGTAAAAACGTTGAACTACGCATGTGAAACATAAAACATTAAAAACAATAACAAAGTCGATATAGGACTCGCACGTTGCGACATGGCCGTTAAACGGGAAAAAATAGGCCTAACAACGTTGAACTACACACGCACGTTATGGCGTTTTAATTTAGGTTTAAAATTGTAAAATTGTAAACGGGATTAAAGTTGAAAATAAAATGTTGTAGGGGTTAAATTGTAAAAAAAAAATCGTAAAAAGTATTAGGTTTAAAATAAATAAAAAAATTTATAGAGAAAAAAAACATGTATAATTTTTAATGCTTATTGTACAACCATTAATGCATCTATAAGTTGAAAATTAGTAATATTTAAATTATCAAATATTCAAACGTAGTACCGAAAAAATACTTGTTAATAAAATAGATAATTAAAATTGTACTTTCATCTCAATTCGACAAGAAAGCTTGTTAATAATCAAATTATCAAATATTCAAACATCACCTTGTTCTAAAAAAAGGGACGTCTTTGTCGACCCCTAAATGACATTTGATACTCGATCGGTATTAATACAGAGTTCTCAACTTCAAATCATATTATTAAACTGTAAGAGGTGATGTAAAAAAAATATAACAAATATAATAAGTGATGTCAAAAACAAAAAAGTATTGTGTATAAATGAAACAATATACATATTTACTTAGTATATAAAATTTAAATTAGTATGTCAATTAAATTCAATACGCAAGTCGCCTAAAAAAGGCGAAGCCTTTGTAGGCCTCGCCTAAACTGTATTTCTAACACATACAATCTTCTAAATTGTTTTATTACGTATACAAGTCTGATAGTACAAATACATTAACTATTTATAAGTTTTCGAAGGGATAAAAAATGACGTTGTGAGTCTACCCAGCCCGACTAGTTTTTAACAAGTACTAGAAAAATTCTTTTTCCGGTCGAACAGATTTTGACCTGTTACCCAACTCATCAGACCCGCTTTCCTAAACTAAGTCTCTAAACAAAATAATAATAATAATAATGGTATTAACAATAGTATGCCTGTTGACTACAAAAGTCAATGGACAATGGTGTATTCCTTAAAGCCCCTAAATGCTTACTGTGATGCTAGACTACTGGAATCTTGTTGTGACTCTAAACTATTACTGCTATCTTCTGGTTTGTCGACCGCACAACCGGCAGGCAAAACCGTACTGCCGATCCTTGCTGGCGGCCAATACCGCAACACCGATCTCCCGATTATGTTTTTTGATGGTAAGGGTCCCCTGATGTGATTAAATTTGAAAAGAAACATTAGTTTCATTATTGAGGATCCTTACAAGAAAGATGATTAGCAATGTAAATAAACCATATGATATATAAATAATGTTGTGGAATGTAAATGTCAAAAATAACATGTGCGCGTTTTTAGAGAAGGCAAGATGGGTAGATGTAGATCAGACGGCTTGGATAACAGGTCAAAAATTGTTCGGGTTTTGTAAATAATATGTGTTAAAAACATAATTAAAAAAGAATGCCTTACAATAATATTCTACTCTTTGAAAAGATGCATAAATATATATTAATAGGCTTCAATCCCATTTTAGCCAATTCTTTTTACTTGATTTGTTGAGATAAACCACAATCCAAATCGACCCATTTATGCAAATGGTTTTAATTTTTGCATCTTTGTGAAAAGTTTTTTTGTATTAAAAGAAAAGCGAAATAGGATGGTCCTAAAAGTTGATAACTTGTTTAAAATCACTAAACTTGCTGAATTTCGAGACAAGAAATTGTGAACATCCATACTCGAATTTCAAGCAAGATGGACGTGTTGAAGTGGGGTAGAGTAAAGGGTCAAAACGGGTCGGGTTGCAATGGGTCATTTTTTAGTACGGTTGAAACATGTGAGATTGAGTCGACCCACTAACACTACTTGCCCATTCGAGTTTTTTTATACATAATGAATGTGTTGGCTATGATTGCAAATTTTTGAATACCATGATTTAGGAGGTTGTATGAAATTATGAATTATAAACATAGTTGAACGAAATTAGCGCATCTAACATATAGATAGCTTACCAAACGTGTGAATCATAGCTGTTATTACGATTATCTCCCATCACAAAAACAGAATTTTCTGGTACGCGCTGCAAATATAAACAAATACAGTGAATTAAGTAAGCATTTCAAGATTAGGGTCTCACAGATGATTTTAAAACATAACGATCAAACATACAACTGGAGTCATTTCATATTTAGGTGCTTCATACGTGAAGTCTTCGTTTCTAACTACCCCATTTACTATTAGCTTCCCATTGTGTACCTGTGGAGAAAACGTTTGCAAAGAGTAAATTAAAGTTGAGAACTTGAGAAAAAAATAACATTTGCAATTACCAGAGACAACCCGAAAGATTAAATTTCTCTGAATGGAGTATTTACTTGGGTTATAAATCATGATCACGATGTGTCCATAGATCTCTTTCAACTAAAAATATGAAATTATACGAAGCATATGTCCTTACTGATACCAATATCATTTTAGTGAAGTATCAACTAGTCAAGTGACTATTTTTACTGCTAAAGCAGGATCTTTAAGTCAACAAGATCAAAACATAAGATACAATGACGAAATCAAGAATATTAACAATACAATACTAAAACTTATTTCACTTGAGACTTGAGACTACAAGTGTCAATAGGTGTTTTTCCATGGGTAATTCAATCTGTGCAGACACAACACAACACAGACCCAACACGAAATAGACAAGTTAAGGTTGTAGCTAAACAGGTTCAGGTCATAAATGGGTAGGCACGGCTAACCCGTTTCGTTTGTGTCGAGTTGTGGTTGACTTTACCAGCCACTTTTCAACCTACCATCCCGTTTAAATTTAAAAAATAAATATTAAACCTGGCAACCTGTTTTTTAAATTATGTTTTCTCTAGAATAAAAAAAAAGATAAACAAAACAGGTTTACCCGCCACCCATTCATTCATCAATCCGTTTTCTATTTATACTTTTATAACAAAAAGAAAAGAAATACAGGCTGATCTGCGACACATTTACTTCTCCAACCAGTGTAACCCGTTTAGATCGTTAAATTACACTAAATGTGTTCTGTTACCATGTAGCATGTACAGGTTAGGGTCCAACATCATGACATAATTAGTTAAACATGTCATGTCCAGGTTAGTTTATATAAACTCGACATGAAATATCCATTTGTAATTTGGTAGAACAAATCAAGAAACTCACCTCCACTACATCTCCTGCCTTTGCAACAACTCGTTTGATAAAAACATCATCATCGGTGTATCCCACCTCTTGAAGAACCGGGGGGCTTTTAAATATCACAATATCATTTGGGCATGGCTTTCTAAAATAATAACTAACCTGAAATGGAGTTATAATTCAAGAATTCACCATTTGAGGAAACAAAAATAAATTTATTAATCATTTATGAAAAATAAAAATGCATGTCATAATATGGAAACTAAACCAATATTGTTCAAGTCGATAGAAACCTAAACCTATGGTACAATATACAATAACACAAGAAGATATTATCCATGCCGTAAATGTATGCTACATATTATTTTAGTACCATCAATACATTTACTATAAAGTCACAAATCAAAGATTTTTAGTGCTCGTAAAACAAAATTATAATAGCTTTCAAATATCACCCGCCACCCTTAAATTTCTATACAATGTTTTCAAGTGTGGCGTATGGCATGCTTTTTATAAGTGATTATGGTATAAAGAACGAGCAGAATCAGATAATCAGTTTTAAAATGCAGGTGATAGGAGACAATGTTCGGATGGATATCTGCTGTTTTAAGTTATCATACTAAATAATCAGCAGTTTTAGAGTTTGAAAACTATCAATATTTAAGGATACAAATGTAAATAATCTCCAAGTTAGATAATATAGCTTGATCAGAATCAGACAATCAGTTGTAACAAAACGGGTCGTAGAAGATAATCTTTGTGCATGTTTATTATCAAATAATCAGCAGTGTTAGTCTTTGTCCAACTCCGGTTACTGATAACATTTACATGTAAAAAGAAGCTATATATAATCAGAATTCATAATCATTGATTCTGCAACTAATAAGTAATCACACACACTGATCATCCAAAACTGTAGATATTCAAACAACTAAAATCAGTTTCATTATAATTTATACCCATACACCATCTTCTGCAACTTAACACAATAATCAACTTTAAGTTAATAAATCAAGATTCCATAATACTTTTTCCCTCAAAATAGACCTTATGAACACAAATAACATGTAAAATAATAAAACAAAAGATCAAACTGCACAAAATTACCAAATTTAACAAAATCAAACACAAATTCTACCTTCTCAGCTACAATTCTATCTCCAACATCAAATGTAGGATACATAGACAACGAAGGAATGAACCGAGGCTCCGCAACAAACGATCGAAACGCAAGCGAAACCGCAAGCGCAGCGAAAACAGTTTTCGCATCATCAGAGCTAAAATCCACCCAATCTGGCAACAACCCACCTTTCTCCTCTTCATTCCCATCTCCGCCGTCGCCTCCACCACCTCCGCCGCCGCCTCCGCCGCCGTCTAAATCCAACCCCACCTTAGCGGATTCTTTGCTCCCATTGCAGATTAGCTTGTGATATGGGGTTTTAGGAGTGGAAAAAGGTGTGAATTTGGGGGTTTTGATGGTGGTGGGAGTTAGGGTTTGTGATAAATTGGGGAAATTGAAGGTGGGTTTAGGGTTGTGTGAAGGGGATAAGTGAAGAAGATGTGAAGATACCATTTTTATCTCCGAAGTTCTTGTGGAGATCGAATTCTTGAATCTTGAAGTTTTGTTGAAAAGTGGATGCAACTTATTTGATGGAACAACGGTGATGACGTGGATATTATTTTTTTAACTGCCGCGTGGATATTATTTTAATATTATTTTTTCAACTCTAATAGTATTACTAGAAAATCAATTATGAGACCGACATATCGTAAGATTTAAACTAATAATCGTTTGTTTGAAAAGTATATGTATTTATACTAGATTATACTTCTAGAGACAAAACATAAAACATATTTGAAAAGAAGATATAAAACATTATTTTTTTAACAACAAATATACGACCTTGCTTTGGAGGATAAATGTTATATTAATTGGGCTCCTTGCTTCGAAGGATAAGTGTTATATTAATCGGGCTCATCTATCCGTTTCCAAGCTGGGACCGCACCCCCAACCTCCTCAGGAGGAAACTCATTGCTGAGAAAACTCTTAGCTTAACTTTAAGTATATTTTGCTCAGTGTGACTTGAACCTATGATTTCCTCTTTATTTCTTGACCAGTTGGACTAAGGATCATTGGTTAGATATAAAACATTCCTAATATGAAAAGTTCCTAAACGAATAATATGAAGTAATACTATTATGATTAGACAAATGGTCGTGTATGTACGACATTCATGGGTCTTTTTTGGTCGTGTATGACATTCATGGGTCTTTTTTGGTCGTGTATGAATGACATTCATTGTTATTTCTCAGACGACACATCAACGTCACATTAACAATTTCTCTCATTTTCCTTAGTATTCATATTTTACCGGTAAACATTATTTATTTTCATATTTCCCCACATAAACTACTAATGTATATAATACAAGCTGAGATAAAACATTTAATGACTTTCACTTGAAGAGGTTGTGAGTTCGAGTCTTATTTTCCCATGAATCTTTAAGTATTCACTAATCACTTCAATAGGTATATTTTTTAGCAATTAATCACAAAATCTCAACACTTTTTTAGAGTTGAAATCAATGTTAAAGAAGCTGCAGTATTAAGATTTCTTAGGGCGCGTTTGCGATTGCTTTTCAAAGTCATGTGTTTCAGAATAATCAGTTTGGATAAACTACTTTCAAACAGATGATCAACAGTTGATTATATCTCTCTAAAATAATCAATTAATCAGTTTCATGAAAACACTTAAAACCAGTTCTCTGTGATTTGGATTTGGAAACACAATAATCGAAAGTCCAGTTTGCAAATGCAATCCCGAACACCTCATTATGCAGTCCTAAGCAGTCCTGATCACGGACACAAACGGGCTCGAAAGAATTGTATGGTACATACATATCAAATAATATATATATGCATGCAGATTCACTTGTTTGTTCATATTATCAGCATTATAATCAATTTAGTTCAGTATTTCAAGTGAACTTAATCATAAAGATTCTTGATTTAGTGATAGAACAACCAAAAACTTAGCCAAGTATAATCCCATAAAGTGTAATGGGCATAATGTTCTTCTACTGCATGTATCCAACATATGTTTTCTTTCACTAAAAGCTGCAAAATGGAGTGGTCAACATGGTTGATCATGTTGAGTAATGGGTCAAAACGGGTAACTTTTAGTATCAAAAACTCATTTTTGTCTTTACTTTTTTGGCACTCATAAATAACTAATGTGTTACATATGATTACGAAAAATATTTTATCTATTACAAAATGAATAAGAAGGTTTTATGCACTTTGAACGCACTTTGGGCAGCTTTCATCCATTTCGCCCTTTTCGTTTTACCTTTTTAAGATTTATTATAACCGTTTGACGTATTAGATGAATTGTGAGCCTGAATCAACCCATATACCCGTGAAGTGGGTCGAAATTAGGGTTGCAGACGAACTGAACGAACACGAACAAGACCTTGTTCGTGTTTGTTCATTAACAAATAAACTTGTTCATGAACTATTCACGAACACTTACCGAACGAGCTTCATTGTTCGTGTTCGTTCATTAAAAAAATAAGCATGTTCATTAACTGTTCACGAATACTTACCGAACGCAAACGAACACAAACAAAATCAAATGAAAACAAACAAATGTTCATGAACATGACGAACACAAAGAAGTTCATGAACACAAACGAATACAAATGATTACATATTTATTTTAGAATAAAATCAGCACTTTCATCATAAAATTTACTAAAAGTAAATAAACACGTAACATAAATATCCAAAAACACTTGACATATTTGTCATAAAAATAACTAACACAAAAATTAATAACATAATCGAACACATTAACGAACATAAACGAACACATTATCGAACGTTCACAAACGGACATTAACGAACACATTATCGAACGTTCACGAACATAAATGAACAAACACAACTTGTGTTCATGTTCGTTCATTTAACTAAAGAACAAAATTTTTTGTTCGTGTTCGTTCATTTACTAAATGATCGAACATAAACGAACTTTTCGCCAAATAGTTCACAAACTGTTCGCTGAACGTTCAGTTCGTTCGTAGCCCTAATGGATACCTCAACTTGCAATTGAAATTCATCTGTGAGGTGCTAAATTGGAGCACAAATCATTAATATGTTGCTTACACTTTGTCCATTTATGGGAAACTATTAAAACGTCATTAATTCATGATTAATTACGGAAGTTAAAAACAAGATGATTACAACAAACTTTAATATTTTTTAATTCAGTGATTTAGATAAATGTATGCATAAAGCCTACATTTTGAGAGACTTTCAACTTTTTCTTTTGAAGTTGATTTTTTCCTTTTATTTTACATATATGTCCCACTTGAGGTCCCATTGACTATTGACCACTGATTGTAAAATCAGACCCTGATTTTATTGACTGAATTTTGATTACACTGAGGACGTATAGTTTAACTTGATATATGAAAGCAGATTTTAGTACATGTGAAGTTATGAGTATTTAGTGTGTGAGGGTGGAGATTGAAGCTTAGTGATAAGATTTTAGTTTCTATAACCAATAGATGATTGTGGGTTCTAACCTCCCATGACAAATTACACCTAGCATAATTCTTTTTTAATTTATGTATCTATGTAAACTGGTCTACGACTTCGTACAATTCATCTATACGGTCGTTCTTTCTGCTCTGCTCTATGTTATCTAGATTCTTTTTTGATTGCTTTAGAGCTAACGGTATCTCTGGAAGCAACATCTCTACTCATTATGATAGAAGTAATGTTTACTTATATCTAGTCATTCTTTTAGTAGCTTGTCTATTTATGAGATTTATTGGGGTTTGGTTATAGTTATGGTTATGGTTTTGCAATAAGCAGGTATGTCTTGTTTGTTAGAGACAAAGTGAAAAGAGGCTAGGTTGTGCAATGGTACGTAAACAAGTTGTGTGACTACCGAAAAATTTGGTTATATATATATATATATATATATATATATATATATATATATATATATATATATATACTAATAAATGATAAATGATTACATGTGGTGCTACTTGTCATCACGAGGTTTCACCTCACAAAAATTTTCCCGCCTAAATCTTATTTAAGATTTTAGTTTCTCAACTAACTCAATCATCACCAAAATTCTAGGGATTTTAAATTCTTTACTTCTATCATTTTAAATTTTATTTAACCCCTTAAATTCTATATTAATTATCTCACAAGTTCTAAATTTTACATTATAATCTATTCTTCTTTGAATTGTTCAAACATCAAGTAAGGTATTTTTATCTTTTATAACCATATTTACTATACATTCAACGATTATTTGTTTTTCTTTTATCCTTTTTGTTGTCCGTTACTATTTTATTTTCATAAGGTATTAATTTCATTGTTTACTTTATGTTTTATGTTTTGATATTTATCTTAGTCGCTTATTAAATATCTATTATTAGGTTTTGATTATCATAATGAAAAGAAAATCAACATTGGTTTATTGTTGCTAGCTGTATATTGATATCAAATTAAGTCTATATTATATGCAATAATCAAATAGTTTTCGGCTTATAAATTTATATTTGTCTTATTTTGTCAATAAACTTTTCTATTTTTTTTAGTTTCTTTTCTAGGCATGAATAATCTTTTAGTTGTTTGATTGTTTTCCCAAAACTGCGTTTTCACATCTTCTTTAACAAACCATTGCGTCGAATATACATAAATTTCCAAACTTTAAAGAAAAACTAATTGTTTAAGGGAGCTCAACCAAGTGAATCGCACATTCATGTATTTAATTTTGATGTGTGCAACTTTGATCACCAATTTAGCTATTCAATAGTGTTTTCTTCTTGTCGTAATAGAGATTTAATACAATCTATTTCATTGTATTGTCATTTGAATTAAAAACAAATAATATTTAAATATTTGTTTACATTTTTAAATTATATATTTTTTATTTTCAACCCATGTAATGCATGGGCATCTATAACCTAGTCATTAATATATATTTACAAAATTTAATGTGACACTATGGATACTATACTTTTTAATTTTTTAAATTGACTACATAGTTTTGTATTTTAAAGTTTGACCACAAAGTTTTTATAAATTTTGAATAATGAATAGAATAGTTTTTAATTATTTTATAAATTGACTATAAAAGTAAACTATTTTTTTTCATAAATTGACTATAAAAATTTTGCATTTTGAAGTTTGGCCAAAAATATTATTTTATTTACAAATATTGAATAAATGTCATATAGTCTCAGCTTTAATTAAACTTATGATATTCGTTCGTCAATTTATTATTTTTACAAATTGATCACAAAACTATTAGTATTTAAAGTTTGCCCACAAAGTTATTTCCCCACTTTAAATGTAATTAAACATACATCATGAGGATCTATTAACTACTATTATCGTATGTTATAAACTGAGCACTGCAGTTTTTCTGCAACATTATCATCGTAACGCAAGTGACTACATCTATTAGTTGAAAGTGAAAACTAGAGTTTGTAGAAGTATTTTGATTTTGTTTTAGAGAAAAAGTTTTTTTCTTATAAAATTAATTGAACAAACGATATTAAGTCTTCATAACCTATCAGCTTACTCATAGGACGATGTCATGTGACAAACAAAAAAAACTCTCATATTACATGTGCATAATATGGCGCCGTCGAGTCGTTATGAAATGAATGTATACATCATTACTTTGGATTTTTTTTTAAAAGATGACATACTTTGACTTGGATTAAGGTTGTTTTTTACCCGTTAGATAGAACTTAATAATTAAACTATACCTTGTACGTTAGACCTGGTACTAAAACCCAGAATCTCTTTTCTAAAAGACTTGTGCCTTTACTACTTGAGCTACCCTCATGTCCTTTGGATTAATACTGTTAGGGGACGTTTGGTTGGAAGGAATAGAATTGAATGGAATGAAAATGAGAAACTAGTATAATTTTCAAGTAAAATTATGTTTGAGTGGGTAATGAAATGTAAAACCAATAGAATGTTTCACCTCAAATTCTCTTGGTTGTGGGATTTCAAAATCCTTTCGCCTAGAGAGGGAATTTGAAATCCCACAACCAAGGGAATTTGAGGTGAAACATTCCCTTGGTTTTACATTTTATTACCCACTCAAACATAATTTTTATTTAAAAATTATACTAGTTTCTTAATTTCATTTCATTCCATTCCTTTCAACCAAACGCCCCTTTAGGTTTAACTTATACTCTATGACATTCATCTAAAAAAAAATTTATACATATAATAATTTTAAAAATTGTACATGTTTTAATTAAGGAAGATTGTCTTGTGATGGAACAATAAATAGGATGTGAGTTCGATATCATTAAATTGTAGTACTGTACAACCCTTCCAATTGGTCCCAAAATGGCTGTATTGGCTTTGGCCCTTGAGGCTTTTTTCAGGTGGTCTTATTGGCTCATACACCAAATGACAAAATAACTTGCAAGTGCAATGACCATTTTGCCCCTCTTGGTCAGAAAAGGCTACTTTTTATACATTAGAGGTCCTTTACACATAACTAATAAAGTTAAGCATCTTCTTCTTCTAAAAGAATTGTAATCTTAATAAAAAAATTTACATCAATTTAGGATAGCCAAAGAGGAATTTAGATATATACAAAGATGGTTGATAACATAAAAAAATGATCCGGACAATGATTCGTATAGCGAGTTATCATAACACGTGTTGGTATAAATTTATAATAATCAAGATGATTTTTAATATAACAAAATGATATTTTATCTTGATACTGATACGTGTAAAAATATCTAGTTTATCATTGACAAATTATACGTCATGGTTTTTTCATGATACATTGTACATAATCATACGTGTGAGTATCATAACTCTTACATCTTTTATGTTAAACAATGACGTTCACGTCAACTCTAGAGAATTTAGTTGCAATAAACATTTAATTACGTAATGCATCCGTAAACCCTTGAATCTTTCTAATAGAGGTCACACTATGGAATCAAACTTATACTAGTTTTCTACATTCAATATTCCATCCTTCAAGACCACATGTTTAACACATAAACTTTGTTTTACCATATCTCTCAAAAGTAACGCCCTCAACACAAGTTATATTTTACACGACCCTGTTAGTTAGTAGGTTATTGAAATGATCACGTTAGCTTTCCACTAACTGATTCTTTACCGTTATATAAAAAGCTCAAATATATTTTATTATAATAATATTATTTAAAACAAAAAGGTAAACAAAAATATTTCTGTCTAAAGTATGTGTCCATTGAAAGCTCCAAGATTCTTTCATGAGTTCACCCCCCACCCCACCCCCACCCCACCCCACCCCACCCCACCCCACCCCACCCCACCCCACCCCCACCCCCACCTTCCCGCCAAAAACCTAATCTCCACCATTTACCACTAAACTTATAATACTCCAAACATTTTTCACATTCTTTCACACATAGTGAACAAAATGGTGATGGGTTCATCAAATTTGATGATGGGGTTAACCCTGGTGCTAGTGGTTTGTCTAGCCGTGGTTCTTGGGTTAGTCCTTGTTCTATTGGCGGAGCTCTACTGCTCCATCCTCCTACGCCGCCGTAACACCACCGCCACCGCCACCGTAGACACCACCACCACCACCACCACCACCCCACCACCACCACTCACCAACCTATACACACAAAGCATCCTCACAGCCCCAAGAAACCTCCTTTACCCCTCAGTCGCCGGAGATGATATAGAAAAACAACAGTCGCCGGAAAATCAAGAAAATTTTCAAGATTTGGTGTACATTTCGAACCCAGTGTACGACGGTGACGAAGATGGGAGAAAGAGCATAAGGGTCGCCGGAAACACGCCGTTTGAGACGCCGGACAGCTCGCCGTCGCGGCTGGAGACGGAGGAGACGTCGTCGGATGACGACGGTGGTGGTGGTGGTGGTGGTGAGAGGGAGGAGGAGATAACGTCGGCGAAGGTGGCGGTGGCGGAGGTTGTGACGCCGCCGTTGACGCCGATGAAGAAGCTACCGGCGACGGTGGATGACGGTGGCGACGACGGTGGTGATGGTGGTGGTGGTGGGGATTTGAATAGTGTTAATGGGGTTTCTTCTTCTTCGTCTTCTGGAACACCTTGTACTTCTCTTTCTTGGTGAATTTTTTATTATTATTATTATTGTTGTTGGTGTTTTATATTAAAACTAACATAGTTTAGTGGGATTTAATAACTTAGTGTGGTATAATGGTTAGTTTGTTAATAAAATTATGATTTCATAAATCATAATGCATTTATGTTGATTGTTGGGTGTTTATGGTTCGGTTTTAATATTCTTAATTTTAGGTTAAATTATGATGCAAATCATTACGGATTTAATATTTGCAAATCAAATTATAACGGTTTAAACGAAAAATGAAATCAACCAAACACTAATTAGAGTTTGATTAAATGTTTGAGCTTATTGAACTATCAAACACCAGTTGGGTGATACATTTAACGATTGTTTGGTAATCTTTTAATAGTTATTAAAAATGTTATATCTTAATGGTTTATAATAATGAATGATTAATAGATAATTTTTATATGTTATCTTTTAACCATTTAACGTTAAGATTAGGGACAGACTTTTAATAAAAACAACTTTTTAGACATGAATGAAATGTTTTTCTCATTTTATTAACTATGAGAATGAGAATGCTATCACCAAAAAAGATAGAAGAAAAACATATGCTTACTATTATACCAACACTTCAAAGCTGACACACCTTAATGTTTAGACTAACAAAAGAGAAAAAAACAACTTTACACAAGTAAAGAGAATATTTCTAAAACTATGTAACGTTTTAACATATTATTGGTTTTGCTAGTATAATCAAGTAAACAATCTATTCTGGTTTAATACAGCCTACAGATGGTATTTAAACCACAACATAAATCGAACACTTCAATCCGATACTAAAAAAAACCGTACACGAAACCAAACTGATTACTCATTTGTTTAATCACATCTTATATCATGAATTTTAATTGTAGTTTTTTCTAAACTAACAAGCCTTAAAGAGAAAACTATAACATGTTTACATAAACAGATTTTATTATTTCAACTGTTAAACTTAAGGTATCTTTGGTGGTACAATCTTTTATTTATTTATCATATTTTTATATAAAAAAAGATCTAAATCTTTTGATTGCTAGATACTGATGGAACAGTTCGAGAAGAAAACACACAAACCGTGAGTTACTATTTTAACTCACATACCCAAGCCACGCCTCTATTATACCAAGGTTTTTTGTCCCCTTTTTAACACACATACACACACAATTATCAATTAAATATTATTTTAGCATAAAAATGTAAGATTACTTATTTTATTATTACTTGATTTGTTTGTATAAATAGAATAAGACAAACTTATTATAAACAACTCTTGCTAACTAAAAGATAATAAAGATTCACTCATGAAATATATATAAGTCCATTGGGAGAATGGAGATGTTCATTGGATTCTATTTTCAGGAAAAGAGTAATATGTTAATACTAGAGAAATGTAGCATGCATGTATTGTCTTCTTCTACTTGTGCAATAACGACAACTCTTAAAATAACTTTTTGCCCTTTTGAGATATTTTTAAATAAATATAATAAATATGTTTAAAGCTATACTAATGCACACTTTAAGGATTGATATAACATTATAGCTACTCACTTTATGGATTTAAACACTTATAAAATGGTGTAAATTCGAGGTGAAACCCGACACATAGAGGTCCATCAAATGCAAACATGTTTGGTAAACATCAACCCGCGAAAGGGCACCTAACCTTTGCAAGGCATTTGATACCTGAAACACGACTGTTATCCCTAGACGTATTTATCTTACGTGCTATTTAGCGAATGAATGACTTTGAAGATATATTAAACATTCAATACCCAATAAGAAATCTATTGAATAAGGTTCAACCCTCGAAGGCATATTATACGCTTTTGAAACACACCTTATAGGTGCAGATGTGGTTTGACCAGATTATGAAGACAAATCGTTTGTAGTCTCCAAACAATGAGCATTGGAGTGTCGTCATTAAGAATATAGTTATTAGAGATTTAAATGAAGCAATGATGTGTTCGGGATGAGTAATCTATGATGGTGATTTTTGTGGAGGCGAAAACCCCACTTGTGCGAAAATGAATGTGTATTTGAGGGTAGATGTGACCCATGGTTTACATAAGCTAATTCATAAAGAGAATGCCTTTATATCACAGTAAGTGCATGCTTTATACACACGGTGCTTTAATACTTTAAATACACTCAGTCACTCACTTAGTCACGTGAACCTACCTCCAATGTTCGACAGTATCTAAGATATCTTGAAGCACGACTTCCTTTGAGGGCTTAGGTCTTAAACACACGTCATATCTGGTCATGTCTCAGTTGTAATCGGCAGTAAGTAGTCGTGTCAAGGCTTAGTGAAGTTGTTAGCCTATTGACCGGTGTGTATTCAAAGCTTTAGGTGCATCCCGTAATAAAGAAGATTTTTTTTATTGAGAAAATTGATTAAGCAATCTACTAATTACACAAGTTCACTATTATATACAACATGAAAAAGAGAGAAAGCTAACTAATTAATTGCTAACTAAATTAATAAACTTTAACTAACTAACTAACTATAAATCAAATGAAACACGTGGGAAATCAAATCTCTATACATCCGTAGTTGGGCTTATATAGATTTGGACTCATGGGCCATAATCCGCAAAGAAGGTCCATGTTGGGCCTTAACTAAGTGTTTCACTAAGATACTACTTCTAGACTAGCCCAAATAAAAGGCCCAAAACCTTGCTTGTTAAGTAGCCCAAAGGCCACAACGATACATATAAAGAATTCAAACAAAGTTGCACGTTTTTTCATCTTTAATTTCGTCTTTTGGGATTTCTTTATAATTTGCTCATACCCACATCAATCAATAATCTCTCAACATTATATTTCGATCAAAGGTATAATCTTTATCCTTTATCTGTTTTTGAATTGATTATACTGCTTATGTCAATACTAATATTTGTGCATTGATGTTGTATGCTTCTGATTATTGTTTGTGTTTTGTTGACGATTGGGTATAAATTGATCTCGTATTGGTTTCTTTAAGTTTTTAGATGGTTTATGTAGTTCTGCAAGTGGTTTTGAAACAAGTGTTTGACAAGAATCATTTATATCTAACACAATTACACAATAACAAATCATGAATTTAAAGACAACCCATCTCAACTATAGGATTATTATTATAAACAAAACCACAATAAATATAAGGATTATAACTCTCAATTTATACTACACTTATGTTTATCACAATATAATTCAAACAATATTTGAATAATCAAATAATTAAACAAAATCACTCCTAGTTTAATACAAACTCAACCAAAATATTAATAACTAGAAGGATATGCCGCGCGTTGCTGCGGCTTGCTTTTGAATGTCGATACGTAGATAAAAACTATTTCGTAATAGCATATTCGTGAATAAAAAAAGTGACGTTGTTGTAATGTTAAAAAATACAAAAGCGAACTTCAAAAAATATTTTAACCAAAATATAAAATCGTGTAAAACCGTCACCTATCCGGATTTAAAAATAAAAGGTATAGTTTGTTAAATATTATAACTAATTAATTACCAAATCATTTACAAAATTATGTAGTTAAATGGTAAAGAAAAGCAAAGCTAAAATTATAATACGAAGTTTTAGAATTACTATGAAACCAAACATTGAAGTATTATCTTTTATCAATGTTAACCACCTATATATTTTATACTAAAAACATGCCATTAGTAGACAACCAATTACCATTGTAAAAATAAATAGCAAGAAACGGCCTTGTAGAAGGATTGAACACGGGTTTAGCTAAAAAGAAGAAGCCTAGAAACCATTGGGTTGTTCTTAAACTTTGGTCACAATTTGCATCACATAATACTTATCATTGAAGAAAACAAAAAATAAATAAATTAAAGAGTACTGTAGCAACCGACCTAAGTTTTTAATATATATTATAATTATCTTAATATTTAAATAAAAATTAAACATTCATTCACCCTTTTAATCTTGATTTGTTCCTCTCGGATCTTGAATACCTTGTAACACACGTACTTCTTCAATCTTAATTCATGGTCTCATGTTTTCACCCCACAACAAGACCATCGATGCAACGATCACAAAGACACATTCTTTCTAATTAATCGTCTTCAAGTCCTTTAGAGTATATACATCTAAAATACATCCAAACACTTAAATATAAACAAATAAAATTAAACACTATCAAATCCATCTGCTTTTGTGCTTCTTTTCCTAATAAATTACCAATAAAATTGTATTTTTTTATTTCTTTTTTGCCTATCACCTCCTTGATCAGATGTCCACAAATCCGATTTCTTCCCGGGCCTAAAACTACACCGTTCCTGACCACCATCAAAGAAAAAGACAAGTTTGCTACCCTGCAGCTTCTATCGTTTTTCTTCTTAACCTGCTAGGCGAGACTAGATTCAGAGCCTTCTACTTTAATTAATATTTTTCTGTTTGCTACCCGTAAATCTGATCAGATGTCTTCTGCACACCAAAAAAAAAAAAACCCTTCTACCTTGGTTACTACATTTTTATCTATGATGGGAAAGAAAAATATGTTGTTGATCCTGACCTTTATGATCTTATTGACAGAACTGATCTCAACTTAATTGACTTAATAATAATCCACACGAACTTCCTCATTCACTATGTTTGATTGTTCGCTACCAGATACAATTGGTGGTTTGTTCTCCCGGTCCTATTCGTTGTCTTTAGTATTTTATTTTTGATCTTGACTACACCCAAGTGTTTAATCTCCTACATTTCTTCTTGTGTATGAGCTACACCTTAGTTTTGATACTAATTGTTGTCCCAAACTCATTTATATCAACAAGACAATCTGTCTCAATTGTAAGTCTGTAAGAATATTATTATAAACAAAACTATAACAAATATAATGATTAAACTCCCTATTTATATTATACTTATGCTAATCCTAATCTAATTTAAACACTGTTTAAATAATCAAATAATTAAATAAATTCACTTCTAGTTTAATACAAACTCAACCAAAATGTTAATAAACTAATGTTAATAATTATCTTTTCATTTAAATCAAAATTAAACATTCAAGAAATAGATGGTGAGTATAATAAGAGAGTTAGATCAATGGGGTGTATTAGACAAACATACGATATTATATGATGCAAATTGTTTTATTGAAATTAAATAACTTAATATGCAGTCGGGGTTTTTGCATATTGACAGGGGTGGCCCTGAGAGTGGGTCGGATGGACGACCGCTCAGGGCCTGATTTCTTCAGGGTTCTGAAATTTTAATTTTTTTAATATTATATGTATGTATTAAAAAAACTATAAACCATTAATAAACTCATTAATAAACACAATAACATTTTAATTATATTAGTCTATTAACATTATATACAAGTTATTCGATTTGGACTTTTTTATAATGTCGTATAATCGGACCTATTTTTTTTTGTTCTTGTCCCGTGAAAGGATCTCTTAAGAATTTTTGAGTTAAGCTATGCATATTGATAGCAGTTATTGTTTTTGTTTTGATATATGATATGTGTTTTTTTAATGAATTTCTTCCTGCATGCCATCTGTTTGTTATTTTGTTTGTATGAATGTATTTGAAACTTTGAGTGATTTAATCAAAGTGTTGTCGATAGAACCTTTACTTTAATAAGCAGATGTAATAACTAATGATTGTGTGTAGCTTTATTTTTATGATTTTATTATCATATTAATCGGAATTCACTTTTCAATAATCACATAGTATCAAAGCTCTGAGTTCATGGGTTTAAGTTTTAGTTTTAGCAAAGTGCTTAGAGTTGATCCATAAGGTTTTTCTGGCAATAGGTTTTCTCATGAGAGGGTTGGGGATGCGGTTCCGGCTAGAAAACGGATAGGTGGACCCGATTAAGATAACACATCCTATGAAAACATCCTCTCCTCCCAAATCTCGCGCGTGGTGAATTTTATAGGGAAATGAGTGGGGTGGGTTTTCGGAACTTCAGATTTTTATTCTCTTGGTTTTTGTTTGTTTTTTTAATCCAAGAGACGAAAAAACTGAACTAGATGACTTAGACTTAAACAAAAGAACCTAACATCTATTGATCCAAAAGTACGAAATATGTAATTTTCAATATACCCAAAAGAGAAAAGTGTAACTGCGTTAGACAGATTCAGATGAGGAGATGTAACGATTAAAACATGTGACTTTAAGAGAGGAAAATACGGATCATCGTGAGTGGTTTATGTTGAACTAACACGTATATGTCTTATTATGGGCTCGTTTAATTCTATAACATATTGATGTATTAATTCGATAACAAATACATTGTAGAAACAACTCTACTTTTCAAATAAAATGATTTATCCTGTTGTGAGTCTATGAATACAGTTTAAATGACTTTTAACATGTTAAACTTCTGACCCTTTAATTTAACTTGTTTCTTTACGATTTTACTAACCTACCTATAACTACATACCACCATAACTAATACCGATCGGATCATGCTCCAAATTCCCTTATGGAGTGGCTCGATATAGTCCCTTAAAACGAAGGAAAGAGAGAGTTAGCTAGTGCGGGTTTTTTTATGACTTGGTGGGCTACCTAGAGATAAAGAAACGATGAGGTCTTTGTATTTGACGATGTGGTTCATAACTCGTTCCGTTGATAGAGAACTAGCTAGGAACACGCGATGTAATCTTAATCGGATAGAGTGGTCACCAGCGCTGTCTGTGTTCGCGGGCGTCGGTGGCCTTTCGCCAATGGGTTTACCCGGGTGACCGGGCTTAATAATTATTCGTTGGCCGTTAAAAAAAAAATAAGTCAATTGCTAGTCGTTATTTTTTAATACAACACCATAGTTCCAAAAAAAACATAATTAATACTGCTGAGTATAATAATAATTATTAATTAACTTCTCTAATCTTTTGTAAGAAGGCAAATAGAATTATAAGTAAAAAATTATACACAAGTCACAAGGTAACCATATGGTAATTTTATAAAATTAAGACATATCATTTTCTTCATATATTATACGCAACCATCTTAATCACATGCCATTGGTTATATAAACAAACACTAATCTTCCTGAAATTGTTGACCTTAATCTTGTTATCTTCTCCATTTGACCATAATACACATGTACACATGCACATATTAAACGATTATACATAGATATACACACATAAACATACATACATACATATATGCGAATATAATGTATTATATATAATAGATATCTTTCTTTAATCTTTTTCAAAAACCCTAGGCAAAACTCAAGAAACAGTTCCAACTTCAAGTGTTAACCATGGACATCAACATGGGTCGTAGCTCAACGGTCAAATACGAGCGTTTTCGCGACAGATCGGGCTCCATGACTCATGAGCCAAGTGGGTCTTCAAAATCTGTGTTGAAACTTATTTGGAAGAAGTTAAAAAGAGAGCAAAAGAAGTTTATGATGAGATTGCCATTGAAGCATGTTCAAGTCTCTTATGATGAACAAAGTTATGTTCAAAACTTCGATCAAGGGCACGAATGGAGAAACGAGCTTGATATACTGTCACGATCTTTCTCTGTTCAATACACAAAACGGGCTTCGATGATAGTTTAGACGATTAGTTCTTCAAGTTCTTGTTTAGGAACATGGTTACTAGATAGGACTTCAATGTAGTTGATGCATTCAAAATATTTTTCAATATATGGGCTTATTTATTTTAATCCAAATTGGATTGACGTCTATGAAGTTAATGATGATGATAAGTCTTTTGCATCCAACTTTAAGTCTTTAATTGTTTGTTTTTTATTTACTAGATTTCCTTTTGTATATTTCTACTTATTTTGTTTCTAAAGTTTGAATGTAACAACTCATAAAATGACCTAATGTGTATTGTATTGAATACAATTACAAACTTTAGTAGTGTTTGGATCTAATATTTGCATCATGATTAAAGTGGTTGTATCCGATCTTGGACCGGATTAATTAGACCAAACCTAATGATTGTATAAAATTATTCAAAATAAAATTTATATGAAAAGAATCAACTGGAATCAGCTATCTTTACGTTTAGAATTGAGAATGATTAACAAATTTCTCTTACACACCGTGATACCATTAGTGTGTAAAAATATTATGAGTGGTTAAGACGGACTTTAGGTGAACTTGAAGTACTGAGAGAGATGAAGACGATGACAAATCATTCTGAAGTTTAACTCGAACTTACTTTTGCAAATGTTACAAGATTCATCTTTTCATTTGGTTTGCATTATGTCGTCTTTAGGAGCAAATCTAACTCCATCAGGACTGGAAATGAGCTAAACTCAAGCTTATTTACGTTCAATTAGGAGAGCTCCCGTTTAATGAAGTTAAGACTTGATTTGATTCCTTTGATTACAATCTTTCAATAATTAAAATAAAAATCAATAATAGCATTTTCTTGTTATCAAAATACCAAGTTAATTGTTGTTATAAAACATCATTTACTAGCATTTTAAAATTAAGGTATAAAAGCTATGCACTTAATAGAATGGCGTACACCTATACTTCGTTAAGTTTGTTTGAAATCCACTTTGTTACACACGAATAAACATTTTAAGGTAGCGTTTATAGAATCCCTAAAAATAAAATATACAAACTTCTTCAATCACATGGTATTGTTGTTTGTATAATCAATATATTCTTGCTAGAACTTGTTGACCTTAATCTTGTTATCTTCTAAATCATTTTGACCAATATATATACACACATTTTGACCACATGATACATACACCCATGCGTGTGTGTGTATATATATATATATATTTCCTATAAACCTACTAGTTACTCTTCCTCTATAGATTCACACTCTAATTTAGTGTTCACAAACACAAAAGACCTTTATATATAGTCTACATTCAAGAAAGGCTCTAACTTTAAGTCTTAACCATGGATATTAAGATGTGGCGTAGCTCAACGGTCAAACCTGACCGTGTTCGTGACCGACATGGCTCGAGTACCCATGAGCCAAGTGGGTCTTCGAAGTCGGTGTGGAAAGTTATATGGCAGAAGTTAAGGAGGGAAAGAAATAAGTTTTTAATGAGATTGCCCACGAAAAATGCTCGAGTTTCTTATGACGAGTACAACTATGCCCAGAATTTTGATCAAGGATCAACATGGAGAAACGAGATTGACATACTACCTCGATCATTCTCCGTTCAATACACAAATCGATATTCTTCTATTATCTAGATAATCATTTCCAGTGTCAAACATGTATCAAAACAATTTTTTCATAAACTGCCAGCCCAAATAAAAACAGCCAAAAAGTTACTCAATCAGACCAGTTGTTTAAGTTGTTCTCGGTCCAAATGGTCCAATCTTATTTTAACAACACTTATAGAAAGTGTTTGTTGTAATATAATTTTGTACTCTATTTTATCTTTTATCATGTTGGGGTTGATAAATATTTGATATTTTGGGGAACATTGGTTGTTGTCTTGTTAATAATGATAGAGTCTTTTTCTTCCAACTCATTTAAGGGTTTCTTTTACTACAAGAAAGTATATTTAATATCTTCATAAGAAGAAAACAATTGTATGATAAATAGCAATCAATATTTTTGATTTTATGTAATTTGACATAAACTAAAAGTTATTTCAACACGTTCGCTAGGTCCTACTGATTAAAAATTATATTATTTTACTTAAGAAAAAGTTGGAAAAATAACTCTTTACATACATAGTATTTATTTCTAATATTTTAACACGGATAAATACATTTTATATGTCCATTATTGTAACAAAGTGAGATTTTCAATCAATTTGTATCTTATTTCGTGTGTCTGTTGCTCGCTAGATATTCATGTGTAAACCTACACTTCGATAACTAAGTATGAAATCCACTTTGTTACGCACGAATAACCAACTAAATGAAGTTTTTATTCTCGATCAAAATATTACATACGGACTAGGGGCGACAAG
Source organism: Flaveria ramosissima (assembly GCA_025215565.1). Lineage (NCBI taxonomy): Eukaryota > Viridiplantae > Streptophyta > Magnoliopsida > Asterales > Asteraceae > Flaveria > Flaveria ramosissima. The sequence goes on from CM046036.1 coordinate 76,091,949, forward strand.
CACGTCCATCGACGGGTTTAAATCAAGTGGTGAACGGGTGAAAAGAATCATGTCGGATTGATGACTTGTAATTAACTGGTTAAACGGGTTGTAAACAAGTTAATATATTGATCTTATAATATACGTTTATAAATAATTTTATTCAAATTTTAAATATGTTGATGGACTGACCTATGTGTTAAACAAATTAAATAAACAATCATCATGAATACAACTCGTTTACTTATATGAATTAGACAAGTACTCTAACATGATCTGTTTGTTTATTAAACATATTATACATACAATAAGCCTGATTAGCTTCATATTGTGTTCATGTTGGTACTGATTACACCTAAATTTTACATTGATCATATTATCTTTAACCAAGATACATTAGTGGTAGACTCATAAAGTTGAAAATCAACAAACACATATTTACAAAATGAACACAATTACAATATTTTCATAATCGGATCGGTCATCAAATTGTCATCTTATCAGTAGTGGTAAGATCAGTCAAACTGATTCTTAAAAAAACATATAACGTCATAACTAACTATCTGAAAAGTAAAAGTCTATATATTTGATCCTTTAATCTTTTCAAAAACCCTAGTCAAAACTCAAGAAACTGTTCAAACTCGTGTTAACCATGGATATCAAGATGTGTCATAGCTTAGCCATCAAATATGAGCTTGTTCACGACAAATTTGCCTACATGACTCAGTGTTGGTTTTCGACATGTTACATTGAGAAGTAATTTGCAACATATCTTTACTCGTTTAAAGCAAAATCCACCAAGATCCATATGTACATAGAAACTTAAAACTAGATATTCAAAAGATTAAAATCTTTGAAAAGAAGTGGTTGCTACTATTTGATGAAAATGATCAAGAACCCAAATGTGTTCTTTACCAATGAAGTTCACACCAAGCAAGATCTTGTCTAGGATACTAGTCTTCAACCAAGTAAAAAACTGTCAACTAAAATCACTCCTTTTAGTAGTGGATGCAAGTAGAAATCAAACAACACAAAGAATCAAGACTAAACTACACTTGAACACTGATAGTTAATTTGTTATGTTATCTTAATATGTTTTTCATTCTAATGACCCTCTTTTGATACTCCTTGTTCTCGGTTGAAAAAGATCATCCAAGAGCTCCAATTTTATTCAACTTTGAAGTGTGCCAACAACAAAGCTATCTCCCTCTTTGAGTTTTAAATATAACTCAAACTTCTAAAATTTTTTACGAACTCAAGTTCGAGTTTTACTAAAAAGCTGAAATAAAGCACACTCGAGCCCTCTTAATGAATAGAGATGAATATGAGTGTAGTAAGGCTCAACTCGACTCAACTCGTTTTACATTTTTTTAGTTTTAATAGATTTTTTTCTAAAATGATGTACTTTAAAAAATTATTTACCAAAATGGGCTGATTCAAAAATATTCATCAAAATGGTTAGTTTTGTATAAAATGACATCTTTACACCTCATTTTCACCAAATAATACAAAAATAATAAATCCTTAAAAGAGTAGTAAAATAGAGTTAATATGTGCTTTAAAACATCATTTAATAGCGTTAAAAACAACAAGAAAGTTGATAGAATTCCTAAAATAAAATATACAACCTTAAATCACATGGTATTGTTGTTTGCATAAACAAACTACTCTTGCTAGAATTAGTTGACCTTAATCTTGTTATCTTCTTAATTAACTTTGATCATTATATACACACAAATTTTGACCATGATATACACACATGAGTGTGTCTTTTTGTATATATAGTTCCTTTAACACTACTAACTACTCTTGCCTTAAAGATTCACACTTTAGTCCTCACAAAAACAAAAGACCTTAGTCAACATTCAAGACAGGCTCCAACTCCAATTCTTAACCATGGATATCAAGATGTGGCGTAGCTCAACGGTCAAACCCGATCGTGCCCGTGACCAACGTGGCTCAAAAGTTCATGAGCCGAGCGGTTCTTCAAAGCCGGTGTGGAAAGTTATATGGCAGAAGTTAAGGCGTGAGAGAAAGAAGTTCCTAATGAGATTGCCCACGAAGAATGCTCGAGTTTCATATGACGAGTACGATTATGCCCAAAATTTCGATCAAGGATCAGTATGGAGGAACGAGATCGATATACTGCCTCGATCATTCTCCGTTCAATACACAAATCGTCATTCTCCTATCATCTAATCTTTTTTCATAGTCAAACATGTATCGAAAACAATGTTATTCTTAACCAGCTGGCTCAAACGAGGATGATTCGAAAGTGTTCAATCAGATTGGTTGTGTAGGCGGTTCCTGGTCCAATCAACTGATCATGTCTGATTCTGAGAACTCTGAAAAAAACCGTAATTATGATTTTTTTTTTGCACTTGTTTATCTTCTATCATATTCGGGTTGATATTTGTAAGTTTGGGCTATGGATGAATATTGGTTGTTGTATTGTTGATAATGATCAAGTCTTTTTCTTTCAAAATTATTTAGGGTTTCTTTTATTACAAGAAATAATATTTAATATCGTGATAAAGAAGAAAGCGATAGTGTAGAAAATATCAATCAATTGAGATATATGTGATTTGACATAAACTAAAAAATATTTGAACACGTTCCCTAAGTCCCATATATTTATAAAATTTTATTTTGTTTTAAGTAAGAAACAATATGAAAATGACTAGTTACATACACGTACCACTTGCAATATTCAACAGGAGTTATTATCTTATTTGTTCTTTAGTATGTGTTATATAGCATTGTAGGTTTTCAATTAATTTCTCTAACTTCATGTGTGCTTGTGTGTTCACACATGCACTTTAAAAAAGGTTAAAAATTCATTTCTTTACATGCGAACAGATTAATAGAATAAAGCTTTTTAAACTTGCTCTTAATATTATATACAGACTATGAGTGACAATCATGTTAGGTTGACGAGTTGTATTCAAGTTGTGAATAAATTCTATGAATAATTTATATACAAAGGTTACTTGGGGTCCGGAGGGACGTTTTTCCGCTTAGAACTAGAAATTTATGTGTATTTCGCCCGAAAAACGTATAGAGTCAGCGCCCCAACACCCCCCCCCCCCCGGCTGTGATTTAGATTTACGTCTCGAGACTTTCAGCCACCTCTATAAAAAGTTTCAAGCTCTGCGCGCCACTTGAATCATTATGACGAGTTGTAATGAATTGGTTAAACTAGTTGTAACAAGTTGGTGAGTTGATCTTATAATATATGCTTTTAAACTTTTTTTTATTGTAGTATTATCAAATATGTTCACAATCGACCTGTGAAATTAAAAGGGTTATGTAAGTCTACCCGAGTACAAGCTTTAAGTAAATAGGTTAAACAAGTTAACATTTAACAAAATATGTTTATTGAACTGGTTATACGGGATAACTCAATCTTGATTATTTTCATATCATGTTTATGTCGTATAAAAATTATTACGCCTATACGTATACACTTACCGGATTATCTAATTAATAATTGGATCCTATTATCAACAAGATGATGCTATCGATTTAGTTTTATTGTTTAATCGTGATTCATATTTTTTTATAATGTAAAGTATTTTAAAAACTTTATTACATTAATCATCAAAGTATGAAAATTAACACACCAGGACGCTCACACACAAGATATTTTCTTTTTCTAGACTAACTATATGAGACATATTATTAATATTTTAATAATGATTTTTTTTATGTCTAACACGTTAAACTTAAGAAGGTTGACAAAACCCAAAGATTATTAGAATATTAGAAGGCCATCAAAGTGACATCTGGATAATAATTAAAATGGTGAAATAGTTTTAATTAAATGTTTGTAGTTTCAAATCGTTCATATTATATTACCAATGTGATAATTTTAAAAATAAAGTATGTTTAGAATACGAATATACATCCATCAATCAAACAGAAAATATATTAGGGCGGTATCACAGAACCATAAATATAAAATGTTGGAGATGTTATGGACTGTGAAAACAATTTGTGGAAATAACCTTTTCAGTAAGCTATAAGAATGTTTACTTAAAAGGTGCTCGTGTTTTAGCTTTTCTTAGATGTGTAAGAATAAGATAATAGGTTTAACTCATCATAGGTAAACTTACCTAGATTAAACATTAAGATTTGACGTTTTCACATATGCATTGATTGACTATTGACACTTACCAATATATTTACGATGATAACAGAGCTTAAAACTTCATACCTCTTTCACCTTCACATTTTCTCTAAGCACCTCCTTCCCCCCATCTCTCTCAAAACCTTTCTAATCTCATCTGATCTCCTATCTACAAACATACTAATTAAGTTACACGATGTTAAAAAAACACAATTGTCATTAGAACAAATGACCAATCAAAACCTTGTCGAGTGAAACAACATTAGCCTCCCTACGCAATCTCATATGCAAATATCCTAGAGCCTCTCTTCAGCGACTGTTCTTACAATTTTAGGTTGCTTCGATCTTTGGTTGATAACACCATTTCCACTATTATAATTATTGGTCTATTTCAATCTAGAAATTAAACGCCTTCACCTTCCGTATACCACCACGCCATGCGCCTACATGCAATCATACATCTCTACCTTCCCGTTAAACCTCTCACACGTCGACCATCTTCACCGGTTACTAAGTTGTGACTAAACGAGTCTACTCACTTGTTTGTCTTTTCTCATATTCACATAAACCCTAAAAAAGTGAAACTTGATTACCTTAGGCCATGTCATATCTCTTTTGTAAGATGTGTGGTGTCGATGTGGCATAACAACGCCAAGTGGGAAAACCGCACCACTTACAACATCATCACGACTTCTCCACTCCACCGGGGTGGCGACACCGCAAGAGGAACCCCTCCAACACTCCTTTAACCGTTACACATTGGTAAATAAAAAATAGCTTTTTATTAATAAAAACACCCAGATATACATCCTCCAAGTACGATATTGAACTATTTTTACACGTCTATTTTGTCAATTCTCTCTACTATATCATCGTCATCGTCATCGTGATCGTCGTCGTCATCGTCATCATCATCATTATCGTCGTCATCATCATGGTAATCATTATTGTTATCATTATTGTTATTGTTATTGTTATCGTCGTCATCATCATGGTAATCATTATTGTTATCATTATGTTCTTGTTTTGTTATTATTATTATTATTATTATTATTATTATACTATTATTATAATAATAATAATAATAATAATAATAATAATAATAATAATAATATATTATTATTATTATTATTATTATTATTATTATTATTATTATTATTATTATTATTATTATTATTATTATTATTATTATTATTATATTATTATTATTATTATTATTAGTATTATTAAAAAGTCAAATCTCTCTTAAAAGTAACAATCACAACGCATTTTCCTCTCGAACCATAAACACATTTCCCACACTGATCCTTCACTTTTTTTGACCTTCGTATTTGTCATTGGGCGAACCAATTCTATCACCAAAGCCAACCTTGTTTCCAACCCGAAGTCATCCCAAAACCCAACCCGAACCATCACAACGGTTAACAAAAGCTCTAAGAACCATTGCTACTATTAGGCATATGCAGGGCGAACCAATGCTTGTATCAATGTTTCTGATGATGGCAAAGCCTGTGATGTTTTTATGTTAAAATATATGATATAACGTTGAGTAGAGGCAAAATGGACTTCTGTCCAGGGCCTATTTGCTCAAGGGACACAAAATTTTATAAAAATTTCTATGATATAATTTAAATTAAAATAATACTTAACCTAATTATATTTTAAATCAAATATATATCTTTCGTCTCTTTTTATTAACCCAATCACTTAATTAGGGTGGAGGGGGGTACTCTCACCACACCAACTACAATACACCATAAACCTACCAATCAAATTTTACCTATAAAATAAAAATCAAGGCACTCACAAGTGGAACAACAAAATGATGCAACGTGCAAGGCAGCAAACCTTTGTGCGACTGCCGACTTTGTTAGTTGTATGTGGAATTGTGGTTTCACGAGTTATTGGTTAGCTATTACGGTATGTCATTGTAATAATATGATTTTGTTATCTTTATTGGTAAAACATTTGTTTCGTTTAAAAAAATTAGTTTTTATAATTTAACTCGTTAAGGCAAGGCCCAGGGGTATTTTTCTTGGCTCGTAAAATGCATTAAAATTCTCAGGACCGGTCTTGCGTTTGATAATGGTTTTAATGAAAATGTAGAGTTTTATTATTATTAGTTAACTCACAAATTCTGCGTAATTTTCAAAAGTCTTTTCACTGTGACGAATATCATACGCGCCACCATCTTATCTCGAAACGGATTTGAGACGGAAGTTAACGTAGTTTAACAACAATTAGTGGGTACATTAGGGGGTGGATTATACAAATTTAGCACCAATTTTAAGGAGTCCAAAAAGTAAAATCTTGTTGAGACATGAACAAATCGAGATGGAGTTCTTTAAAATGTAGATTCATCTTGTCGAACAGCCCTTCAAGCGAACGAATTGTTAAAAAAAAATATTGCGGTACATGTGTTATTATTGATGGTTTTTTTTTTCTGATTTTTTATGTGATTTTTTCTTATATGTTTTCATTATTATGTAATGTAATGTTTTTTTGGCAATGGAACTTTTTAATTAATCATATCTTTATATTCTATTTTTATTTGGTAAATAAATGTATAAAATTCTAAAAAACATTAGTTATTTTATAGAATAATACATAAGGTATAAGATAGGGTGAACAATGAAAGGCATTATGACAGAAAGATGAAAGATAATAAATGTTAATAAAACAGACGATGTTAAACCAGTTGGTGTAGGTAGACATCATACGATAGAGGTCATATGGCTATAAAACCTTGGTAAGTTTAAACTACAAGAAAGGGAGTTAAATTTTATCCTCACATTAGTGATGACATGAACTATTAGAATGGTTTTGGAATGGTATAACTCGACAATTGAGTTAGTGTGCGGAGGGATAAACAAAGAAACACGTTTGTGACAAGATTAAATTTGTATCTGAGCAAATTTTTAATTCACTTAACCCGTCTATAACACATAAAACACGGTTTACTTATCGTGCTAAATAGATTAACGCGTCATAGTTAAAAGTCTCTGAAAATGTATGATTTAAAGTATTATAACTAAATAATTGTTATATGTTATAGAAAACATGAATTATTATTTCTTATAGTTTTGTTCTTTATTATTACTTAAGAAGCGTTTAACAATTCCAATCATTAAAAATGTCAAACAGTGTCACATTAGTAAATTGAATTATTTGATTGTGTTGACATACTGTGACATGTAACATCGAAAGATTTTAATCTTGATAAGTATTACTATTAGTTTTATTATTTGTTTGGTGGAGCTTATAGCACACTATGAGTGAACTTGTTTATATTTGATACTTCTATTAAGTTTTAGTTTGGTTAGAATTAGTATTCATTTAGTTTATCTTAACTGAGCTCTATAAAGTCATTACTCCTGGCAGCTACAGTTTGATCGAGAGTATATAAAAAAATTAAAGGATATATATATTTATGGTCATTGAATAATAAATTGCGATTATTAATTAGTCATAAAATTCATTTTGGTTATGTTTTGTTTGATCTAATTTTCCAATGTCACATTAGTAAACTGGTTGTATCTGCTTGTGTCAACATATCACTTCATGTACCATTCTTGTTAATATCTTTTTATTTTATTAGGTATTTACACTATTCTTTATCCTCATTAACATATGATTTATTTCTATTATTTTTCCATTTTATTCTCACAACCATTTGAAAAATATACACAATAATAATATAGTTTGTAACACCATCTTTTTTTGATAGATCTAAATACCACCTTTGTTTGTATAACATGTATCATTATATCATACCACATAGTCACTCATGACCCATGGGGAGTAACATGATGTTTGTTTTTTCTGCAACAGTCTGGAGATTATTACATTTGCAGACATCTATTAAAAAAAAGATGGATCAAATCTTTGCAGTCTACAACAAGAATAATGTCTGTTTTTTAAAATCTGCATACTACTAAAATCTACAAAATCAACTGGTGGTGGTATACGACGGTGTTGGACGAGAGTGGTGTACATGGTAGATGGTGGGTGGTGGTGGACGACAGGTAGCGATGGGAGAATCTGTTTAATTCTCTACAAGACACTAGAAAATTTTAAAAATGATATTCAATACATTTCTTATGTACCTATGGGTGCTATGTTGGATTTGAATCAGATTTCGGATCAATATATATTGATTGACTGCCTCCATTATGTTGTTGCTAGCAAATACCACTATTTTTTGTTTTGGCTCTTCCAAATCATTCCCGCAGGAGATCCGGACCCTTTTTTTTCTGATCCTTCGATAAAAAGATTCATTCTCTTCATAAAAAATAGGAAATGGAACCAATAAAACCAATAAAGATAAATCTGCATCATTCAGACCTTGTACAGACCTTTTTTAATAAAAAATCTTCTGTAAAAACAAATATTCCGCATACCTCAACGTCTTGTCACAAACCGAAGAAATCAAGAAGTAAAAAAAAAACGCAAAAGCACCCCCTTAACACTTACCATTAAATAGACCAAGGCAGATCCAGTAGCAAAAAGAAAAGGTCTGGCCCGCAGGCCCAAAATAAAATTGACAATTTCACCAATAGACCAAAGGCCCATCAAATATCAGATCACCCATATATATATGTCAATTGTCAATGCACGCATTAGTGGCATCAAACTGTAGCCATGCCTGATGCATATCAATATTCCCAAAATTCAATCAAACTATTCAAATCAAACACAAAGATCACCACCGGAGCTCAAAAATCACAAAACAAACTACCCCCGCACAAACAATTCCAGCAAGCAATCGTAATCAACAATTCATATCTCAACAGAATAACAAAAATGATCATAGAAATCATAGAGCTTCTACAACAAAACCGATTATTATAACATAATATTCTGATAATCAGCTTCCGATGAACAACGATTACAAATATCCATCACGATTCACCATCAAACCCTAACACAACAACACCTATACATGATCCATGATCCATGATCCACGATCCAACTTCTCACCATATGCAAAACAACAACAACAATCACACATAAACTTACTTGTGAATCTTCCCTCTCAGCTTCACACCGAGAACTCTCTCCATCTTCGCCAACACCACCTGATTCGGCACCGCTTTCCCGTTCTCATACTCCTGCACCACCTGCGGCCTCTCATTGATCTGCTTCGCCAGCTCCGCCTGACTCATCTTCTTCTCTATCCTCGCCTTCTGAATCATCTGCCTCACCTCCGGCGACACTCTGTCGATCGCCGCCGGCTGCTCCGCCTCGTCCAGCTTCCTCGCGTAAACCGCCGTCGCCGGAGCCTTTTTGTTCGTTCCTCCGTCGAACTTCTTCACCGTTTGGATCTGAGCTCCGGCGCGTAAGGCCTGGTTCACGGATTTCTGATCACGGAGGACTTGTGCCTTTGGTTTCGACTTGTGCAGCACCACTGGCTCCCAGTCTTGTGACATCGGTCCCGTAGGTCTCGTCGGCATACTGATGATCGGAGAAGATGATCGGAGATGATGATGATGATGATTGTTATAATGGAGAAATGGTTTTCAATGATGAAGAACTGAAGATGGTGGGTTTATATAGTGGTGGAGGGTCTGGAAGGTTCTTGATAGGACAAAAGGTTTCGAGGGCAATTTGGGGATAATAAAAATTTTGTGTAAGCATCTCGAAGGTTCGTGGATTTAGATATTTCGGTCATGACTTTTTCCCCACGGCATGTAGGATAAGTTTTTATCTTTAAATTACCGGTTTGATCAATTGAATAAACTAGTACTAAGTTTGATGCGTGCGGCGGGGGGCGTAAAATCATGTCAAGTAGCATCAATATTCATATCACCGTTAGCGGTCAACAACACCGGAAAAAAACTCGTATTAAAAAGGAAATAAAAACGAAAAAAATAAAACCGAATGAAAGAATAGACGTAAAAGTATTAAACCATACACGTGAAACGTAAAACACTAAAAACAAAGTAATTAAGTTGAATTAGGACCATCCGCATGTTGCGACGGGGCCGCTAAACGGGAAGAATAGGTGTAACAACATTAAACCACATGTGCGTGTTACGAAGTGTAAATCTTAAAATTTAGAACGAAACGTAAATCAAAATTTTGTTAGAGATTAAAAATATAAGGTAACAAAGTTGGCAGTGGAATTTTGTAGGGTTAAATTGTAAAACGAGTAAAAATATTGGGTATAAAATAAAAAGTTATATAGTTGTACCATATGCATAAAAATATGTACATTCAAGTTAGTAATTAAAATATATATAATTATAATTAAATAATACTAATTATCAAGTTTTCTAGAAATGTTATTGTACATTGTGTTTTATCGTTATTTTTTGTGCATATCTTTGTTATACAATATGCTTTAAAAGGTTAGTGCTGATGTTTCTGACGATCGTTTATCATATTATTAACTTCAATACTTCAACTTACAAGCTACACTCTTTTATTTTTTTTAACTTTACATACATGCCACCAAAGATTTTATTTTTCTTATATATATTTATTATTATTATTATTATTATAAATTTACTAAGTACCTCTTTTTATAGTATTAATTAAGATTTTAGTTTTCTTATATATATATTTATTATTATTATTATTATTATTATTATTATATTATAAATTTACTAAGTACCTCTTTTTATAGTATTAACTAGAAGTGAAATAATTGAATAGATAAATATTAAAACTACTCTGCACACCGACATATAAGTTTAATAGTATATATAATATTACTTATTATCAACATAATGTTGCATTAAGTGTTGTGCAATAGCAATAGTGGTTGTACGTGTCTTTTTATTTTTTTTACTTTTAATTTTAACCTTAATACTTTTGTATTTTTTATAATTTAAACTTTAAAATTTTCATTTTTCAACATTGCTCCTCTGTACTTTTCATCTCTTATAAAATTTTCATTTTATTTTTTGGTCTATTTTTTAAAGTTAATACGTCATAACGTGTGTCTGTGGTTCAACGTTGTTACGCCTTTGTGCGGGTCGTTGATAGACTTATTTATTATTTTTAATGTTTTATGTTTTACGTGTGTAGTTCGACGTTTTTACGTCTACTTTAAGTTTGTATTTTTCATTTTTATTTCTTTCTCAATATGAGCTTTTTGGTGTCAATGGTCGCTAACACTGGTATGAAATTGGTGTTTCTTTCTCAATATGAGCTTTTTGGTGTCAACGAAAATATTTTAAAAGGCTTAGTCTCTCTCTTATTAAAAGATTTCTATAATTATTTTCGTAAAATATTTTATATTTTAAATATATATATGTTAAAAAGAAATCTTTTGTCAATCATAACACATAGTTTGTGTTTTATAATTATTCTGGTCCTTGAGGCTAACGTTGTTCATAAAATATGTTAAATATAGCAATGTATAATATCAATTCAATAATAATTGGTGTTGATTTGTTCAATACCTGGAAATGCATAAAGTGCAACACTTGTCGTAAGCAGACGACATTGGTTGAGGATCGCTACTTTTGTTCCGCCTGTAAAAAGAATGTTGTTGTTCATGACAGGCGTAAGTGATAAAACTTTGTTTTCATTAGTTTTATGTTTTCTTCATTAATAATGCCTTTATATAGGTACAAATTGGCTATTCTTGTACTAGACAACTTAGAGGAAATGATGTGTGTCTTATTCAATGATGTTGTGAATGCTTTTCTTGCCATTACAGCTTCGGGATTGCTTATGAGTTTTATTGAGGTACATATGTGATTATACTTAGAAGCATGCAATGAATGCTACACAAAACTCTAGCCACAACCCCATGCCATATCAAACAAACACATGCACACACATATGTATATCTATACACAAACACATATTCAAACAAACACTTGCTTATAAATACTTAATATCACACAAGATTAACCTATCCGTGAAACTAATTGCATGATGAAACTTGATAGAATTTGAATGGAACAACTGATTGGAGGTTAGGTGAATTGGACGACCAGTTAAATTTGAATGGAACAACTGATTGGAGATTAGGTGAATTGGATGACCAGTGAAATTCCGGTTCTAGTGATGAAAGTTCTCCTCTAGTTAAGACACAAACAAACAAACCCTAATCCAAAACACAACTATATATGTTGAATTTGTACCCGAATGATAAGTTTTGGATAGTCATTTACTAATAATATGGTTCAAATAAATGGAAATCGATTATGTAAAATTCTTTTGATTTGATAAATTGCTAGTTTTAATTTCATAGGAATATCCTCAAAATTTAACATATCAATATTAACAGGGAAGCAAAATATTAACTACCAAATGCAATTAACAATCCATCGTTAACAATAGAACAAAACTATCAATTTAACAGTTACCAAATGCAATTAACGGTATCCAATATACCAATTAATGTTGCTAACATAATTCTCAAATCAAACTTCAATTCTTGAAGAATACCATAAGAAAACAAAAACCCTAACACCAAAATTCAAAATCCAAAGCTAGTGATAATAAGAATAAATTGGATAATTTATTTACCGAGCTTCATAGGAATCAAGAGAAATGGAATCATGACTGGAGATGACGAACATCAAAAAGACATCGGCTTAGTAAACTATTGTATGATAATCCAAAGTTAGTTATATTTTCTTACTTTGTTTATTAATATATGGGTAAATTGTCTTCGATTACTAGCTCACTATGGTTCTTTTGTGTATTGTTTTTGCTAACAACTTGATAGTTTTTAATAAAATATTTGGCTTTTTTTACAAAACTTCACGAAAAAAACAAAGTCGGATTCTCTTTTTTCAGACGGCGTTTGAAACCACCTCTAATATCCGACTAAACCTTCCTAAGACCTAATGTCAACCGTTCAATACTGAATTTAACGCTTTAGACGTAACTACCACTGTAAGAAAAATCTAAGTGGGTGTTTGGTATACACGAATTCAATGGAATTTGATGGAATTGAAATTTGAATTTGAATTCCATGGGCCATTGTGTTTGGTTGGTAGGAATTCGTTAGGAATTGGATTAGAATTAATTCTCTCAAATTCCTTCAAATGAAGGACTTCAAAATCCTTCTAAATTTTGAAGGATTTCAAATTCCACCGCGCCCCGCCTTCGCCACCAACCGCCATGACCCTCGTTTACCGCCAACCGACACTGCTGACGACCCTCGTCGAACGCCGTTGCCCGCCAGTACTTTGATTGCCGCTGCTTGACCGCCTACCGCTGACGTCGCCCCTTGACGACCGCCACCGCTCGACCGCGACGCACATCCGACCACCGATCGCCGCTGCCGCCCTTGTCACTCCTGATATTCGACGATTGCCACCTCCGACCGCTTCCCCCGCTGAGCACCACCTCCGACAGCGGTCGTCGTAGCCCTTGACATCCGATTTCCGTCGTTTCACCCAAAACTGTTCACTTGATGCCCCACTCTCTACTCTCTTGTCACCCTGCCCCTCGACAGCCCAAAACCGTCGACAAGTGATCATGCCATATCTTGACAGTCTCCGTTAACCGCACCTGCCGTCTTCAAAAGCTCATCTCCACCACCTGCTACGGTGGTTGCCAAAGCTCCAAACAGAGGAAAAGTTAAGAGTTGTCACCGTCGTCGCCGAACCACATCGGTTTTAGATGCGCTCGACGACGAGTGTAGGTTTTCAGCGATGCGCGTAATTGGTTGGTGGTGGCGGTGGGGTACGGCCGGTTTTCGGCAACGGGCGCCGTTGATAGTCGCGGATGATTGTCGGCGGTGACAGCGGCGACGGTCGGTAGTATGTAGCAGTGATGATCGGTGGTTATTGATGTGGTGGAGGTTTGCAATGGGTGATAAATTCCAATTATTTTATAAGTGTTTTGTCATTAAATATACATTTGGAATTTAAATTCGTTTTATAGATTTCAATTCTCTTGAATTTCAAATCCTTTGGAAAATATTAAATTTCTAATACAATCCTTACAATTACAATTCAAATTCAAATTTCTATTTCAATTGCAACAAATTCCGCTACCCCTGAGACTTTAACGCCGCGTTCTCGAGTTTAATAAACGAAAGAAAAGAAAAGAAAAGAAGTGAAAGAAAATTAGCGAGAAAAAAAAATAAAGAAAAAAAAATTAAGGAGAGAAAAGAAATAAAGAGAAAGGAAAAGACATTTTAAATCTTGGTGTTACAAAATTCGAAGAAAATTAAAAAAAATAAAAATTTTTATGTTTCATTTTTTGTATTTCTATTTTCTTTCACTTTAGAAGGAAAGTTAGAAGAAAAAAATATTAAAAATTTCTTTATTTATTTCTTTAAAAAACCCGAGAATACAAACATTTTATTTCCTTTTATTTCAATTCTTAAAAAAACTAAAAAACACAATTATTTTTCACTTTCAGATTATTTTCTTTCATTTCTATCCTTCAACAATACTCGAGAACACAACGTCGAGTATCACAGCGTAAAAATATAAACTATGAAACGCAATTAACCCTCTTAACAACATCTTCTAATTTGAAACCTTCATGCGAAATTAGGGTTCATCCAAAGCGGAATCGATAGAAGGTAACCTTTAAATGTTTTGAATTCATTTACTCATCATATCTATGAATTTGTGATAACTGTTTGCATATAGAAGTACTACGTTAATGGATTACAATCAATCGGTTCGACCTAGACGTCCTGTTTGTACCAATAACAATTACGATGGTAATGTCACTTACAACGAGTACGATAACTATGAATTCGATGAGCAAAACAAGGGTTTGAATGATTGAATCAGTGATATGGTTATCTACTAGATGGTGGTGGTGATGGTGATGGAGAAGATGGTGATGATAATGAATATCAACATGGATATTATAGTGTTTCTGGAGGTGGAGTTGACGCAGGGGAGTACTCTAGGCATCACCATAAGAAAAGAAGGTTAGATGCTTTGGTGTCGAATAACGAATTTGCGCCTCATGTATCTGATAGATCATTAGATGAATGGAGCGATAATGCAACTTTTGTACTGTTGGAGGTTTGGGGAGATAGATTTTTGCAATTGGGGAGGAAGAGTTTGAGGGAAGATGATTGGATTGAGGTTGCTGAAAAGGTATCCGAAACTTGTAAAATTGGAATCGATGAAACTTAAAGTAGAAACAGGTTTGAGACTTTGAAATTGAAGTACAAGAAAGAGAAGGTGAAAATGGAGGATATGGGAATAAGAGGGAGAGAAGAGTATAATGCTAAATGGGGATTCTTTAAGAAGATGGATATGTTATTGTCGCCAAAGAAGCAACACAATGGTTTACTGTGAGGTGTTGATTTAGGGGAGTATGTGTCTATGAATACGAAAGTGTATTTGGATCAGTCGAATGCTTTGGATGAAATGAGGGATAGTCCTGGTGAATCAGAGTCTGATGATGAGGAGGAGGATTTAGATGACTGGAAAGATGATGATGATGATGATGATGAAGGATTCTGGTTGTTGACTGAATCTGTTTAAAATTGTAGGGAAATTTATGAGAAGATTGAGGGTAGGAAGAGACAGCAAACGTTGGAATTGGAGAAAACGAGAATGGATTTTCAGAGAGAATTGGAGCTGTAGTAAAAACACATTCTTGAAAGGACACAAGCTGAGATTCCAAAGATTCAAGGAGGTGACTCACTATTTCTTAGATTCCTGGACCCAATTCAATTCAGTGGGATCTTTCATTCACATTTTTTTCCACCAAGAACGTTTTATAAAACTTTTTGACTCCCGAATTTGGAGTATCCTACTTTCACACAATTCACAGGGTTCAACAAGCAATCGATATTTCACGATCAAGGGTGTAATACTCTTTGGAGTAGCGGTCCTTATATATCGTATTAACAATCGAAATATGGTCGAAAGAAAAGGAGGTGAATCACCTCCTGGCACAAGCTTTTTGGGGGCCCTAAGCGGATACTAAAATTGGGGCTTTTCACAGATTCATGATTGATTAAATTAGGCAATAGCTGTAAATGCAAAACCGAGTAGAAACAAAAGCCTGAATCACAAACGAACTAAGTTAGCCCAAGTGGCAAATCACCTAATAAATAGTACCTGAATCCTAATACACACTACTAAATATCTCCAACTAATAAGCACCGAATCAATAAACCAATTAACACTTTAACATATTGATAATTTGTAACATCAAATTAATAATTAGTCAGAAATTAATTTAGTAAGTATTTAGTGAAAATAAACAAATCAAAAACAATTTGATTACTTATAAGTTGTAACATTTAATCACATATTATTGCAACAAATAGAACAAATCACCTTAGAAATAAAATAACAAACTCA
This sequence comes from Flaveria ramosissima, assembly GCA_025215565.1. NCBI lineage: Eukaryota > Viridiplantae > Streptophyta > Magnoliopsida > Asterales > Asteraceae > Flaveria > Flaveria ramosissima. Next base: position 76,108,314 of record CM046036.1, read on the forward strand.
AAAGTAAGAAGACAAGAATGTAAAAAAATAATATAAAACCAGCCACTTTCTTTTGCATTAGATTTAATCATCTGCATTATTGAAACAACATTTTGTGTTCGTATTTTTTGGATGTCCTAGAGTAAAATATCCTCAATCTTTTATCCTCTTTTGCTGTTAGACAGTCAATTATAAATTTTAAAGCCCAAATAGTAAGAGGTCTGCTTGACTTGTTTTCAAATAAAAAGCCCAACTATCAAATATATATACAATTCTAGAAAAAATGGGCCCTATTTTTTGGGGGCCCAAGCCCCTAGCTTCACCCACTATAACATATGGGCCGGCCCTCAGGTGATGATGAAGATGTTAATTCTGTTGAGAATCTTAGTGGATAAGAAGGTACTTTTTGATTTTTCTTTTCATTCTATGAGCTTCATTGAAATATTAATCAGTTGCTCTGTTTACAAGCTACTCTAACTAGGAAAAGTGTGATCTGAATATCTGATAGCAAGCAAGTGCATTTATAATGATCATAATGGGGTGGTTTAGATGCGTTGTATTGAAACTTATTGCTCCCTTCGTCTCAGAAGTATTGTTCACTTTCAAAATCGGATAGCCATAGTTTACTAATGTTCCCATTTTTGCTTAATAACCTTATCAGTTTAATCTTGCATTTTTTGCAATTCCATTGGTATGTTAAATACATTAAGGGTATGATTGGAGTTCCGCTAATTAAGATATGCATGTACATATATCAAATCGTGTTTTTCTTGTGGTTTCTTGACAATATATATGAGATGGAGGGCATATGTGATTTGACTTATCGTACTCGAATAATCAGCTGTAATAAAACATGATGTACAAGATGGTATTTTACAACTTGAAGTTGTAACAATAACAGTGCTGAGTGTTTGAAAATTTCTGTTTTTTAAAAGTGTAATTTATTAAGAAGGGTATATAAATAATTTTACTTTATCCTGTGATGATCAGTTTTAATTAAATAGAACGTGTTATGCTCATGGCTTTGTTCTTCGCGACCGTGCGAGAGCTTCCCAGTATCCTTCCGGCTACTGCTCTCAAATTGTGGATATTTGTATCTTCTTATGGGATCCGCTGTGCTTTGTGTCATGTTACTCTATTTGATGCGGGATTCATGTTACTCTAATAATGGTATATAAGTAGTATGATTCAGTCCTTTGATTATTGGTTTTATTTAATGTAATCAAATAATTAGTTGTATAAAACATGGTATTGAAGTTAACAAGTAACAGTAGTTTAATTAAACACTAGAAACTGATTATTCTGACTTGTATTAGCAATGAATAAGTAACCAGTTTGACATAAGCTCACCAATACCTATGTCCCCATATTTAAAGAAATATGATTAGTTGTTGAGAGACATGTACTGATGTACTTTTTTTATACTTTGGTATTAAGGAATTATGGTGTATTTGGTAGTTATCATAGGTTGGCCTCAGAAGATTCAACATAAAGGATGCAGTTAAATGGGTTAAAACTTGAAATTCGTCCATGTATGACAGCATTTAAATGCATAAAACTTCCAAAATCATTTTATTAAGAAAACTTATTCTTGCATTCATATTTAGCAACATCAATAGTTATTATATTGAAAAATGGATAAAGAAAGTGTCGAAGTGTTGCAGGCTGGTACAAACCGACCTGACTGTTTGACCTCCACATAAATATATTACCCATATCAGATTGTAGTTGTATGGTAAAATCAAATGATGCACAACAATAGCTTACTGAAATATATGTTACTATTTCGTATAAATGCATATAAAGGTCTCATTGTTTTGTGTACTAGACTTGTTTTTGCAAAACACGCGCGCCTCGTGTATGTGATGCATGCACCTTCACCTCTCGCATTGTTTGTGTGGACCTATTGCATCAGCCTCCCACATTTTTAAAATTCTGTTTATAATTCACATAACTGAACTCTTTTTGACCGTTTACCTAACCTTTCTAACTCATTGGAGTAATGGCTTAACTGTAAAAGTGTTGGCATTCATGGTTTAAATCCCAAATATGTTAGAGTGTTCTTATATGTTCTGACAATTTATGCATACCAATATTTGATAAAATTCTAAATTTTATTGTTTTTAGCATGGTATGATCATTCCAAAGGGTGTAGACGATCGAATTGATAACTGACTACTGATTCCTTTTTCTCTTGGTTAGTTTTTTTTGTACACTTTGTTTTGTAATTTGAGCTAATGTGTCTATGTATTACAGTAGACTTTATTAAAAGTTAACTGCATTTATATTATACTTGAAATTTGTTTATTTCATTGATAATATTGTTACAGATCTCTTGCTTAACTCCAGCATTCATTTGCATCTTGACCATAAATTTGACAAATGTTCATATGCATCATACTGCATTCGTAGCATTGAATTAATCATGATGAGATTATTAGAATGCTTTAGGAGTGACTAATCAAACATAATTATAATCTAAAAGTATTTTGCGCAGCCCGTTTAAGCCTGTAATGATGAGGATTCAAAGTTAGGACTTCCACAAAGACTTGTGAGTAGAGGTGGCATAATGTGGGGTCGAGCATCTAGTGTAGCAGGCTATTCGGGCACGGGTCAAAACATGTAATTTTGGTTGGGTCGGGTTGACTCAAAACACCCTCAAAAAATTAATAATTATATAAATAATTGATGTTTTAAGTATGATTGCAGAAAACACCTTATGAACCTTTGTTGAATTTAAACACCAAGTCTTCTAGATTACCTAGTAGAAAAGATTTCAAAATCATCACAAACTAGTCTATGTGGTTTGTCCACAGGTGCACCTTTGAAGTCTTATATTTAAAATGTTACATGTTTAAGTTACGAGGGTTTAGTATTGTAACAAAGTCTGACAAATATAACCCACAGAGTAAAAACCAAAAATATATATGATATATAAAATATATAAGTGATCCCTCATTTCTTTGTCTTCTTTTTTATCGATCACACGTACTAGAATATCAAGAACTCAATTTTTTATTTTGAACGGTAAATCTATTTTATTTTTAAATTACATCATATTACACCTTGTATGGATTTGTACCCATAACCTTGCTTTTAAATAAACAAAACCTCTACAAAATGAGCTACTCTCATGTTATTCACTACACCAAAACCAAAATTCATCTTAAGAACCCAAATGGGTTAAATGAAACCAATATTTCAAGAACTATGTCTCAATTCTTCGTCAAATGGGTTACTCAAACCACGCATATGAGGATTTAATTCTTCATATGAAGAAGTTTCGATGTTGAATTTGGACAACGGGTAAATCAACCTAAAAAACGAAAGTTAGCAGTAGAACTTAAACATGTTACAAAACAAAAATAAACTACATAACTGATATATGTAGTTTTCTTTTTAGCTTAGATCTTAAAGGTATCCCCATTTTCATATAACTGAAATAAACTACATAACTGAAGTACGTTTTATGAAAAATGTTGTTTAAAATTAAGTAGGTGCGTTCAAATTCGAGTATCCGGATTTTTCATATATATGAAGTTCAAATATTTGAAATATTTATAAAAATGTAATAAGTTTTATAAATATTTAATATGTTTTATTAAAAATTCTTTTGGATATCCATTTTTTTTAAATTTTCGACATCTGTCCGAAATCTTTAATTAATATATATATTTTTAAAAAGTTCATAAAAATATTCTGGATATCCGAAATATCTGAAATTTTTAAAAAACATTATCCTAATCCGAATATCCAAATTTTTGATCCCCAAAATTCCTTCAGAATTTCGGATAGTTCGGATTAAGATTCAGACCTTTTTGTAGACCCCGTATTGCCAACTCTCGGACATGATGATAACAATATAACATAAAGCGTACTTCATCTTTTTATTAATTTAAGAAAAAATACTTAAAACGATTTCCGGGTTTAAAAAGTACGAAGCCCGTCCGTCAAATCACGCGAATCAATTGTTAAATAAAATCCTTATTCGAAAAATCATCCTTTTTTAAATATATACCCGTTATTCCTATAATAAAAGACATTAGATGTGTTTTTTTTGTAGAGTCTAAGATGGAGAATTAGCAAAGAACCATTTGTTGTCGATGATGAAGAACCCTTGAATTATGTCATCATCGTGAGGTGGAAAGAACGAAAATTGGACTTCTCAAGTGTAGCAAAAACATATTGATGTTTAAGATGGAGAATTAGCAAAGAACCATTTTTTGGTACCACTTTAAAAGTGGAGAATGTGTTTTGTGCTAATTTTGAATTTTTGATGTTATATGGTCTTTGGGTGTAAATTTATAACTTTAGATTATAATATTTACAAAATCAAAAAATTTCAGGATGATTAAAAGGATCGTATTCATGTCTAAGTTATCAACCCACGAATATTCATGTCGTGTTTAGGTTTAAGGCTCTAACATGGTTTTAGAGTACGTATAAAGTTCGAGTGCATGTTAAAATTTCAGGTGTGTATCGAGTTTAACATATCAACTTGTGAGCATGATTTAACATTCCTAACCCATAACCATGTGGGTGACACTTGATCTAGATTTTAAAGAAAAAGAAGATGATGCTTCTTTCCTCATTCTTTATAGAGTCAAATGAACAAGCCCAAAAAGGATCCACTCAATCCATCCCCCATGATAATAAAAAAACATCCTAAATGCTCTTTTTCCTTTATATTTTGTGCTTTCGGTATGGTAAACACATATAAAGTTGTACACATTTTTAATGCATAAAACCTTCTAAAACAATTTTCAAAACTTATGTTATAACTTATATAAAATATGATTTTTTTAATTTATTGTTTAAGAAAAAGAATTTTGCTTGACCACTTCCCTTGCGCGGTTTAACTTTTAAGGATATGATAAAAATAAAAGAAATATTATGATAACGATTTGAGCTCATGAAAGATAAAGAGCAAACCATGTGAATATGATGAATTAAAGCGTCTAAAGACAAAAAATGTGAAGATAAAGATGACAATATACAAATATAAACATGAAAAGCTTAAAGCTTGTTGATAGTAACAACTTTAAGATCACATATTTACTTGTATCATGTTTTATTGAATCATCACTTGCAAGCACATTCAAAGAATGGACTAGATAGATAGAATAGAAATATGTTTTAGAATAAGATGTAAAATTATCTTATGATCATCGCTCTTTATCTTACTCAACTTGTAATTTATGTTTTTTTTTTCAAAAACTCAATGTGCATTTGTAAATGTTGATGGTGACGTTGTGTATAGAGTTTATAACGAGACTTGAAGAAGTTAGCTTAAGCATAGAGTGAGTTTCTACTTATTGTTTATGATTTAATTCAAGAAATATGTTACACGATACTAAAATGACATGTTAATCCTATGACATTGATTCATGTACAAACACGATCCAAGAAAATATAACATTAATTTCAACAATGATTCTAGTTCGCTTTCTTATGAGCATTAAAGTTCAATCAACTCTAATTCTTCTATAGGAAAATCCTCTTTAGTTGAGGATACTATATTTTACAACAATGGGCTTGTAAGGATTCCTAAAGTCTGATACAACCCAAAACAGCCTAAGTGTCTCAGCAACATGCACTAAGTACTGAAGTGAAGAATGCTTCGGAAGTTTTACACAAAGCATTAGAAAATACTCTAAGTGTAAAATCTTCCGAAGCCAAGACCAATATCTTCCGAAGCCAAACATGAAGTCTTCCGAAGCTTCAGAGACAAAGTCTTCCGAAGCTTCAACCTATGAAGACAGATTTCTTCCGAAGACTTTTAGTACACATGCTTTATCTGATGTACTGTTCCATAAAGCACCTTTTCCGCTGCATCTCTGTAAAGTCACCAACTTACATGAGTTGGTGAAAAGGGCCTTGCTTTTGGTAACTGTACATTGAGGTCTTGAGTCTGTAACTTTTCACTTCATGTACTTTATCCTTTTTGTAATGTATAAGGATGTGAGCTATGGCATGTCATAGTCACAAGGTCAAAAGGCAGATATGCCTTTTGATCCTACAATTGATTTTGTTAGTGTCTAGTCAATTGTATCCAGCTGGCTTTCAAAGTATAGCCGGCTGTAGGTTGTAGTATAAGTATTTCAAGTTCTTGTATCTTTCTTTATGCTTTGTAACACTTGTAAAAGAACTTGAGAAAGCAATATACTGCCTCCTTGAAACCCATACTCTCTTGTTCTGTCTCTTGCTTTACTTGTGTTCTTTGTATCACCTTTGGTTACCCAGTTCACTGTTTGATTAAGTTTAGTTAGTCTCCTCATTGTGTTGTTGTGTTGTAATTGTGTTAAAGCCCTTAAACGGTCCTGCAATTGGTATCAGAGCTTTCCAGGCTCTTGATATAAGATCTAACCATCTTAAGATCCCTCACACACACAAAAGCTAAACTCTTCAAATGGCTTCCATCTCAAAGACTGATATGGAGACTGGAACCATGAACAAATCCCCACTGATCACTCTTGATGATTTTGACACCTGGTGCATGAGGATGGAAGGCTTCATCAGGTCTCTTGATTCAAGAATGTGGGAATCTGTTGAGAATGGACCTTTCATACCCAGCACCCCCTCTGCTACTGGTGCTGGTATGATTCCTAAAGATGTGGCCAACTACTCAGATGAAGATAGAAAAAGAGTAGAGATTGACAGGAAGGCCATGACTGCTCTTCAGACTGCTCTCCCAAACTCTGTATACAGAGGTTTTAAGAAGTGCAAGACAGCCAAACAGCTGTGGGATGCACTGAAGCTGATGTATGAAGGCTCCTCTGAAGCCAAGGAGAACAAGAAAGATCTTCTGAAGCAGCAGTTTGAAATTTCACCTTCAAAGGTGAAACCATGACTCAACAATACTTCAGGTATGTTGAGATTGTGGATACCCTAGTGGATGGAGGAGTTCCTCTTGAGAACAGGGACATTGTAAGGAAGTTCATGTCCTCACTTCCTAGGCAATGGACACACTATTGTGTGGTGATCAAGAGGACTGAGAACCTTAAGACTCTTACTCTTACAGAGTTGTATGGGATTCTCAGTGGATACCAGATGGAGATGAACATGCAAGGTTCATCTGGCAACTCCAACAATCAAATGGGTTCAGCCCTTCATGTGGTTGAAAGGGACAGCATAGAACCCCACATCATCTCATATGCTACCCTGACAACTCACAAAAGGGTCCTTTCATCACCTTCCCGGAGACACCAAGGGAGAACTTTACTCAAGGAAGCCCATTCCAAGAGACAAGTTCTTCTCAAGCCTTTGTGTCTGCAGATGAAAGCTGTGGGAATTATCTCTTCACTCTTGAAGACCTGGACTGTATCCATCCAGATGACCTGGAATACATGGAGATAGTTCAGCAGATGGCTCTCCTCACTCACAGAGCCAAGAAGTTCTACAAGAGGACAGGAAGAAGATTTCCAAGCAATGCTACCAGTGGTAAGTTTGGGCTGGATAAAAGCAAAGTTAAGTGTTACAACTGTAACCTTATGGGTCACTTTGCTAGGGAGTGTAAGGCACCTAAAGCAAATGGGGGCCAAACACAACCCAGACCAAACTACACTGACAAAGCCCCTCAGGCTGAGAAGACAAAGCAACATGCTGCTGTTGCTGTTGAAGAGGGAGGCTTTGACTGGAGTTTTCAGGTGGAGGATGCTTCTCCAAACCAAGCACTGATGGCTGACCATGATGAAGCCAAGGTATTGGAACATCTTTGCTCCCCTGAATGCATTGCTAAAGTAAATAGATACAGGTCCTACAACCTAGAGATGAGATCTGATCTTGAGTCATTAAACATATTAAAATCTGATTTTAGAAAGTCTGAAAATGATTACAAGTTAAAGATAGAGGACTTGGAGAAAACCATTTCAGTACTAAAACATGAACATACAGATTTTAGAACTCAGATCCAAGATCTCATCACTAAGTTAACTGAGTGCCAGGCTGAGCTTGTGATCAGCAAAGCCAAGGCAGAGAAGAGTGTTCTTGAAGAAGAGACCTTCAAGAACATGATATCCTCATCCCTGCACAACAAAGTTTGTTATCAAAATAGACAGGGACTGGGATCAAATGAGATAGCTCCTCCACACACAATCTTGTCTGTAAGATCTCCTAGGTGTGGAACTTGTGAAGATGAGCTTCCTCTCATAGATCCTATAAGTGAGGATGATGAAGAAGTGATAGTGAAGAATTCCTCTGAGAAGAGTGAAGAAGAGGATTCTTCCAAGGGCCACTATCCTTCTGAGGAGAAGAAATCAACTGTGATGACCAAGTCCAAAGAGAAAGAACTTGATCAGAAGAGCAAAAGGAAAGCAAAGAAGGCTCAAGAAATCAAGGCTACTTTTGATGCTAAGCAGAAACAAGTTTTATCTCTGCAGGTTTCAAAGTAGTAAGGACTGAAGACATCAACCAAGACTCCTCAGCTAAGAGTCATGGTTCTTGTTCAAATCATCTCAGTACAAAGAAGAAGACTGAGCTGCTGTGTACCACTGCTGCACAGCCTGGACCATCAAACTCCAAGAACAGTTCACAGCCCAAAGGAACTGTCTCAGCATCTACCAAGATGAAGGTGGAGAAGGGATGTGACCAAAGCCAGTCTTGCTCTCAAAGGAGACTTCTTTGAAGAAGAAAATGTTGTGTGTTATGTGTGAAAGTACTTCTCACATTGCTAAGGATTGCCCATACAATCCTAAAAGTACTGTCCACATGACCAAAACAAAGACTTCAAAGAGTCTCAAGAAGTCTCAAGCTTCGGAAGGAAAGTCTGTTTCCTTCGGAAGCTCCAAATCAAAGAAGAAGGTAAATGGAAAATTACCTTCGGAAGCAAAGTTGGTCTCGGAAGAAAGGAGTTCTTCCGAAGCACTGAAGTCTGCTGCAGTGACTGTAGATTCTTCCGAAGGATCAGTCATCAAAACTTGTGAAGTTCCAAAAGCTTCTAAGGTTTTGAAGGTCAAGTCCAAGACTCCAAAGGTGGTGTGGAAGTCTAAGAAAGACCAAATGACTGAGGTTTCTCCATCAACAACAGCTGAAGATCCCCATAGTACAACCATAGGATCTATTACTGTTGCATTACCTTCTATTACACTTAATGAGCCCAAGACAAGTAAGGCTTGGGTTTCCAAATGTAACTAATCATTTTCTTTGTGCAGGAACAGCTCAAGACAAACAGGAATGTCTGGATAATTGACAGTGGCTGTTCCAGGCACATGACAGGCAATAGGTCTCTACTCCATAATTTTGAGAGAATTGATGGAGGACCAGTTGCTTTTGGAGGAGATGAAGGTGGTTACATTTCTGGAAGGGGCAAGGTCACAAATGGTAAGCTCAGCATTGAGAAGGTAAACTTTGTTAAGGAGCTTGGGTACAATCTTCTGAGTGTATCCCAATTTTGTGATCAGAGTCATAACATGCTCTTTACTGAGCATGAGTGCATTGTTCTCAAGCCTGGTGTGGTCATTCCTCATGAGCATATCCTGCTCAGAGCCCCCAGGAAAGGGAACATGTACAAGATGGATTTGCAAGAAACATCTCCCTCTGGAGAAGTTTCATGCTTTCTATCTAAAGCAAATAGTGATGAGTCTTTCCTATGGCATAAAAGAATGTGCCATGTAAACTTTAAGAACATGAATAAATTAATTAAACATGATCTGGTAACTGGAATGCCAAAGAAAGAGTTTACAAGTGATGATCATTGTGTTGCATGCCTGAAAGGGAAGCAACACAAGGTATCTCACAAGCCTAAGGAAAAGAACTCCATCACTACTCCCCTACACTTGTTACATATGGATCTCTTTGGCCCCACCAGTGTAATGAGTTTAGGAAGGACCTCTTACTGTTTGGTGATCACAGATGATTTTACAAGATTCACTTGGGTCTTCTTCCTTAGAACTAAGGATGAAACCCCTGAGATTCTGAAGAATTTCATCTTAAAAGTTGAGAATCAATGTGATCACAAGGTCAAAACCATAAGATGTGATCAAGGAACTGAATTCAAGAACCAAATCCTTGATACATTTTGTGATGAAAAAGGTATTACAAGACAATATAGTGCTCCCAGGACTCCTCAGCAAAACGGAGTTGCTGAGAGGAGAAACAGGACACTTATTGAAGCTGCAAGAACTATGTTGTCTGACTCTAAACTGCCTATCACCTTCTGGGCAGAGGCAGTTAATACTGCTTGCTATGTGCAAAACAGAGTTTTAGTAGTTAAGACACATGGTAAGACTCCTTATGAACTTTGGCACAAGAGGAAACCTTTCATTGGTTTTCTCAGGTCATTTGGATGTCCCTGCACCATCTTGAATACCAAAGATCAAATTGCCAAGTTTGCTGAGAAATCAGATGATGGACATTTCATTGGATACTCTTCTCAAGCTAAAGCTTATAGAGTATACAATCTCAGAACTAGAATTGTTGAGGAGTCAGCCAATGTGACTTTCAATGAGCACACTCCTTGTGTGGCTGGTTCTGGTCCGGATTGGCTGTTTGATCTTGATTTAGTTACCAACTGTTTTAACAAATCTTGTGAGCATGTTTCAGGATCTGCAGAAAATCTAAATACAGGTGATCCTGATCCAAGATTTGAGCTAGGAAGACCTTCAACTCATACATCTTCAGCTCCAGTTGGAACTACTTCAGCAAATGAGGTTTCTATCAGCACAACAATGACAAATTCAGCTGATACATCTGGCATGCCTTCAAATTCCAGCTCAGAGGCCTCTCAACCAGATAAAGACACCTCACTTGTAGAAGACAACAATGGTGATGGTGATAGTGATCAGGAATTTCTTGATGCTAATAACCATACCATAGATGACAACATCAATGATGTCTCACACTCATTGGATCAAGTTAATCTTGATAAGTGTGATAATGTGGAGGGTGAATCTTCCAGACCAGATCTAAATTTCTCAAATTTAGATCTTTCTCAACAACTTGCTGTGATCCCTCAGCTAAGGATCCACAAGTCTCACCCCACCACAAACATCATTGGAGATGTTGTCACAGGGGTAAGAACAAGAGGACAAACCCATGAAGCAAATGTTTGTCTTCACTCTTGTTTCTTATCTCAGATAGAGCCCAAGAAAGTTGATGAAGCTCTAAAGGATGGAAGTTGGGTTGAAGCTATGCAACAAGAGCTGCTTCAATTCAAAAGGCAGAAAGTTTGGAACCTTTGTCCTCTTCCTCATGGGAAGACTACCATTGGAACCAAATGGGTTTTTAGAAATAAGAAGGATGATAGAGGAATCATCATCAAGAACAAGGCAAGACTAGTTGTTCAAGGATACACACAAGAAGAAGGGATTGACTACACTGATGTCTTTGCTCCTGTAGCAAGACTAGAAGCTGTTAGGATATTCCTGGCATTTGCTGCATCCAAGAACTTCAAGGTCTACCAACTTGATGTAAAGTGTGCTTTCTTATATGGAGTGATTGATGAGGAGGTTTATGTCAAACAGCCACCTGGTTTTGTAGACCCTGATCATCCTGATTATGTCTGCAAGCTTGACAAAGCTCTTTATGGGCTGCATCAGGCACCCAGGAAGTGGTATGAGACACTATCTGAGTATCTTTGTAAACATGGATACAGGAGAGGTACTATAGATGGAACTCTCTTCATCAAAGGACAGGGAAATGACTTATTGCTGGTTCAAGTATATGTAGATGACATCATCTTTGGTTCAACTAATCCAAAGCTCTGCAAAGACTTTGAGAAGCTGATGAAAGACAGATTTGAGATGAGTTCAATGGGAGAACTCAACTTCTTTCTGGGAATTCAAGTGAAGCAGGTTGAAGATGGCATCTTCATAAGTCAGTCAAAGTATGTTCAAGACATACTCAAGAGGTTCAACATGACTGATTGTAAGATTGCTAAGACACCCATAGCCAGAAACCACTCCCTTGGTCCAGATCTTGAGGGGGAGTGTGTAGATGAGCACTTATACAGGGCTATGATTGGGTCTCTTATGTATCTTACAGCTAGCAGGCCTGATATCATGTTTGCTACATGTATTTGTGCAAGATATCAAGCCAACCCTAAGATGTCTCACTTAATCACTGTGAAAAGGATTTTAAGATACCTCAAAGGTGCTTCAACACTTGGTCTATGGTATCCAAAGAATCCAAATTTCAATCTGTATGCCTATACAGATAGTGATTATGGTGGTTGCAATATGACTGCAAAGTCTACATCTGGGGGATGTCAATTCCTTGGTGGAAGGGTGGTCTCATGGCAATGCAAGAAACAATCCTGTGTGTCTGCATCAACTGCTGAGGCTGAATACATTGCTGCTGCAAGCTGCTGTGCTCAAGTGCTTTGGATTCAAAATCAGATGCTGGACTATGGATTTAACTTCAAAGAGACTCCTATCCACATAGACAACAATAGTGCTATCTCTATCACTGAGAACCCTGTGCAGCACTCAAGGACCAAACACATCAACATCAGGTATCATTTAATAAGAGATAACTATGAAAAGGATTAATTAAACTAGTCAAAGTTCATACAGATGAACAATATGCTGATCTGTTCACAAAAGCTTTTGATGAACAGAGATTTAAGTATCTGATATCAGCTATTGGGATGATTAACTTTGAGTAGACTTTTTCTTAAAACTAATTCTAATTATTTCTTCTTAAAATATGTGTGTCCTAAGTTGTCTAGTTCATCACTTTCATAAGCTCATGTTTTCTTTGGATGTAAAATTCTTTTTGAAGACTTTCCTTAGATTCTTGAAAATTTTTGATACTTCGGAAGATAAAATTTTATCTTCGGAAGAAAAACATGTCTTCAAAATAATAACTGTCTAAGAGATTTTACCTTCGGAAGAAGTCAAATTCATCTTCCGAAGCTTAAAATTCTTATCTCAGACACTTATTTATTTTTAAGGACTTTTTCCTTCCGAAGCAAAATTAACCTTCGGAAGCTTTGTTTATTCCTATACAAAGCATTCAAGGGTTATTTCTCTTCCGAAGCATAAATCTTCAAGACTCTCAGGAAAATCTTCCGAAGCCATTTTAGCTTCGGAAGCTTTTTCAATCAAAACTTCCGAAGACAAATAAACTTCGGAAGCTTTTCGAATTCCAAGAAAACTACTTTTTGAGCAAAAGTAAACTACCTTTTCAGAGGTGGGACCGACTTCGGATTTCAAAGTTTATCCTCTTTCATTAACTTTGGTTCAAATCCTTTTCATATAAATACCCAACGGTTCCCCCTCTTTCCCACTATCTTCCTCAATTCTACTGTTTCTCTAACCTAATTCTCTAAACCGCCTTTGCTTTCTACCTTTCTTCACCCTTAAGCTTCTGAAATGGCCAACCTTAACCGCAGAAACAACCCTGATTTCTCCATGCAACTTCACAGGCAACATAATCAAGTTGCTCTGTTAAGCTCTGAGAAAGATGCAAGTTTCTCAGAGATTTGCCAATTCTTGACTCTGTCAAACTATTTCACCTCCCTGACCATTGATCCTACTCTATATGAGGATCACTTGCTTGAATTCTGGAAGACCTGCCAAGAGGTCATTATGGATGGGGAGAAGGCACTGTCTGCCACAGTGCAAGGGAGGACAATCTTCATCACTCCGGCCATCATTAATCAACATTTGCAGCTGGATGATGAAGAAGGTGAGGTGTCCTTCCCAAAAGAAGCTGTTAATCATTCTTTTGAGCAGATGGGCTATGAGGGAGATTTCTCTGTAAAGACCTTTAGGAAAGGGAAGGTCTCATCCCAATGGAAATTCCTGCTCCATGTGGTTATCCACAGCTTGTCAAACAAGCATGGTGGATGGGACCAGATTCCTGAGGATCTCTCCTTTATAGTTCATGGAATGGTTCAGGGGGTCAAGTTCAGGTATTCACAATTTGTTTATACTAATTTACTTGCAAACTTAGACTCCTTAGAGTATTACATGTTTCCTAGATATGTTCAACACATTCTCAACTGTGAACTGGGCTCACAGTTGAGGGAAACAAGTAATATTCTTAAATTGGGACAGATGAAGCCCGGCATCTTTAAAATAATGAAGAAGCAAACTGTAGGCTTCTCAGGGGTAGAAACAGCCCTAGTCCCAAAAATGTTAGAGCTCATTGCTCAAGGTGACAACCTAGCAACACAAGCTAGTGTTGAACCCACACCTCTTTTATCCTTACCTATAAAAGACCAGAAATCACCCTCACCTACCAAAGAAAATCCAAACGAACCCCTGCTCAGGCTATTGAGTCTGTGCAGGCCCCCAAATACTCAACCTTACAGGAAGAAGTGGACACTAGAGCTCCCACTTCTCCTGAGGAGCAAACCACTCCCATTACTTCACCTATCAGGGCTGAGGTTCCTCAAGCTCACCCTGATGAGCTCACTAGCCCAACAGCCTTAAGCCTTCACTCTGAGTCTCAACACTCAAGTGAACAACCTTCAGGGGACAGCTACCATCCCCAGCCTTTGGATCTCAACCAACCAATTCCCAACCTATCCTTTTACACTGATGAAGACTTAGGATTCAGTGAGTACCATGAGTCTCTCTTCTCCTCCCCTACTCAAAGAGAGATGAGTACCTCTGACTCTCCTCAGTCTATCCCCCATCAGTCACCTATTACTGAGGTGGACACTTCTGAACCTGTTCAGGATGTCCATATGGAAGAGGCTCTCACTTTTGAAAGTGATTACATCATTAAGACCTCAACCATGGCAACTCAGCCCATTGGCATCTCAACTGAGGCTGCCAGTGAGCAGAGGAAAACCAGCAGCCAAGAAACTCAAGCTGGTGGTGAGAGAGAGGACTTTGGTCCAATCATCTCATCCCCCAATGAATCTTCTGATGAAGATGAGGGGAATTTGAGACTAAAGGTGCAAAATTGTCAAAAACATGCACCTATTTAGTCTCTAAGGTTAGTCACTTGGAATCTCAGGTGACTACCCTGCAAAACAGGGTCAATGATCAGCAACTCCAGATTTCATATCTGCAGGAAAAACTAGCTGGGAGACCTTTAAGGAGAGCTCAACCAGGAACACAAGAACCTGTGGAAGTGATTGACTTATCCTCCAGCTCACCTATGCAAGTGGGTGATGCTACCAAAAAGGGGGAGAAAGTTGTTACAACCACAGAACCTGGGAGTTCTTCAGAGAGAATGGACATAGAGGACTCACCATCCTCACTTGCTGTTGTGCATTCTCAGCAACTTCCTCAAGTTCACATTAATGTGGACTCTATAGACTCTCTCATCAGGAGTCTCTTTGAGGAAGGTATACCAAGGGCTGTCTCATCTCCACCACAAGGAACTGGCAACTACATCATAAGGTGGAGGTATGATGATGACAGGAGAGCCCTATACTTCAGAGAGTTCAAGGCCAACAAGAAGTTTTCAATTCCAAAGCCTGAGCTTCTATGAAAGACTGGATTTAGTCAACTTGCCACTTGTCAATCCAAGCAATTCAAGACAAGCTGACAGGCTGGCTCAAAGAATCCAAGACAGGATCCTTGCAGAGTTTACTCTAAGAAGGAGACTTAGGGAATCAGGCAATGTCATCGGTCAACTGGATGTTGAGGTGGACCCTAAGATTAGTTTCATAGGGGAAACCTTGACTGAAGGCCCAGTGGCAGAACCTGAGACCCCTGTCTCATCATCAACAACTGCTGCAGAGGTCCAAACTCCATCTGAGACACCTGCTGGTGAAGGTGTTTCTCAGCCTCTCTCTGGCCAGAGCATGGAAGCTACTCCAAGCAATGAAGGCCAAGCCTCAATCCACCCTGAGTCACAAAGGTCTGTTGGTGACAAAGGGAAAAGGATAATGACTCCTGAGGAAATTGAGGAGGAAGAGAGAGAGAGAGGAAAAGGAGACTAAGGGGAGAAAGTTCTACTGGGTCATCTAGCTTCATGCAAGCTGCAATCAGGGCTGCTCCCAGACCAAATACTCAAGATGATGAGTTAAGGGCAGTCAGGATTACCTATTACAGACCAGGAACTATGACATTGATGAAATCATCTCCCTCCCCTTAGAAGAGTTAAATGAACTGGCTGACATGGAAGTGTCAAGAGAGTTGAAGGAGAAAGAGGATGCAAGGATACTTCTCCAACTCAAAGAGGAGAAGAGACAGAAAAACTTTACAAGCATGCTCCCACTCTCTCACCAGTTCAAGAAAGTCCTGCACAGGAAGATGTGGCTCCACAAGAACCTCAGGTAGATAAAGAAGAAGATAGGATCAAGATGATCAACTACCTGAGTGCCACAGGCTTCTATCAGGCAGATGCACTTCTTCCCTTGTCCTATGACTTCATTGAGTTTGAGTATCTAAAGCAACTTGAGCTTGAGTTAGTCAAGGAAAGAAAGACAACTAAAAGGAAGCTAAGGGAAGAAGCTGCAAAGTCAAGAGCCATCATTCAAAAGAATGCAAAGAAGTCTGCTGACAGACAAAGAATGGTGAGCTTCTTGAAGCTGTATGGATTCTCCGGAAGAAGACTTGGCCCCATGTCTCTATCCACTATGGATGAGCATATTAGGGTGATCAAGCAGAAGATTAAAAGTGGAGAACTCATTGACTTGCACTCTCTTCCAAGTCAAGTCCCACCTGAAGTGGAGGTCAAGTTTGAACAACCAGAGACACCTCAACCAGACCTCCAGCTGAGCCTCAGCAAGCTTCATCTTCTGATCCTAGGCAGGGTCAAACTCCCTCTCCTTCTGAACCTGTGAGGGAGGAACACCCAACTGAGAAAGACACTGATGATCAACATGGTGCTGCAGACCAGTCTTCTCAGTTAAAGACATCCAAGAGGAAGAAGAGGATGGCTTCTAAACCAAAGACTAAAAAGAAGAAGCCAAAGTCATCTACCTCTGCACCTCAGGCTGAATCAGATCAACCTGAGGAAGTGCATGATGAGGCAGCCCAATCAACTCCTATTCAAGTGGCTCTTCTAACTAGTGAGACACCCATCTTGTCCTGGACTTACTCTACCAATCCAGAAGATGGAATGTTATCAGAGATCAAGGTGTTGAGAATGTCTACTCATGGCAAGACATAATCAACTTACCTCTGCATGATCTCTTTGAGATGAGAAGATACTATGAGAGTCTTGATGATCCTGACCATCTCATGAAGAAAGGAATGGTCCTGATTGTACTGAAGACTACCAACATTTGAAGATCTTCTAAGTGTTTTGGTAGCATCAGCCTAGGGGGAGTTTGTAAGGATTCCTAAAGTCTGATGCAACCCAAAACAGCCTAAGTGTCTCAGCAACATGCACTAAGTACTGAAGTGAAGAATGCTTCGGAAGTTTTACACAAAGCATTAGAAAATACTCTAAGTGTAAAATCTTCCGAAGCCAAGACCAATATCTTCCGAAGCCAAACATGAAGTCTTCCGAAGCTTCAGAGACAAAGTCTTCCGAAGCTTCAACCTATGAAGACAGATTTCTTCCGAAGACTTTTAGTACACATGCTTTATCTGATGTACTGTTCCATAAAGCACCTTTTCCGCTGCATCTCTGTAAAGTCACCAACTTACATGAGTTGGTGAAAAGGGTCTTGCTTTTGGTAACTGTACATTGAGGTCTTGAGTCTGTAACTTTCCACTTCATGTACTTTATCCTTTTTGTAATGTATAAGGATGTGAGCTATGGCATGTCATAGTCACAAGGTCAAAAGGCAGATATGCCTTTTGATCCTACAATTGATTTTGTTAGTGTCTAGTCAATTGTATCCAGCTGGCTTTCAAAGTATAACCGGCTGTAGGTTGTAGTATAAGTATTTCAAGTTCTTGTATCTTTCTTTATGCTTTGTAACACTTGTAAAAGAACTTGAAAAAGCAATATACTGCCTCCTTGAAACCCATACTCTCTTGTTCTGTCTCTTGCTTTACTTGTGTTCTTTGTATCACCTTTGGTTACCCAGTTCACTGTTTGATTAAAGTTTAGTTAGTCTCCTCATTGTGTTGTTGTGTTGTAATTGTGTTAAAGCCCTTAAACGGTCCTGCAGGGCTGATGGTGTAGATTCATTGTTGTTATGGATTGTTTCCATCAACAAGATGACTTATTTTTCATTTTAGGAAGCATTTAGTCCTCCCATAGAAGGATCAAGCTTAATTGCAACACCAACCAGGTAATTGAGTTTAATTTGTAATGAAAACAAGTATAATATAGTCCTCTTATAGGTAGTTTATAATTTCTTTTTGGGTTATTTTCTTTGTTATAGTAGCACATAGATCTATTTTGGTTGTCATGTGACAACACATATGTTATATATAATAGCCGATACTTGTTTTTTATATGTTTATATAACATACGTTACTTTTTTTCCATGTGTTTTATATGTAAGGAATATTTATTATAAAAAAATTATGGTGAACACGAAAAACATGATAAACACGAAGAACATGATTGTATTAATTTGTTTATTGGTAAGTCTGTGTTATTACATATGTGTAAACATGTTACTATATGTAACTTAATTTGTTACATTTTTTTAACTTGGTTATATCTTCTCAATTATATACATATGTTAGGTTTACCAAACATGGTTATAACTTATACGTCTAACCGTTTTTAACATATATGTAACACTATATTTACATATATATTTACAATTAGGTATTAACAATTAGTGAGAATGTTACAGTTTTACAAGGACTGTTTTCATATATGTAAGATCTTGTTTACAATAGAATATAACTTTTTTTTTGTTTTCCTCCATTTATGTTAATAGATAGTCTCCAACAATCATAAATATTGTGTTTTTTTGTTTGATTTTGTTGACCTTAAATTATGGAGAGAAGGATGGAAGATTACTTAGAAAGAGAATTGATTGACACAACCATCATTATTTTTGATGATCGATGGTTTTGCTTCAACAAATAGAACATCTTCTTCTCACTCTTTTGTTCTTGGTGTACTCTATTTTTTTTGTTTATTTTAACCCATGTTTACATATAGTAAATGTGTGAGTTACATATATGTAAACCAAAGTTGTAATTACACATGTCTAAACGTGTAAATGTATGTAAACCCACTTGTGTATATTATGATTTTGGTTAATACTTTTTTGTTTTTATTTGGTTTTGGTATTACAACGATTTGAGAAATTGAACACTAAAATAATGTGATAACCAATATAATTTAGGATTTAACTGGTATCATCGTAGAAAATTTATGTGATAACAAATGCAAATGAGAAATTGATACATCAAATTATTTGATAATGAAAGCAATTGACAATTTAACAAACAAGGATTGTGAAAATTCGATTTATTGAAAAATCTATATATATAATAAAATGAAAAGTGTTGTTTAAACAATTTTAAAAATTAAATAATTCAATCTTCCCAATATAACCCTTGACTTTTTAACTAAAAATTTAAACGGCTATATATTTACAGACTATGTTATATGGGTGGAATAAATAAAACTATTAAAATCATAAGTTTTTTAAATATAATATTTTCTAAATGTTATTAGCTATTGGTGAATAAAAATATAATAAATATTTAAAAGTTATAACAGATAATGAAATTAGAAATTATTACTCTATATTTAAAGATAAAATATGTGTAAAATCAAATAATTTAGTATGTATTAATAAACTATTAAAATGATAATATTTATACTTTAGATATTTAATATTTTAGCTTACTCATTTAAAATAATTATCATGTAATATGAGAGAGATAACAAACACATATATAAATATATTTGTTTTAACATATTTTAATAAAAAAGAAAAGTCAAATTGATTGTTTTCATAATTTTTGTATTTATTATGAGAGAGATACGAGAAGATGATTTTTTTGATATGCTAAAATGAGACACATATCTTTTGATATGCTAGAATGATGACAAGTGTCACAAAAATACTTTTTTATTATATGTTATAGATTTGTTAGCGAGGATTTGATCAAATGGTTTTGATATGTTTTCTTAAATCTCAAAGTTTTCTTTTGAACCCTCTTGTGTGTGCATATATTACTAAATTTGATTAACTTAAAAACAAAACAAAAAAATGTGCCAAAAGGAAAAGCAACAAGATGAAGTAAGCAATAGATAAGAGAAAAGATCATAAAAGGGAGAAAATAAAGCAAAAATCAAAAAGGGTTTTCCCCTTCTAAAATATAAAATGCACTTAAATAACGTATGCTGAAAAAACAAACTCATGCTTACACGGTATGGGATGTGTCACGTCACAATGTGTTGTGATATAAACAAACGTTCGGTGGGATGTTCGTTTGTTAATAAACTAACGAACACGAATAAGAAAATTTCATTAATTAAGTTAAACGAAAACATGAACACATGCCATGTTTATTCGTTTATGTTCGTGAACGTTCGATAGTGTGTTCGTTTATTTAAAGATTTTATGTTATTATTTTAATGTTTTAATATTTAAAAATATGAACTCTAGTTATACTATATGGCCCCGTCAACATCTTTCATTTAACCTTTTCAACTTCAGTTTATACTAAAACTTGATAAACTTCTTAATCTTTTAATTATTTATTTATAATAAATATGTCTAGTATGTTCGGATAATTAGGTTAAGTTTGTGTTAAAGTTTGCCAAGCTTTCGTTTGTGTTCATTTATGTTCATGAACATTTGTTTGTGTTTGTTTGTCTTTGTTTATGTTCGGTAGATGTTCACGAATAGTTAATGAGCAATATATATTTTTAATGACGAATACGAACAAGAAATCTCGTTCGGTAAATATTCATAAATGAAGTGGTGTCTAGATAGTAAACATTAATGAGCAGTTTAATACCACACGTATAGAATTTTGGGATGTTGTTTTATAATAAAGTGATGTATAGATAATGGGACCTTTTTCTAATAAGAAAATATTTAGCAACCAATATATAGTTATGGTTGGATCATTTATTTACATAACTTGCTTATATAACACTATAAGTTACAAACTAAAATTACCGAACAGTTAGGCTCGTCACTTTGTTTGTTAGCCATTTCATCTAATAAACACTGATTTTGGGGTTTATTTGTTTTTTAGTTTCTTTCAAGTAAAATACAAAAAATTAAGATAAAGCGTAAACCGTGAGTTATTACGAAGAGCGTCGATTTTTTTTTCAAATAAACCTTTCTTATTGAATTTATTAGGATTTATGAAATTTTAATAATCTTAACTTTCTTTTATTGGTTGTGATTAATCCCAACTCAGAACATATTTGAAGACACTCCAAACTTTGAGTTTATTCATTAACGAATCCTTATTAAATGAAAGTTAACACTCGTTAGTTTTTTTTAATGAAATGGAGCCAACTTTAAGTCATTATTCAACTCTACCGCTGTCCAGCCTGGATCAAGTCCGTTTTCTAGTGTATAGTCTTCATTATCACCTGAAATTTACCTCCAACGAGTTAAGTGATTCAGATCAAAAGATGAAGATTAATAGGTTTCAGGGCACACAAGTTTTAAATTGACAAAGCAGATGGTATATTTTAACTTTTGAGTGTTTTGGTCACATAAACAGTTCACGCCACCAAAAACTAACGAGATTAACTATCAGTTAGTAAGAGATCGCTAGAGGAAAATAAGTTAAAAATTAAAGTGTCTATAAATATCTCCTGAATTGAGATTAATCATGACCCGTATATGAAAGTTGGTATTATAAAAATCCATTAACCTTATTTATAGTTATACAAGTTATCACGCAATTTATATTCATAACTATGCACTTAATAATCACGCACAACACAGACATTTTAAAAAATTATTTTTTTAAAAAGGTTTAGCATTACTATACTCAAATTAGAAAGAATAAAATGAGTGATATTATGGTGTAAATTTTTTTAAAAAAAATATTACCGTACAAAAAAGTTATATGCGTTTAAAAAAACAATGGGAATTTAAAAATTTTCAACAACTGTTGACTATTTCCAAATCTACCACTACAACCCCTTCCATGCGTGATTATTTCATCTTTACTGAATCGTTCATCCTTTAGATCAATGGTTGATATTACTTCACATAATTCACACGATTTATTAACTTTGTATAGAAAACTTTCTTGAGAAATGTAATATATCTTAACGAAAGAAGAAAAAAAAAACTTATAATAACGCAACTTTGTATATAAATGATTCATTGCTTACTGTTTCATCTTTGTCTTTGTATCATTACTCTGTAGTTTGTTCCATCTGCATTGTTTTTGTTCGTATTGTTATTCGAGTGTAGAACATATTTGGTTTGAGTTGAATAAAGTTAGATTTATATTTTTGACAAAAACCCTAACTCAAAACTCACTATAGTTTAACATGAAACTCACAAAAACTCGAAACCCGCAAAAACATGTTTTTGCGTGTGATCATTGGTGCCCGTCATGTTCGAGTATTCAATTGTCATTTGTGTCGTTTTCAAACTAGCGAGTTCGTGACTCTTGGTTTTGAGATGCTTTAAGCAATGGTGGCGTACGAGATAGTATGTAGTTTTGGGTTCAAAAGATATTGTGTAGACGGTGAGGTAGTGATCACAAAGGTGAATGAGGAAGTGAAAATGGAGTGATGTTTCACTAGTGTCTATATTGGCTAGCTAGTTGTGGTGTTGGGGTACCCCATGCTAGTTTTCCACTAGCCTTGCTGCTAAAAAATATAATCATATTACACATGTAACCAAAAAAATTTATGTATATGATGTACAAATCACAAAGAAAAAGTTCAAATATACACATAACCTCCAATGATACATATATATAAATCTAGTAAAATATATGCTATAATTGATTTAATAACTTTTTTCATCCCTAGTTTTATATCACTTTTGTCATTTTAGTACACATGTTTCACTTTTTGCTGTTTGAGTACCCTTGTTTCAAAAATTTACCAAAACAACCATTCCGTTCAAATCTATATATAAAATCAGTTACCACAAAGGACAAAGTCGTCATTTTCTCTATCTTTACATCATCGTTTAACTAAAATGAGAAGTTGATAAAACCCTAGATCCATCTTCACATTATATTCAGATATGGGTACCGAAGATCAGATTCATGTTGTATTCAAATGAGATTCACCGGCGGCAATGAAGATTTTAAATGGTACTTTGAAAACGTCAATGTACCAAAGATGTGATACATGTCGTATTCAGATGATGTGAATATGGGCGTGTTCAGATGTTCGCATCTTACTCCAATAATGCAAACGCTAGCGATAAGTCGTGAGCTAATTATGGGGAAAAAGGGAACACTGCCGCTAATGAATTCAAATCCGTCAGCAAAAATTCAAATGTAGCGGGCCCGTCGTTCTCTTGGTATGTAGAGAATGGTAATGAGGAAAACGATTCGTTCACTTCAAATGGGGAAAACGGCAAAGAACAACTTTAGAAGTTACGACGACGATAGTAATGGAGTTGTCAATTCGTTTGCTAATTACAGAGTCAATTGAATGCGGGTGATGATATCTTCAAATCGTGAACCAAGAGTTCCAACGCTGCCAACGAGAAGTTTAATAATTACTGCAATTCGTTCAACAAAGGCACCGATCAAAGGTTGTAGAGGAAATGACGATTTGGCTTCTAGTGGTAACTGATGTTATTTATGGATTTGCACGAAATGGTTGTTTCGGCAACTTTTTTGAAACACGAGTACTGAAACAGTAAATAATAAAACATGTGTAATGAAATAACAAAAGTAATAAATATTAAAAACAATTACCTCACTTCAATTGGAATAGTTAGAATAATATCATAAAAGAAACATATGAAGTTAGTAATGATTTAAAAAAAATTAAAAGAATATATCGTTATTTCACAGAAAACATCTATCTACTTTAATAAAAAGGTATATTGGGATGACATGTGACAGCACCACAATCATTCTCACAAAAAAGAAATCTATTTATTAATGTTATTTTTAATAAAATCATTTTTTCATTTGATAATAAATTTTCTAAAGCATAAAACTTTTTTAAAAGTACAAAACTTTTTAAAATTGGTATTTTTAAACAGTCATTTTTTAAAACAACAAATAATCAAATTTGAGAGTTATAATAGGAAAATTTTTAAAAATGACATTTTTATATGGTTTGTTTGTTTTATTATATATTAGAATATTATTTTATAATTAATAAATTTTATTATATTAATATTTTAGTTATTCAACATGTGTAATACACGGGTTTACTAAAGCTAGTATAATATATAAGTTTATTTAGAAGTAACGCTCAAATCTCAATCTTCATCGTTCATATTATTCTCAACTTCTATAATTATAACATTTGACTCGTTAATTATAAATAAAAACTTAGTATAATTAAAATGTTAAACTAAAACTAAATTTCATTAAATAGTGTTTGGTTGGCAATATACAGAAAGTACAATACTCTTGATCTATCAAATGTTAAAAATTCAAAATCCTTGGGAATTCAAAATTTTAAAAAAACTAAAAACATTTACGTAACATTGTATCAAATAAAAAGATGTTTATTTAAGAACCAACAATATGTTAAAAACTACGGGAAAAACATAATACAAGTATATGTTTTGCTTTTACTTTAAGTGTGATGTAACACAAATGCGGTTACATAGCCTCCTACCACATTACATTAGGTACTCATACATTATGTACAAGTGTTTTATGTGTTTTTCATACTTATCAACGTAAATATATTTAAAAATTTCAGATCATGTATCATATAATATCATATCATATTATAATTATATTATATCAAAATTAGCATACGTCACATGGTAGATCATATCCAAGCAGAGATGCACAAGAACGAGCACAACTTCACTTAATTTATTATATTAAGGAATGTTGTTTCAATTTATATATATATATATATATATATATATATATATATATATATATATATATATATATATATATATATATATAGATATATATATATATATATATATATATATATATATTATATATATATATATATATATATATATATAGATATATATATATATCATATTAATTTTGTTTTTATTTGTATTAAAGATATCTAAATATCCTATCACAATTCTTAAAGTCACCAAATTTAAAATTTTAAGCAAAATAAGTCTTCAAGATTATTTATTTTTACCATTTTTATTATTTGTACTACTTTTTTATTTATAATCATAATGATGGTTTTATTTTAATTCTTTTTGTTATATGAAAATTATATTTTTTAAGTCCTTCATATATTATTTTTAAAAATTTTACCTTCTAAGTATAATTAAATATTTTGTTTTATTAGTTAATGAATTGAAACAAGCAATGTTGCCCACGCGTTGCGGCGTGACCGTCCGTAACGTCCCCTTTGTGAATTTTGTTACACGTATTGCGACATGAATATAATTTGCTTAAGTACATCAAAGAAACATATTAAAAATAATACTATGAATTGCACGTTGTGGCATAATAAAATTTAAAACAATACTATAAATTGCTAAAATCGTACAATAACATTAACGTAGTTAATGACATATTACAACACATATGCAAACTTCGTTATATTGATGAATTGAAATGTAAAGTGATGTGAAATCCTTTTAATCGACAGTTGTAAATTTAAAGTATCCATCAAAGGAATGAAAAAAAAAACTTTTACTTACTGTACTGATAATCATCAAGCTTTTTGTCTTGTTATAAATGTCACATAAAAGCATGGCATCATAATGTTATCCTTTTTGCTTAATGATGAAAAGACTAAAGAATTTCCATGTGCGGTACGATGGAAATTTAGTGACCGTATGAAGGTTTAGAGCTAGATTTTGAATAAATTCAAATCGCAACGTAGGAAAAATAATAATGTTTAAACATTATGTTCATTGTTTATGGATATTGCATACTCAAAGTTTTAAAAGAAAATGAAAAATTGACATGTTTTTAGTCTTAATAAAATTTATATTTAAAACGTTGAAGAAAACAAGAATATCGTAACAATATATTCATAAATTTATAATGCTTATAAAGTTATAAAAAGAAAACTAAATATAACCTAGTTTGGTTTTAAATATAATTTAAATCAAAACGTAGATAAAATTAAGACACGTTACAACCGTATATTCAAGATTTATAAAATATTATATTTTAAAGAGTTAACTACGCAAATGGTCCCTGTGGTTTATTGAAAATAACAGATTTGGGTACTAAGAGTTTTCTGTAACAGGTTGGGGTATTGTGTTTTTAATTTTGTAACGAGAATTGGTATTAACACTAACAGATGTTAATTTTTCTGTTAAGTTCAAGGGCATTTTAGTTTTTTTACATCTAAGGGACAAATTATGTAACATTTATATTTGATGGGCTAATTGTGTAATTAACTGTAATTAATATACAAAATATCTATATAAAAAAAGTTCTCCACAACCTCATCATCACCATCAGTGCATCAACGCCATCGGAGCATCAACTCCGGCACTCTTACACCACCCCCATCCATCTCCACCGCCCATATCTATTACACCTACCACCGGCCGCCGTCGCCACCACCATCATCATCACCATGGTCACATCATCTCCCCTTCCCTCTCCCCTGTTAACCCTAGTCTCCACGACCATCGATCACCGGCCACCACCATAAACACCAGCCATTGAACCATCTCCACCATCTTTCTTGTATAAAACCCAAATCAATTGCATCAACATCATCCGCAATCATCATCAGCAACATCACATTATCTCATCAGATCAAAATGAGGAACTAGAGAAGGTGGGGAACTGATGGTGGGAAATTGGAGGTGGGGTATTGTTAACCCTAATCTCTAACCTACTACAAATCACCTAGCAGATCTGTCAACACAGTTACCTAACCACTGTCACCGTCAACAACCCAACCACCACCACCACCGAAAATTAGGTTTTTTTTGTAAATTAGGGTTCTTGAGGGTAGGTATTGTTGATGACTTCGGTAAGTTGATGAGAAAAACATGTCTTTTAATTGGTTTGTATATAAACAAAAGGGGGTTTTGACCAAGGTGGTGGTTCCGGTAGCGATGGTAGGTAACAATGGTGGTGGTCATCTAATTCTTGAAAGATATGTAAGTAGGGTGGGTGGGTGGGGGTTGGATATTTTTAGATTATAAATATTTACATAAATGGTCCTTATAAAAAAGAGAGAGAGAATTACAAAAGTAGTCACTCAAAGGGTATTTTAGTCATTTTATTCAAATTTAACAGAATTATTAATGTTCGAAAGTTTTAATACCCATTTTTATTACAAAAATTGAAAACACAATACCCCAACCCGTTACAAAAAATCCTTAGTATCAAAACTTGTTATTTTCAACAAACCACATGGACTATTTGCGTAATTAACTCTATTTTAAAAGTTATAAAAGAAAAAATAAATTAATATAAAGCTAATTATGATATTAAATTATTGAAGAATTAATAATAAAAAATATGCTTTAGAGGATTTGTATGGCGCTTTGACAAATTGTAAATCACTCATTCTTTTGAAGTATGTAAGTTACGTGAGTTTACAAAAATAATATTTTATGTAATACTGAAGTAACTTTAAATTAAATTAGGAAAACCATATAATACACTTATGAATAATATTGAGTAGATGTATAACGGTTAGAAAAAGAGTGAAGTAAGAGGTTATATATAACCGCATGAAAAATGTATATGTGATTTATGTGGTTCTTTACTTAAAAGTAGTTTAGTATTAATTCCGGTATGTATTATCACACCCTAATCTCTGGGTCCGATCAATTGTATCAATCATACAATTTTTAACAGCGGAAGACTTACATTCAAAACCATCAAAACTAGACTGAATTAAAACTTTATAGTACATATATAATCCATGCGTTAATCATGTTCAAAATATAAATACAAATTAAAACACTTTCCCAAGTTGTTCTAATCCAATCCTTATCTTCTATTTAAGATTTTATTCAATTTAACCGTTAAGTCTTCTCGACCTAGCTACCCGGCACCTACAACTCCTGCATCATGAGCTAAATTATGTCAACAACAACGTTGTTGATGTGTCATAATAAATGACTCTAAAATAGTTACATAATGTAACCATGTGTGTAAGTAAATTATTTGTCAAATCAAGTCTCACCTACACCCTAACAATTAGGGTAGTGTCCGTCAAAATATATGTCATTTTTGATTTTACAAACATGATGGTGAGTAGGATAAAGGAGCCCCAGGAAACTAAGTTCCGACGCGCCACAACACTCAAGTATCAGGCATTCCCCACCAAGACCCCTCATTCGGACCAATCCTTAAACTTGCAGCATGGAGATCAATGACACAGTCTAAAGTCACCTCTCACCAAATCCAAGAACATGACCCTACTATCTAGATGGATCCAACTAAGCACACATATGCCCCAAGGTAAGAACAAGTGTCACTCTATATGAGACTTGCTATTCTTGCTCGGTGCCACTCCACGTGCACATCTTCACATACCTTAATGGAATTGCCTGTGACTAACAACGACCCACGCCAGACACACATAGTTGTGGCATGTTAATCCACAGGAGAATATTTTTAACTTACAAAACCACATACACATCAAAACATTTCATCAAAATCTTTAACTAGCTTCGATAAAGTAATTAAGAAAATAGGGACAATTATGCTCACAGTGATGAGCTATCTGATCGGGTCTGTACACATGTTGGCAAGTTCTACAATCATTTTACAACCTTGTAAGACATTGACCTTCACGTCAACACATTACCTCATTGACCATAAAATCCCTCGGGTCATCCCACCTGCCCTAGTAACGTTTGTGACCTTGAGTTAGACGTCTCTCGACTCAGATCGATTTTTTGTTATAGCTTTTGACGAACATGCTTCGAAAAGCTAGGGTTTATGCACACTCTCAACTTAATGACCAGGCGGACTTAACCACTAGACGAATTCCCTATCGTGTAAATCCTCATGACAACCTCACGGTTATGAAATGACATTACATTAGTCATTTTATACATATACTAGATCTTCGCAAATCTATTTATCTAAAAGTGGTTATTTTCCTTATAATATTATTAATTTTGCATCCTAATCACTTAGATGGTGGCCTGGTTGTTTCCAAAACCACTACTTACCCTTATATTCCATAATGATGCATGATATGGAAGTTTAAAACCTTACCATAAAAAATCTAAACCCACAGCTAGTCCTTGATGTCCACAAACACACCACCTAGCCATCCAACACTACATTGTAGTTTCATACGTCATATATTTTCTCATAATGGGTAATAACTCATATTTAGAAGAGTTTGAGGCTTGCGAAGAACCGAGCCTCCGAACGTTGATCCTAGGCCAAATCAACGTCAAGGCTCGTATCTACAAGCTCCGATTGTCAAAACGAGTATCAAAAAGCCTTGAAACCATAGAGAAAGGGATAGATTCGGGTAGAGAGAAAGGGATAGAGCTGTAAATGGGTAGAAATCGAATTTCTTGGGCTTTTATACCTATTTTGCCTGACAAGCACCTTTTGCGAACCCCTAAGTCGTTCTTAGTGATCCGCTATCGACTTAAAATGGAATATTCGCATATTTCAAATTGAATATTCACATATTAGAATGAAATATTCCTTGTGGACCGTTACGTATAACCTTGGCAGTTTGCAACCACCTTTGGCGGACTATTACTGGTTTCCTTGGCGGTCCGCGATGAAACCTTTGTCCTGGACCTTGAACCTTTCCCATGGCAGATTGTTATGGCTAACCCATAGCACCCTTAGCGGTCTACTATGATCCCGTAATCCTAAATCCTTTAGGAATTTTCATTTAAATCCTTCCATTCTCGTTTCCAACCGGCTTATTCTCATGATAACATTAGGCCGAGGGGTCACATGTATAATAAAAATTCAAATAGACTTGAATGGGCATAGATGATGCTTGAGTTAACTCGCACTTTGCACTAGGCCCGTCGATTTTATCCGTACCCGATTAACCCGGCCGACCCGATCTCACCCGTACCCGAAGAAACCCGACCCGAACAACCCGTTACCCGAACAACCCGAAAACCGATTAAATCGATTCTTATTCGGGTCGGGTTTCGGATAAACTTTCAAATCTCAAAAACCCGAATAACCCGAACCGATTGACCTGAAATCCGAATAACCCGATCAACCCATATTATAATTAAGTAAATTATATGTATATACGTGTTTAGATTGTCCAAATAGATCAAATTGTTTGTATATAAATATATATTTAAGCACATTTTATAAATTATAGAAGTAACTAATTTAAGTCCACTAGTATTATAAGATTTCAAATGAATACTCACTAAAGTCTACTAAATTGGGTCTGTTGTTTAATATTCGAAACCGACCCGAACAACCCGTTACCCGAACAACCCGAAACCGATTAAACCAATTGTTATTCGGGTCGGGTTTCGGGTAGGCTTTCAACGTTGAAAAACCCGAATAACCCGAAACTTGATTAACTTACCCGATCAACACCCCTACTTTGCACATGGCCTAGAAAGGGGCTGAATCGTTTTGTGATCGAATGTTCTATATCCAGTCTGATCCTACACTTTGTACAAAAAACTATTTCCCATGGCTTAAACTTATGCTCTTAAAAATTACAAAGCAACAATCTTAAATAGTCTTGAATCATAGCAAAAAAATATGTATAGATAAACATAAAAATACTAACATCTTTTAAAAAATAAAAATATTATTTCCCTTAGATATTTTTAGGGCTGTAAACGAACTAAACAAACACGAACATAATCATGTTCATGTTCGTCAATTAAGGTAACAACATATTCATATACTGTTCTTGAGCTCTTACCGAATAAGATTTCATGGTTGTGTTCTTCATCAAGGCCGGAAACTAACATGTTTCTATACATTTGTGTTCTTTCATTAATTGTTTGTAAACGAACGCAAACAAAAGAAATTACTCATGACCATAAATGAATATCCATGAACACAAATGAATATTCACTTTAGAATAAGATCTACATTTTCCATCACAAAACATTACGTCGAATTCACCAAT
The DNA here is from genome assembly GCA_025215565.1 of Flaveria ramosissima. Taxonomy (NCBI): domain Eukaryota; kingdom Viridiplantae; phylum Streptophyta; class Magnoliopsida; order Asterales; family Asteraceae; genus Flaveria; species Flaveria ramosissima. Next base: position 76,139,205 of record CM046036.1, read on the forward strand.
AATAAATAAGTACTTAACAATATATAAAGAATACTAGATGAACAAACCAATAAAATAAAAATATAAATTATTAAAACCAATATATGAAAACAATAAAATAAAATATAAAATTAAGTATAACTACGGTCTCATATTTTTAATCATTGAAACTGATAAATTCAAGTGAAATATAAAACCTTTGAACGAACAGACAGAAATGAGCACAAACAAATACAAATGAATATAAACGAATGAACATAAATATAAACTTTACCAAGTTCACAAAACATAAATGAACGAGTGTGGCGTCTTTTCATGTTCGTTCATTTGCTCGTTCATTTAACTAAACAAACTAAATTTCTTGTTCATCATCTTTCATTTACTAAATAAACGAATATAAACGAATTTCACTTGGAACAGTTTGTGAACCGTTTGCTAAACGTTCGGTTCAATATTTGCAGCTTAGTATATTGAGAATAAAAGTATTAACTTTAATTAAGACAAAGAATAATACATGTGATTTTTATTAAGACGATAGCAATTGAGAGTGACTTGGGGTTGTGTTTGAGTCGTGAGAGTAAAGTTGTAAAAATAGCATAAATCGAAATGAATGAGTTATATCATACCGCATCGTTCAATTGGGATTCGTCAATAGATTTCAACACACTTTACTGAATATGACTTTTTATTACATGTAAAATTTGTTATATCATAGTTCATCATTTTTTGGGATTCACATGTGAACATGTACTCATCTAAGACGAGTTTGGTATAATGAAATTAACCACCCGTAATCGGTTATGATAATAAAATTAAAGAGATAAAATAAAACTGGTGCAATGCACTTGTTTCCATTATTTGGTATGAAACACAAAAATAAACTTAAGAAACGATTTGATCCTAATGAGTAGAACTTACATATCACATGATATGTTACCCTTTTCATGATAATTCTCTCTCGAGAAATTGTTTAGCTTCTTTTCTTCACTTCCCTAATTGGTTCATTGGAATTTTTTTTATTTCCTTTTGAAATCAATAGTTGGGTTTGGTATCTCAAAAGTTTGATTGATTAGGTTTAACACTTAAACTTGTTTAAAGTAAAACCATTATCAAATTTTGCTTTGATGATCGAGATGTTTGACGTTTAACGTATGCTTCTATAAGTATATGAGATGTATGTATATTTTTAGAAAGATACATGTACCCGAAAGGCCAAACATATCATAAGAATATGTACCACTCGTGTAACAAAGTTATACCATTGATTATGTCGTAGGGTTAACATCGTTTTATAATTTTAATTTAGGTATGATGATAAAGAACTGTCGGTGATTGATGAAGAAAAAGGAAGTGTCAATCCTCTTCACTAAGGAAATTACTTTATATCCTTTCACAATGTTTCATAAAAATAGCAACATTTCTTTTTTCTAATAAAGAGTTTTCACTAAAAGCAATTAATTATTATTCGTAGCTTTATAATGAATAAATTATAATACATACACATGGATGCATTTTAGCCCGTCAACCTAAGCGCCATGTTTGCATCATCACATGTCACTACATCCTACAATCTTAAGTTACAATAAATTTGAAAACTATTAAGTTTATAATGAATATTATATATATGATCACTTATTACTTATAAAATGATTTGACATCTTTCCTACAATCTTAAGTTGTTTATTTTAATACTACACTTAATAATTTTTGTTTTATTAAAATAAATATTTTTGTCATATTTTTGTTTGAAATAACATTTTTCTTTTAATTAATTTTAAAATTCATGACATTATTCATTTTTTAGAAAATTTCTACTTTCTAACAATCTATCATTAATTAATATGACTTTTACCCATCCTTTATAACCTTCAATTCAATTACACAAAAAAGTATTTACATCTTTATAACCTTCAATAGAAAAAGTTAGATTAAAGATAATTAACCATATTTAAAAATTAGTATACATTTATTAATTATAATAAGGGTGAGGTTATTGTAAAAAGAGAGGAAAAACTAAAAAGGGTGAAAATGATCATTATTCATTAGATCTTAGATCGAAAGGCTAACTAGAATTAAGCCCTTGCGCTGCGATTGGAGCGTAAAACCATGTTCAATAGTATTAGTGTCACACCATTGCCAACGACCACCAACATTAAAATTGTAGTGTGTTAATGCAAAGAAATTAGATCGAAATGTAAATACAAGGAATTACAACTAATTCGATTTAGGAACTGCGTGTTGCGACAAGCCTATCAAACAGGAAAAGATAGACAAAAACACCAAAGCACACGCGCATGTTGCAGCGTGTTACCTCATTAAATTTAGAAACAGACGTAAAGTGAAATGTAATAATATTGAACAACATTTGCACGTTCCCTCATGTTAATTTGTGAAATTTAGAACGAAAGGTAAACAAAAATTGCAAAAGTTGAAAGTAAAAAAAGATGTAAGGTAAAATTGCAAAAGATGAAAAGTTTTGGGTTTAAAGTAATAAAAAAATCAAATTTATATGAGGCTAAATTGCAAAAGATGAAAAACTCTAAATAAAAAATCAATTTTTTTTAGAAACACCCTAAGCGCGAGGTACAACCTCAATGCACAAACCAAGTTGGTAATTAGGATATACTAGTATTAAGTCTCCTGTGTTGCAGCGGGGGCGTAAAACCATGTCAAGTGCCAACAATAGCACACAACCGCAAGTGACCACCAACACCGGAAAAACTCGTATTGAAAAGAAAATAAAAAATGAAGAGAACAAAATCAAAAGAAAAGTAAGCATAAAAACGTTTAACGAATTAAGCGAAATGCCAAACATATAAAATAATAAGTAAGTCAATCTAGAATCAATGTGTTGCGACAAATTTGTTAAACTGGAAAAATAAAGGTAAAAATATTGAATCACACACACGTTTGCGGTGTGTTACTCGTAAAATTTAGACGGAAACACAAAACAAAAAATTATATAATATGAAAAGTATGGTGGGATCAAAGATGAAAATTAAAAAAAAATACAAATATTAAGGTTAAATTGTAAAAGATGTAAAAGTAATAGGTTGAAAAAAATAAAATAAAATAAAAAAGTTAGAGTCTAAGAAAAAGACAAAGGTGAGTACAACCCACCAAAACACATAATACTACCTACTAAGCATACCAAAGTTAGTAATTAGTATTATATAAACTAGAAGTAAGCCATCCACTTTGCGACGGGGGCGTAACACGGTACTGAATAGCATCAATGTCATACCATCGTCAGCGACTATCAACACTGAAGTTGTGGTGTGTTAATGCAAAGAAATTAGACCGACATGTAAAACATAGAAAATTACAACTAATTCAATATGGAAACCATATGTTGCGATGAAATAAATCAAACGGAAAAAATAAAAGTAAAAATATTAAACCAACATGTATATTGCCGTGCTAGCTTACAAATTTTGGACAAAATGTAAAACCAAATGTTAAAATATTAAACAACACTTGCATGTTGCGTCTTGTTAACTTGTAAAATTTAGAACGAAACGTAAAACGTAAATTTACAAAAACTGAAAAGTATAGGTGACCAAAGTTGAAAGTAAGAAAGTTGTGAGGTTAAATTGCAAAAGATGAAATGTTTTGAGTTAAAAAAAAAAATCATCTTATATGAGGTTACATTATAAAAGATAAAAGCTTTGGGCTAAAATTAAAAAAAAAGAAATTAAAAACACCCTAAGCATGAGATACAACCTCAATGTACAAACTAAGTTGACAATTAGTATATATTAAATTAAATTGTATTAATCTATCATAGTATAGCTAGCATTAATATAGAAAAATAAAAGTAGATACTCTTAAATACAACCCAAGTTCTTAAATACCATAACGTTATAATCTTATGTATTTTACAAGATTACCTTTTATGAAATAATATCATTATTTATCGTATAAAAACAAAAAATAATTTTTAAGAGTTTTTTTTAATGCATTTCACTTCAAAAATTTATTTTTGGTTTAAAATCTTTACACTACATGAACCCTTTGAATTTACTAACATATATTACATAGATTAGAGTTAAAATACTAATTACATATATAAAAATACAATACAATACCTAAAAATACAACGTGAAAGGATGGCAGTTTATAAAGTAATGCAAAACTATAAATATTAAACTACAAAAGGAGTCTTTAAAAATAGAAAAAAAAACAATGTTTAAAAGATAAAATACTATTAACTCATTCGTGAAATAAATCTTTAGGAGTGTTTATTATTTTATTAAAAGATTTAATAACTCTAAGATTTGTGATTAAGATGTAAAATATACAAATCATTTTGTATCAATTTGTCGTGTAATATCCAAAACAAAATAGGAAATAGATTAGTTTTTAGACATCCTAATTAATAACTATTTCTTTTGAATGCAAAACTACTAAAAGTTACCTGTTACTATAACAATGAATAATAAAAAGTTACATTTATAAGTTATAAATATTTGAATACTTTTTTGTATAATATAACATACGATTAACCCATGTAAAATGAAAATCAGTTATCTTAAAATCACACTAACCTAAAAATATATAAATGTATCAATAAATATTTTTTTTTTCTGTTTAGTTTTTTTTAATAGAATTTTATTTGGTTTTAAAAATATGTAGGGTTAATGTCGTTTAGAATCTTAAGTTCTATATTTTCGGAAAAATATAAGTACACGATTGACCAAACATATGATAAAGTATCACTCGTGTAACAAGTGATACCATTGGATCCATTGTAGGGTTAATGTCTTTTAGAATCTTAATTTCGTTATAAAGATTTAAAAAGTATTGGTGTTTTTAAAGAGAAAGATATAAAGTGAAAGTCAAATAAGATATTCCTCTTCCTTGCGAAAATTACTTTATATAAATGGTAACATTTTTTTCTAATAAAGCTTCTTTATTAAAAGCAATTAACTAATTATTATTATTTTTCATAAATACTTAAATAACAAGTTCTATTTTACTTAGAAACTAATTGTTTATTTGTTTTAGCATTTTACTTGTTATAGTTTAGTAAAATGTAAAATGATTGAATCAATTAGGATTTGCTTTGAATTAACTGATTTAGTAATCATGAATCAACTAGTGCTTGTGCTTCAAAACATGAGAGTTTTTTAAAGATAAAGTTTTAAAAGGCCTCAAATTTCATCTTCGCTTTAGGCCTCTAAAAACGTTGAGACGCCTCTGCTTAGAAGAGTGAGTGCATACAATTAAATGTTATAGTTTCGGGTTTTGCTAATTAGAGAAAATCAAAATAAAAAAATGTTCATTTACTAACTAAACTTTGTGGTTTTCTAACGGTAAAATCATGAATCTTTGAACATGCTCTTAAATCTGTTAATGTTCATCATAATGCTTAAACTTTAAACTTAAAATATTTTTATGAATGAATATATTGATGATTTTTATGTCTCTAGGTAAAAAAAACCTATTATAAGTATGTGTATTGAATGAAAATATTTATGATTCTGCTCGCAGCACTATTCCCTTTGGTAGTACTTGATAAAATCGGTTCTGAATAATCTTTTAGAAAAAACTAATTAGATTTCGATAAAAAAAATAAATAAATAATGAAACACCTATAACACAAAAAATGATGTTCAATGGTAACAATAAACATTGCTTTTAACTACATATAATCTAAATTATTTATTACAATAAATTTTGTTTTACTACAAATAATTATCTTACTTCCATTTTCAACAACATAATAATGGTTTTAAAATATTAAAGGGAATCGTCCATAAACACTTTTTGTTAATGTGAAATGCTACGAGATCTACAATTATTACGGTATATGAACTCAAATATTTTTGTATCTTACTAAAAACAAATATTTGAAGGGTTTATTAAGAGGTTCTATCATAGTAAAATATTATTATCGACATGACTGCTATGCCTTCATTTACAAAATTAAATTGTTGTAAAAGTAACGTTATTAGTTTTCTTTCAGATATGTAACGGTGAATTGACATTTCTGCATAACTTTGTTTAATTAATGAGAATATAATAATAATAAACGATAGGATTGGCATAAGATTAACTTCTTTTAGAAGACACAAATAGTATCGAGCTTATATCTTTTGTTTCATGTTTTATTTTACGTTTAGGTTTATATAATACAACATAGCATGAAAAATTACATTATATCATTAGAGCATCTTCAACCCATGATTCATAAGTGACTTTATGTGAAACTTTGTCTTCCTTATGCGGTGAGAAACTCATGGGTTCTTTTCTCGTCTCCTTCATCTTGCTTTCCCTCTCATAATATCATACAGATGTCGCGCAATCAGGAATTAATGGGGTGTTTGATTGGAAGGAATGGAATGGAATGCAATGAAAATGAGAAACTAGTATAATTTTCAAGTAAAATCATGTTTGAGTGAGCAATTAAAACTAAACCCAAGAGAATGTTTCACCTTAAATTCTCTTGGTTGTTGGATTTCAAAATCCTTCCACATAGAGAGGGAATTTGAAATCCACCTAAGCTTCACATCACATTATTGTTGGCTAAACGCTTAGGTTGCTATAGCGTAACCAGAACAAAGAGGTAATATAAAAATCTATTATAGCTCGGCTTTTATTTTTTTATTTTATTTTTTTAAATTCACTTTGGGGAAGTAAATACACTTTTAGGCTTAAATTTGAGACTAAATTGCACAACTGGTGTGTAACACCCCTTTTTTTATAAGGGTTGTTTTTTAAAGAAAATTAAATAAATTAATATATTTATCAAGTTGGTTTAAGAGATAAACTCAAATTTGAATGTGAAAATGATCTCTTGGCAGTATTTCTCTAGTGGCTGATGGCGGTCGTCGGTGGTTGTGAGATGGTTAGCACTGAAGTCAGGGATTTGTGGCAGTGTGCAATCAGTACAATGGGTCATGTAAGGAAATCGACCGTCTACTTTGCTCCGGTTCATGAGATAGCTTGTTTAGGCAGTTCCACGTTCATACGAATCGTGATCGAGTTCATGGAGAGTAACTTTAAAATGGTTTTAAGGTGAATTCGGTATGTCTATTTATTTGATTATAAGGTGCTATTGTGATGAATTGCTGATTCACACACAAAAGTTACTAAAGGTAACAAAAATAATAATAAAAATAAGTAAAATCAATGTGTACAATATTAATAAAGGAAAAAAGTAAATTAATGTGTCAACACACCTTGCCTGAAACTTGGTTAACATAATTATTATACTAGTTTAAACTAATTACTTTAGTAATTATACTTTTATTCAGATTAGTTTGATAATTGAGGTGATAATTCACTTTATCATAAAATATGCCACGCCTTGAGATGATAAAATTATGAAAATAAACGTGATAATTACGTCATATATATTACTAAGTAAGGATCTGGATTGTCACCAATTCTAAATAGATACAAACATGAGATAATAATAAATTTAAATAAAAAGGTTCTATTAAATTCCTTAAAACTTTTATACTAAAGAAACAATAAGTTTCAATATTCTTCTGTTGTGATATAAAACGTTATGCTACGAGTTATGTACACAAATTATAGAACTTGATTATATTTTAACAGTTTGTCTTTTTCATATTTGTTACTTCAAGTTAAATATTAAAAAAAAAGTTATTTTTAGGCAAGTTGATTGAAAGTAGTACCTGTCGATGGTAATCCATACTTGGCCAATAACATTTTTGTTTTTACTTCTACCAAGGGAAATCTTAGTAGCATAATTGTTAAATACTTGCTCTTTAACTTTTGCTTGATTTCCCTTAAAGTTATAATTATTAATTAAATGAAAAAACTTACAAATGAAATAAAAAAAATTTTCAAATCGAGTGTAAACCTATGATAATTATACTAGTCAAATTGCCATGATTATTTAAGATGAAAGTTAAAAATAGCAACAAAAATATTAGTTAATCAAATCGAGTGTAAACCTATAATATGTCTCCTTTTCTATATACATTTAAAGTATATCGTTGTTGGCAACAATAACAAACTTATTTTTTCTATTGAATGTATCTTTGTTACAAGTTTTAGAGCTAAAGTTACAAACAATGTGAAACATGGTGAAAAAAGATTTTTGAACATACAGTTTGCCCCTTATGATTTGACACTAAGCCTCAACAATAAAGTTGCGTAGGTTCATAAAAAATATCAGTATCAAATGCTATCAACGCATTTCAGACGTATTCATGGTGGATAAAAGCATAATTTTATAACTAAACATGCTCGAGTGAGAGTAATTCAGGGATGATGACCTCCTAAGAAGTTTTTCATCGGACAACCTAAAACAAATCCATAAACTCCTCGTAAGCATAACATACAATATTACAGAATGAAATGTCAGATATTACAAATGGTATCATAAGTACTCTTATGTCATTCGGAATGTTAGGGAAAACAAGGATTATAAGTCCTAGGGGTATGGCTGCAAACAAACTGAACGAACACGAACAAGGCCTTGTTCGTGTTCGTTCGTTAAGAAATAAGCTTGTTCATGAGCTGTTATTGGACGAGATTACATGTTCGTGTTTGTTCATTAAGAAAGGGAACATGTTCATGAACTGTTCACGAACACTTACCGAACGCAAATGAACACAAACAAAAGCAAACGAACACAAACAATTGTTTATAAGCATGATGAACACAAAAAAGCTCATGAACGCAAACGAATACAAATGATTCTAGATTTATTTTAAGAAAAAGTTTTTATTTTTATTACAAACACTACACAAAAATACAAAATCAATCAAAAATAAATAAGTACTTAACATATATATCAAAAAATACATGATATAATAGTCATAAAAATAACTGACAAAAAAATTAAGAATATACACGAACACATTAACGAACATAAACGAATACATTATCGAACGTTCACAAACGAACATTAACGAACATAAACGAACACATTATCAAACGTTCACAAACATAAATGAGTGCACGCGGCTTGTATTCATGTTCATTCGTTTAACTAAACGAATGAAATTTTCTTGTTTGTGTTCGTTCATTACTAAACGAACAAACATAAACGAACTTCCCGCCGAACGGTTAACGAACTGTTCGCTGAACATTCAGTTCGTTTGCAACCCTACCTAGGGGAGTTCAGGAGGACACAATAAGCGGATCTCACATCACTAATAGAGATGAAGGAACAAACCTCATTAAGGATGATGAGTTTATAAGAAGAGGGAGAGGATTATAAGATCGTATATGAATTATCACATTGGCCATAGATAGGATAGTATACTGAGTACGTAAAAAAAGATCATCTTTGAATACAATCGACATGCTTTGTCACATATATGTAGACGAGAAAAGAACTCTACATTTAAGTGTTATCAAGTGAAAACAACTCGTAAGTAAAACGATCAATATTAATAGTATGAGGTCAGGTAATAGATGTTACAACGTAACCCTCTAGTTTTCTTATGTTTTATTCATGATAATAAAAAATAAAAAAAGGGATTTGAATAAATATAATAATATTATTATCGAACATACATCACGTTTACCTTTCTACCAACACCGTAACAAACATCCATCCATCCAAAAAAGCAAGCACTCACATACCAAAACAACCTCCTCATGAAGCAATCTCTCTTTATTTCTCTCTCTGTATATATATATCTTTTTCTCTCTCTATACGTATATATGCATATACATTGTGTATGTATATATAAACATGCATGTATGCTTGTATTAGGTATGAACAATTGAAGCACATAAAGAGAAAAAACGCACATTTTAAAATAACTGAAAAGCACGATTTCTTCTCTCTCTCTTTCATACTAAAAAGCTTCTGGAATTGTGTAGTTGTTACTGGTGGTGTTGTGGTGGTGTTGCGGTGGAGGAATCTCTCTGTATGAATGCTTGCTTATGAAGAAAACCTCAAGACTTCATTCAAAGGATTTCGTAAAAAAAACAAAAAACCTAAATCTCTCTAATCGATCGATTCTTGCTTCTCATCAGGTGCGTTTTCATCGTTTCAATTTAATAAATGCTAACGGTTGATGAAATGTATGCGTTTTCGCTTGATTGATGATGTGCGTTTGTGATTTTACCTTTGGTTTGGTGTTTTTGAGATCTGAACGCTGCAAATGATCAGTATGTTTTGAGTTGTGATTGATCGTAATGGTGTGATTATCGTTTAGTTTGATTGTTGATGAATGTGTGCGATTTTGATCGGGTAATCGTACTCTGTTTGTTGAATAATACTGTTATTGATCGTTTTTAGCTCCAATTTATGCATTTCGTTTGATTTCTCATGATCCTGAATTCCTGATGCATCGAGTTGCAATCGTTTGCTTGTTCTAGTGGTTTTCATTATCGTTGATTCGTTTCAATTTGCTTTGTTGATGAATCATGAATGTGCACTATAATCGGACGATATTCGTGCTCTGATTTTTTTGATGACTACTTGTTTTACTAATAGTTTTCTTATCTAATTTCTTCGCTAAATTGGATTTCTAACGATTTTGAGAAGCTGAAATCGTGATAATCGGGTTCATTTCGTTGATAGAATATGCGCATCTTCAGTTTGTACGGTACAAATTATTATTACACATGGAGTATAATTACTCTCTGTGGAAAGACTAGGAACACGAAAAGGATTGTAAACGAATCAAGCCGATTCGGTAAAAAGCTCGAACGAGCCGAGCCTAGATGAGCTCGAGCTCGATCTCAAGCCTGAAGTATGACTCAGGTTAGTTGTCGAGCCCGAGCTCAAGCCTTGCATTCAAGGATCGCTAAGGCTCGCGAGCCTTAACGAGTCCACTAATATTTAGTAAAAAAGACTACCATAATCGATCATCTTGAGTTTGACGCAATCCTTAATGAACACAGGTCATAAAAAAGTGTAGTCAAATCGAGCTCGAGCTTGAGTCGAGCTTTAGCTTAAATCTATTAGTTATCCAGTAAACGAGCTCGAGCCGAGCTTTGGCTCGTTATTTGTATTGTACGCAGATTAAACCGAGCTTATTCGAACCGATCTCGAGCTTTAGTTTCACTATTCGACCCGAGCTCGATCTAAGAATAATAGGCTCGAACGAGCTTGAGCTCGAGCTTTTGAAAAATCCAACAAGCCGAGCTCGAGTAAGGCAAAACTCTGCCTCGGCTCGGCTCGGCTCGTTTACACCTCAATCCTTTGGTAATTGATGCATTATTGTAGAATCACACATGCCATTTATATATTTAATATGTATTTACAAAATAATTTAGGATTTACACTTCTATAAATCATGTGCTAAATCTTTATATCATTAGCAACAAAATATAGGGGTGTGAGGTTGAATCATGATGGTAAGAGGTGTGCCTTAAAGGTTATAGATCCTTAAACCCTAAACCCTGGTGTTACGCACTTACATCCAAAGAATCTGTTTTAAAAAAGTTTCTAGGTGTTAATTATATATTACGTATCGTATATGATTGTTGGTGGTCACGTCTATCAACTTTATTCAATTATCTAGGGGACATGATATGGAAAAACAAACGTACACGTACAAAAAATGTGTGACCTAAACATTTGAATTAAAGACTAATAGCGTCATATCATATAATTATTAAACATTATTATTTAGAGTTTCAATACGTTAGAATTTAACCAATTAACGATTAACTTCAGGTGCAGGTTTTCTCTATATATGATCTTATATGTTCTTCTTCATGGTTACACGTAAATATATGAACTTTAAATAAGCATAACTAAATTTTTATCCTTTTTTTATATCTAAACTAGTCCTTATGTAAAATTACATCATCTCATGTCATGTATGATATTTATACGTTTTATAGGAAAATAATAAATTTGTATCATACCGCTCTTAAAAATATAAAAAGTAAAGCTACTTTGAAGTTAGGTGAGAAAAATGTAGAGATCCAATCCAACAATCGTGGGAATCGGTGATTGCTTAGTGGAAACGGTATTCACCATTCGTATTAGTTTGTGGTCATATGAACAAAAAGAAGAATATAAAGATTTATACTCATTTTCTATACATGAAAAGTTAGAAGTAGGAAAAAGTATCAAAATTAATTTGTCTTGACATGTATTTGTTTTTACAGGTTTTGCTCTTTAACCACATCAGCGGCAAAGAATCTTAACTTTTCTTTTAATCTTAAATTACTTTAATTACATCTTTACTTTAGTAAATCTAATCTAAAACATTAATATTATAATATCTGCTGCTAAGGATAAAGTCATATATATCCTTTTAAAAGTTGCATTTTTTATAATATATTTTTTGAAATTTTATGATCCCTTATCTACCCTTTCAACATTAGAACTGTGTGTTTATCTGTTTTAAACTTTTTGTTTAGTAAAACATGTTATGAGTTAATTTTATTTTATTTACTATGAAATATCATAAATTTAATACTAGTTTTTCCACAATGTAAATACGATATTATAAAGTTTTAAAAGCAAATAGGAAATTTAAAACCTTTAAATGGGTATACCTAAATCTAATCCTAAATTCTAACTTGTAAGCATGAATGGGAGCAATATTTACAGATTGTTTATACTATTTACATGGTCGGGAAATATTTAATTTGTTGGGTTATTTTGAAGTGGTTTTACACATTTGTTTAGTAAAAAAATAATAATACAAATCGAATGAGCACATCTGCTAGCTTATTCTTGTCTTCGTCACTACTCTTTAAGTTTTATAGAAAAATTGTATTTTGCCGTTATACTTGAATTAAAGTCACAGTTATGCTGCTTGAAGTTTCAGCCATTTATGAGAAAGATTAATCAAAACTAAAAGAAGATATAAATAAGGTTACAAGCTAAACAAGCTCAAGCTTGAGGTCGACTCATTTCAAGCTTTATTTCTAAAATTCAAGTACGTTGTTATTTAATTATTTTATTTTATATTATATGTATTTTATAATTATATATTACCATATATAATATATCATTTAGTCAAGCTCGGGGTTGAGCTCGTTTCTTGAATAATCTCCAAAATTTAGGTTCGTTTAAGCTCGGCTATTTTCGATCTTTTAGTAAGCTGGTCAAATCACCTCCTTTACACTCAGTAGAATAAGGTGTACCAAATTAGAAATAAATCTTAAATGTCCTATGAGTGGTGAACCCAGAAAAAAATTTCATGGTGGAAAAAATAGTGATTGCATAATTTTAGAGGGGTGCTCGGGATTTTCACATACATATAACACTAAAAAAATTAATGGTTTGTACCTAGTCCGCCATCTTAATTGAGATACCAGGGGTATTAGTTAGAATGCATGCGTTAAGCCCAAGTAGTCATGGATGTGAACGAATAATGATGAGTTAATCAAGTATAAGAATAATATTGTTTGGATGTGCTTTTGCTTTATCTAGGCTTAATGAACATGCATATGGTTCTATAAAGATTTTAATTTCAAATATGTTATATGATTATACACTAATAAGAGTTGAAAAATCTAACAGTTTTCAGATAAGAAGGAAGCTTGTGGTTTAATTCTACAAGATATTGGTATTCAGATAACACTATATTGATCTCATGATTGTTGAAAAGCTTGAAAGTGGTATGGTGGACGCATCAAACAGTATACGCAATCGGTATGCTAAGCTTTTAGAGGGTTCTTGGTTGACCCAATTCCGCTATGGATCCAACCCTTGGATGGCTAGATACGTTTACAGTGTCATGTTTCTTTTAGCGAATTTGCTCGCGTGGGCTGTGCGCGACTATGGACCGAGTGCATTGACCGAAATGAAGAGTAAGTCTAAGGATATGTATACATATGCATATGGAAAATTGATTTCAGGTTTTAGTGTTTGGATAAATAGATTATGCTTCTGATTATCATATAATTTGAGTTTGCCAAACACTCATAACTCTATTACAAATATAAACAGCAGAACTACAGAAGTCATCCAAGACACATATTCTACAACTCGATTTATTACACTTCCAAACACTTTAAATTATACCAAGGTTATGATTACTTACGTTTACTTTCACTAGAACATGTGTTGAATTCATCTGTTTGTTTCAGGATTGAAAAGTTGCCAAGGTGGAAAAGACTGTTTGGGCACAGAAGGAGTTCTGAGAGTTAGCATGGGTTGTTTTGTATCCTTCTATATCATCTATAACCTATCTAAATACAAAGTTTGAACCCTTCAACGGGGTAGCATAATAGTAAACACTTAAGTCCCTCTACCAGAGGTCTCAGGTCTGAATATAACTTCCGCTCGTTTTTTTGTTACTTTTAAGACCTACCCGGCCCAAGGTGCGTTGTGATGCAATTAGCAGGATTGTGGTGGGTCTCTAAGTTATATGGTAACAGGTTCTTGGTTACCAAAAAAATACAAAGTTTTGATAAGCTTTTATTTTTTCATTCAATAACTTTGGGGAAAACCTTAATATAAATTAGATATTTTACTTCACAATGTTTCTTTCAACGGCTGGTACCTCAAAGTTGCATGGACGAAAAGAATTATGGCATTCTGGTTGGTGGTCTCCCAAGATTTTCCTCATGATTGCCCTGATTGTGTTGTCATTTTTTCTTCCTACAAATATGATTCTGATATATGGTTAGTTTCATTCACACAATCAATCTTGTAATGTCTAGAGGTGGTAAAACGGGTGGGCTTGGTAACGGGTCAAAACGTATAATTTTTGTTGAAAATAGTTTTTATCCGAAAATCACATTTTTCTTACATATAACCAGTTTATTTAATCAGATTACAGTAATTATATTATTTCAATAATAATCAAGATTTTTGATAAAATGATTTAGGAGGTTTTATGGATTAAAGATATATTGTAGCCAACACTTGACCCTAGTGGGTCAACCTAAGTTGCCCTAAACCCTGGGTCCAATACGCGGATATCCTATACGACTGCTATACAAGCTATTGTTATCTACACATCCTAAATGGAACAAAGTTTAGACCTTTATATCAATCATATACATTTGATCTGATGCATTGTTACTTTTGTGCAGGAGATATTGCGCATTTCGGTGCAGGGTATTGATTTCTTGTATAATCATGTTATTATTTGTCATCTCATGATTTTCTTTAAACCTGTGAAAACATCTAATCTATGTTGATTATGATTTTTTTGGTAGGGTATTTTTGCTAATTCAGCTAATCAGTATAATCAGTTTCATTACATGGCTGAATGATTGTTGTCTGTCCGAAAAATACGCCGAGAGATGGTAAGTGTCTTCCTAGAGTAAAATTTGTTTTTGGGATATTTCTATTCAACAGAGTACTCCATTATTTTCTTTTGTATTATTTTCTCCATAGGATATTAGGATGATACTAGATGTGAAAAGTGGGCGGGTTAGGTAACGAGTCAAAGGGGTAAATTGCTTGCAGTGGTTGAAATTTATTTGGTCAAGGTTGAATTGACCTGAAATACCTTTTGTCAAAACATTTGAACATGTTATAGTTAATCAGTGTGACACATGATTATTAAATTATGTTATTTTATTGTTAATCTAATACTACTAATTAAATAATTTTTGAGGTTGAATTGACCAGAAACACCTTTCGTTGATGTTTTCCATTTATATGTTTGACCTAATAAAGATCAACCATAATAAAAATCACCCTTATCATAAGTAAATGAATCAGCATAATCACGTCTATTTTTTTTCACGCAAGTAGTACTTTCTGTGTGTGATTTGATGATCCTAAATGTTGTTTTGGTCCAGTCACATCCATTCAATGCTGCTAGCAACTACTGCATACGTCGTTTGCATTTTCGGGATCATTTTAATGTACATTTGGTACACACCGCAACCGAGTTGCCTACTCAACATTTTCTTCATTACATGGACACTTGTACTGCTACAACTTATGACTAGCGTCTCTCTTCACCCAAAAGTAAGTTCAATCATCAAAACTAGAGGTGAAAAAATAGACGTGCCCATGAGTAATTGTTTACGTGTCTAAACAGGTCAGTTTGGGTTGACCCAAAAGTCCAAAACACTTGTCCCAAAAACCAGTTTTCCTAAACTAAATAGTGTGTTTTGCAAAAAGGGCTAGTGACTCGGTTGTTGCAGTGTGCCTTCTATTTCTATGTAAGAAAATGTTATGAAATCTAGCATACTAATTAGAATAGTGTGTTATAGGTACAAAAAATATATATTTTCAGTAGTATTATATTTCTTTAATAGAATGATTGGTGTTTACATGTTAAAAATAGGACAAATTTCACTAAATAAAAATCATAAGTTAGTTTCTATCTTAGTGCATAGTTTAAACTTAATTGCTATAATCAGGAAAAAGTGTAAAGTTCGTTTCTATTTTGGTCAACTTTCAGCCCATTTAACTCATTTCTTTTCTAGTTTAATTTCTTTATTTACCTGTTTGGCTGATTAGTGTTAAACACGTGAGTAAAATCGATCCATTTATAAGTAAATGGATCGAAGTTGTAACCTCTATTTCAAAACATTTTTATTCATTGATATGTTTGTTAGTATAACATCCTATCTTTATGAAACAGATCAGTGCTGGATTCTTGACTCCAGGTTTTATGGGACTTTACGTCGTGTTCCTATGCTGGTCCGCTATTAGAAGGTATTCATAGGACTTCTGATTTTAAAATTGATATTATTTATTATGTTGCAGCCTCTGATCATGTGTTTTTGCCAATAGTGAACCCCCAGATGATAAATGTCTAAGAAAAGCTGAAACCTCAAGAGACTGGCTAACCATCATTGTAAGCCTCAAACCTTTTCATGCATATTTAAGGGGCTGTTTTGTTTGAAAGTTTGGATTTGAGGGTATGGATTTGGAGGAATAAAGTTGATAACTTGATACACATGAAAGTAGGTATCCATTCCTCCATATCCAACTAATGGCTTGGGTTTAGAAATCCATAGCCATTCCCATTCCCATTTCCATTCCCATTCCCATTCCCATTCCATGCCGCTATCAAAACCATACCTATAGTGATTCCTGAGTTCAGACCAGATGTCACCCAAGTCTTCACTCTTCAAAACTAGATGTGACAATTGGGTTGGATAATGGTCATAATGGGTAAGTTGGGTAATTGTGTTTTCTCCATTTCCTTTTATAAGTTTTTTTAAATGATGTTTGGTGACATTATTACAAACTATTTAAACACTAATGTTTTTACTGATAACACGCTTCATGATTATCATAGTCGGCTCAACCTTTTTAGGAGGTCCTTAAGCAGATTCTAAAATCGGTTTCTAAAAGGCATACAATCGCACTTATTAGAGTTGGAGTGAGTTTTAGTGAAAAGAAAACACTTTCAAGTATACTTATTTTTATGTTCTTCTCGTCAAAACCTAAAAATTCAACGAAGTTAAACCCTAAAGGGTACTCTTAAATATGGGGAATAGAATTATACGTTTGATCTCCAATTGGACTTGTACACATATCATTGTACTAGTATCATACACAGTATACAATTAGTGTCGATTTTATTGTTAGAAAACAAGTCATTTGATGCTCAAGATTCAAGTTTTTGACTTTTTTCAGTTACTCTTGTTGTGAACAGAGCTTTGTTGTTGCTGTACTCGCAATTGTTATCGCAACTTTTTCAACAGGAATTGATTCTAAATGCTTTCAGGTACTAATTAATGCTTCTTAATTAACAACTACTATTTCATTGTCTTGAAACAACACAATTTTTCTTTCTAAATCAGCATAATTCAAAAACATACACACAAATATATATGTGTATATGTGCGTTTATGTATATAAAAGCTCTTGATTTAAAGTTCTTAAAGGTGATTACCTAGAGAGAAAATCACAAATTTGTTCAAGTTTTGGTATATTTAGACCCCATTGTTCATGTGAGACAAGAATTTTGAGTAAATGGGTTTCCACTTTATATTAAAAAACATTAGAAATATATTTGTGATGTGCAAACTTGGAACTTGGCTAAAGTTTGTACTTCAAAAAAATTATAGATTTTTGAAAAGCATTTGTGTACTCGATAAAATTTGGCATACACGAAAAAAATAATAAAATGTGGATCATATATTGTACTTTGAAAAGAACACAACAATCTTTGCAAAACTCAAATATCAATAGCTGAAAATTTTATCTGTGTTTTTCATGATTGTAAAGGTAACCAACTTTAAATTAAATTTTGTTGTAAATATTATCAAAAAAGAACTTGCATTATATATATACCTAAATCAAATGGCCATTTGACTGACAAACATACCTTCTAGCCATAAATTTGCTGAGATTTCTGTGATATTATGTACAAAATCACATAGATGTTTTTAACATAGAGATGGCATGTATCTTTCGCGATATCTTCATGATGGTGTGATGACTTGTGTGCATCTTATCGGTTTAGACCTTAGAATTGTTTCATCTTCAAGTTGTTCGACTTCAAAATGGCTTATGTTTCAATTACACGGCCCTTTTGGTATGTATCTTTTAATGTCAATGTGGTCATATGGTGATCTTTCATAAATGTAATAGGAATTATGTATCAACTCATATGTTGTATCTAGCTTAGAATAAATAAAAACTTAAACGTGTCTGAATTTAGTAAAAATATTATGTGCAGTTCAGAAAAGAAGAGAAGCAGGAGGAAGAGGATGATGTACCATATGGATTTGGATTCTTCCATCTTGTTTTTGCAACAGGAGCTATGTATTTTGCAATGTTATTAATTGGCTGGAACTATCACCACCCTATGAAAAAGTAAGTATATATATTTTTGGGTTGTGTTATACAAACATATCTTTTTGTTATTTAGACACCCTATTGTCTCTATCTCTCTCCATGTATCTATATGTATGTATAGAGAGAGATAGAGAGGATGAAAATAAATAGGGTGTATCTATAACATACCTTCTACTATACTAATCAACCCTCTAGGAATACAGCTGTATAAATAGTTATACATGTATACTCCACGGGCTATATGAGCGTATAGCATATGTATATATGCACATTTAAAAAGCTTTACGGCTATATACATATTTATATGCTTGTATAGCGTGGTTGATTGAGTAACATGATTATAATTGTTGTGCATGGAGTTTAATTAATTTTGACTTTAATTCTAATTATCTTTCAAATTACTTAATTTCCGTCTTGCAGGTGGACCATTGATGTTGGTTGGACTAGTACTTGGGTCAGAATTGTAAATGAGTGGCTAGCTGTTTGTGTTTACTGTGAGTGTTCAATTCTTTCTTTTTTTATTTATATTTCTCATAGTCTTTTGTAATAGTAATTATAATAGTATCTGTTGTTTTAGTGTGGATGTTAGTAGCTCCAATCGTGTGGAAAAACAGAAACGTAGACAACTAGACATATCTATATGAAGGGGACTGTGGCACCACCTCAACGGAGTAATGAAGCTACGTTAATCATATCAATCTCAACCGATTACTATGTTGCAGAAATATATGAAGTCGAGAAAGGTGGAGATGTGTAACGGTATGACCCTGTAAATAAACAACCTAATTCAACACTTATTTCATCCGTTATATTTTACATTATATATACACACATATATATGTGTATGTATTATGTATGTATGTATGTATACATATCTTTATATTGCTATGACGCAGAAAAAAAGAGCCATGACTCTTAGGAGAACCTGTTGTAAAACGAAATGTAAACTCTTATGGAGTTGTAAAATTATCTATGAATATTGACGAGGAAACATTACAGTTAAAAGTCATTTGGGTATTTTGTACTTTAAATTTGAATAGTTATTATTTTCAGTTTCATATAGGAATGTACTTAATGCAATGAAGCAAAATAACAATTATATCATTCTGTAAGATGAATGTTACGAATACAAATAATAATTATATAATCTTTATACTCATGATTCCTTTATTACAAAAAAACACTACCATTAATTTCAATATCAAAAAGACTTCTGTTTCCATGACTTTTTCAAGTTTCCGTACATCTCTTTAAGATTTTTACAAGATTTTATCACTCTTGTTAGAAAAGATTATTGTCAGTTTTTACAAGGTTTCATCGGTTCTTCAGTTCTAGGATGAACTAGAAAACAAAATCATACGCGAAAAAAACATAATTTATCATCAAGAACAAGCTACTCGAAAGATTTTTACAAGAATCCATCATTCTGTCAGCCCAACGTTGAACAAAAAGATTGAAATTAAAGAAAACAATTTCTTATAAAGAACCAGAAATACATTCCAACAAAGAACATCAAGTCCAGACCCGTATATTTAAAGGTGTTGTTAGTTTCGTAATCTGAGGTGATTTGTAGATCACTAAAATCGCCTCACAAATCACGAATCAAATTAAAGCAAAAGAATTTACTAGTGTAGGTAGGTAGTAAATCACTTATTTATCAAAACCAAAATTTCAACCAA
Organism: Flaveria ramosissima; assembly: GCA_025215565.1. NCBI lineage: Eukaryota > Viridiplantae > Streptophyta > Magnoliopsida > Asterales > Asteraceae > Flaveria > Flaveria ramosissima. Next base: position 76,159,491 of record CM046036.1, read on the forward strand.
TATGCTGTAATTCAAAACCGTCAAAAACATAAAAGCGAAAACAACCAAATCACTTATTCATTTAACCATAAAACAGAAAGCAATACAAGAAAGGAACAAACAATTTATATAAATCAAGTCTAATAATAATAATAATAATACAATTTATGAAGTGACAATAAAACAAAAAAAGATCACCAAAGAAACCCTTAAAATTGGCATCATTCATTTTTCAACTTTTTTTACATAAACAACCCTTAATTACTGTCTGCCCCGAAAACCCGCACCTACATTTACCGACCTGTGAAGAAGGTCGATAAATACAAATATACAACAAGAAACCAACCAACGGAAACAAAAAAAGAATCCCTTTGATGATTCAGGAGTAAGCAAATTAGATGATTTGCGTGCTCCTTGAATATTAATGAAATGTTTATCGAGATCTCAGCTTTTATATTTACCCGAACGGGTTGGAAGAGAAGGTGTTTGGTGTAGCGCCAGCATATAATCCACTTTGCTGTTGATTTGTATTATTCAAGGATCCGAACGATGTCATATCATATCCAAAATTTCCTACTTGTGGTCTGCAATGAAAAATCCAATAATTAGTTACTAAACGAGCCGATCAAAGCATAAAAGGAGTCATTTTAATTCAAATTTGGTTGGTTAAAAAATATGATTACAGAATTATATTATTGAATTAGTAATCTAATTTCTTTATCATTAAGAAATTTACCACTTTGACCATTGGTGATAGAAAACCCAAATCGACTCGTTTAAAAAATAAGATCTGAAATTGACGAATACAGCGTTTGCCCATCATCCCAAAAAAAGACAATTTTCAGGAAGTAACATTTTGTAAAAATGATATCATCTCAAACTCGTTAAGAGCAAATCAGTTGAAAAATGTTGGTTTTTAGGTAGACGTTAAATATAGGAGTTGCGAAAGATATTACCTGGGTTGAGGTGGGATGTTTGGTTGTACTTGTCCCATGAACGGACCTGTTGTAATATCAGACATCAGAAAATGAGGATAATACATCAGCATGCAATGGATACGATTTTAGATCTAGGGCAAGTAGAGTTGGCAAGCCAAGTGGGTTCGATAACAACTTAACAAGTCACTAATTTTTTATTTTGTGTACGTAGTTTTTTTCTTTTTTTAATGTATAGCTAATGCATTACACATAGATACAAAAACAATATTAGTACAATAACATTGATGATCCATATGATGATCCAAAAGAACCAAGAAAAGGCAGTACCAGAAGGCATTGATGATCCATATGATGGGCCCGGGGGAGGCATTGATTGGTGGGTCATCCATGTTGGTGCAGAAGCACCCAGGCCCAAAGTTTGCTGCATGCTGGATGGCGGCCCAACGTTTGGTAAAGCACTTTGTAATGGTGCCATTGACGGGAACTGCAAAAAAGTAATTTATATTAAAGAACTTGTTTACGCTATTATGAATAGCTAACTTATTGTAAAAGATTAAACGGACAAAATATAAGAAATGGACAAATATAAGCTGTCTAGTTTCTTGACGCTTCAATAGGCATCTAAACCTAGACAACCAATGAGAGAAATTTATATTTAACAAAATGGAACTAAATTTATGAGCTAATCAGTTAAGAAATTTCCTTTCAATAAAATAAATTCTTCGTGATTAACCTTAAAGCTCAACCAATATTCTATAGGGAAAAAAAGACTTACTGATGTAGCTTGAGCTGAAGGTGATTCGCCGAGATCAAACGGATTTGAAGATTTTGATGGCTGTAAAACAGCAGGTGGCATAGGCTGCTATAATTAAAAACCACACTTAATTCAGTAAATCAGTACCATCTCAAATATGAGAAGTAATGAAAAATAATATGATAGACGTATGCAAATAATTGATATTTTTATAGATAAGCAATGTTGATATTTTATTGTTTAAATAGGTATTAGGTATTAATTTTTGAATATGTTTAATTTCATATGTATCCTTCTAAATTTCTTAACATCATATTTAAAAAACACTAAAATATCGTATTATACATTCCATTGTAAACAAAATAAAAGTCGGTTACTTACAAAGTTATAAGTTATAACAGTTACACAATGAATAAACAAGTAGAAAAATAAAGGTCTTACTCGGCACATTATGTTTTTTTTGTTTATTTGTTGCAACAAGGTGTTAAATTTAACTATAACTTATATAATTCTATTGACTATAAAAATGGGTAAACATGACGTTTAAAAAATTTGGAAGAATGTATATACACGTGTGTGCGTGTCGCGTGTGCGTGTCCGCCTCAATTTTTTTGGTAGAGAACCAAGAGAACCCAATAAGCACTTGTGCGTAGTGCTAATAAAAGGTGGGAGAGAAAAAGAGTTGCTTGTGTGGTTGCATAACCGCTTCATGTTTCACACTACACTTAAAGCACTAAATAGATGTGTTTATGCAGCGTTTACTTAAAATTGGTTCTGTATTGCACATCCCTTTTATATATAAAATTTCCCCATTTAAAATAAGGACTATGTTTGGTATTTTTAGTAGAATGTACATTTCCTATTAGGGGAATCATGTTTATTATCATTATCAAACCAAATTCAAATTTAATGTGTAAGCATCACCAAGATAATTGTCAAGTTCTCTAAGACAGTTGGTCTATCTATATAATATTAGCTTGTTATTATTCTATTTAGTTTATGTGCAATTCATTTTCCGTGTGTATTCTATCACACTACCATGGTATAACCACAATTTATGTTGATGTGGTAAGTTGCATCAAACCTGAGGAAGGTTATATTGCATATTGTATCCCATGCCATATTGTGGAGCAGGGTACCAGCCTGGACCCTGAGCACTGAATGGTGAATAGCTTGAAGTAAATAAATCCTGCATACACAACAAGAATTATGAGAACTTAAAAATAATAATAGCTTGAGGTACCAGTTTCAACCCATTTACTTGTAAATGGGTCGATTTGGTTTGTGGTTCAACTTTTTCTCAAATAAAAGAAAAAAGCTAAAATGGAAATGGGTAATAGGAATTAAATTCGAAGGTCATCCAAGGTCTATTTTTAATCATACATTCTAAACAGATTTATTAAAGATTTAGATTAGTATGGTATGAATACAGTTTTAGCATGTTCAAAACAAACTAATTTTGAGCTAACAATTATTAACCAGTTAACTAAATATAGAAAGAAAAACCATAGAAAAAGAATACCCAAACAGTTCCAACCGGTGCTCAAAAAGAACTCTTATAACGCCCATTTTGGTCCGTTAATCATAATTAACAGACTACTTATAGATGAAAAATCCAAAAAAAGGTCAGAAAACTGTTTATGAATAAACCCAATGTGAACCGAGGTGTATCTACCAGTACAAAAATTTTTAACATCCATTTCAATTAGTTACCTGACACAGCCATCTTGCCATTCCTAATAAATACAACAAAAATGTGAAAAATACAAGATGCACCCAACAAAAATATACACCATTACCGCAGGTAGTTCTTGTTTGGCAGCAGGTTTAGCCTCAGTAGTGGATGTGACTTGAGAATCTGCACTTGGGGCACTAGTAGGCCCTTGAGTATCTCCACTAGAAGTAGTCCATGGCTGCACAAAGTTGCATATAGAACAAGATTGTAAAAATAATCTGTGGCAAATCATGACACAAAGAACAAGAGGTGACAAATTTGATAATTTACTTATTAATTCGACGATTCAGGATGTTATCTTACAATAGTTCAAAATTAAAATAAAAAATTAGTTAAATGTTGAAAGCAATCAAATATTTGCTTCTAATCAGAGAATTTCCTAAACCATTCTATTTAAAAATTTTGACTATTATTGTAATAATATAATAGTAACTTCTTATATATCCTTCTGAAAATTCAATATTTCATGCGTATCCTTGTACCTTTCATTAAGACCATACTTACTAACACTATTATCATATTTTTATAGCATAGAATCTCTTAAAATATTTATTTAGAAAACTGTACTATTGTTGTAAGAAAATATAGGTAGTATATGCATTCTTCCAAACTCCAGAAATACAAAATGTCATATATATCCTTTTAGCTTAAGTAATGCCATACTTACCCATTCAGAACACTAAAGTTATCATATTTACAAACTTGATAGTAAATAAAATAAAATCGATTACATATAACAGCATGTCAATGAACAAACAAAGAGAAAACTATGTATGCTCAGGTGAATCACAGCAATAAACATTGTTTTCTTATTCAATTAGTCTGTGAAGCAGGCTATTATAAGTAATGGATTTTATTGCATTTACCATGAAATAAATAAATATGATTTTTTAAGTGTTACGGAAGAGTAACATGCCATTAAAAACAGAAGAATATACATGAAATTTCAAACAGAAGAATATACATGAAACTTTGAAGTTTTAGAAACACATATCTATACATATATGTATATATAACATATTTCTTATCAAAAGATTATAAAAACAGATGAAAAGGTAATTGTGATCAGCCCAAACCTGCCCCCACTAAAAATGTTATTATTCAAACGTTTGAATTATTATTTCAATACTATATTCTTTATAATAACAGCTAAAGAAATTATCGTATAAAAAAGAAATGAAATGGACAAAAAAGATTGCAGGTTCACCCCAACTCGGATCTATTAAAAATTACTTTTTAGGTTGTATTTTATCTCAATTCTCAAAAACACAATTTGCCCATTACCAACTGCCAATCTTGTCCTTTCTACAAAAAAAATAATAAATAAATAAAAAAGCCCTCCACAGAATACACTCAAGAAGGCTAAACCAAATTTTTCAAACACCACCATGGCACCACCAACCTGATTAAATGATGAAGTAGAAACTTGAACACCAGTAGTAGGAACAGAATTTTGCTGACTGAGCACATTTTGCCACTGGCCTCCATCACCAGAGTTGCCAAAGGCGTTAAATGTAGATGGTTGTGTAACCACAGGAGTGGGTGGCATTTGTACACTAGCAACTACTGGATTATTACCAGATGCAGGAACTGAGAGCTCAGAAAGTACATCAAGCAAGTTAGAGCTTGATGGAATAGGTTGAGTAGGTTTTACTAAAGGAGATGAATCAAAACTGGCCCAATTATCATCTGATGATACCGTTGGCTGTGCCACAATTGAAGGAGTAGGAGTAGGAGCAGGAGCAGTTTCTTGTGTTTGTGGGCCTGGGGCAGTTGACGATGGTTCAGGGTCAGCATCAAAATCAATTAATGAAGTTTCTCTTCTGATTTCGGTTGGATTCCCATTAGATGATGCTAAGCTGCTGGAAGAAGCAGTTCTCTGCAACCAGAAATAAGTTTAGTATAAGCTTTAAGATATGTTGGATGATATAAAGAGAGAAATAAGCATAAGCTGTAAGCAAATAAAATAGTTAAATTTACAGTTAAACACTTAAACATGTTATAATCACCGCAGATGCATTTGATTAGAAGAATGTTTGTATACTGTAAGAACAAATCCACACTTGCTTCATAAGCATTTGCAACTTAAAAAGCACATGGTGATGTCAAGGGCATCAAAACCAATATAAATCAAAGGTGGCAATTTGTTCCATTTAAACTTCAGATATTTTTTATTCTAACATGTCAAACAACAAATGATTTTAAAATTTTATCTTGCAACTAAAAATGTTACAAGTCACTGAAAGTGTACTTTAATGCATAAAACCTTCAAAATCATCAAATTGGAATAAAGTATGGTACTATTCAAATAATGAATTATTTTTACCATATTTGACAAACTACTTATCTAAAAATATATACAATTCTGGATCAGGATAAAAAAACACCCTTTTTGATCCACCTCTAGTTTAAATGCATATTGTCTCATGAGTTTAAACCAAGTGAACAAACAAGAAAACTGTACACCAAAACACAACATTATAAATTTAACATAAAACCTGATGAATAAAAATAGGTTACCTGTGTTTGGAAGGAACCATCCGTTGGCCTTGAACCATTGGCCTTTGGAGGTTCTATAACCCGAAGGGGAGAAACACTCTCTCCCAATATATCCCTAACAGGCCTAACCACAGGTGGGCTCGATATATATGTATCACTTCGTCGATCTGGAGACCTACCTTCAACCTTAAAACCTCCATCAGAAATGTTACCATCATCAGATTTTTTTCCATTCCCAAATCTATCTTCTCGCCGCCAGTCATTAACAATATCAGGCCGGGCTGGGCTTTTCCTGAAATCTGGGTCATACCCAGGACTACGTCTTTCATCATAACTATTTCTAGAACTTCCATCACTTCTTCCACCAGGACTAGGTCTATCACTGTAACGCCGTTCACTCTCATAGGGTGGGCTTCTAGAACCTTCTAGTTCCCCCTGTTTAACAAGCAAATGCATCCAAATTCAAAAACCAGTACATGGTACGGAAGAACTTAAAACTGTCATCTACAAAAACACAGAAATCCCTTTCTTAGAAACCATCAATAATCAATAGATGTGAGCCATGTGGTTATTTTAAGTTTCAACACATTTGCTAATGATCTAGTAAAAGGTTCTTTTAAGTATGTTTTCATTGCATAAAATTTTCTAAATAATTTTATTCCCACTATTAGATTATTACTAAAATACTACAATTTCTGTAATCATATCTGACAACTAATAGCCTCTTAATGATCATTAAGAGGTTACCTCTTAATGGTTCTTAGCCTCTTAATGGCTAAGAGGTAACCCTAATGCTGAATGGTTAAAAGGTTAAATCTTAATGGTACCTCTTAACCATTAAGAGGTAGTCTCTTAATGACCATTAAGAGGCTACCAAACAGCCCCTAAGTAAGATTAATAACTTCATGACAGGAAGTATTTTGGCTCAACCTGACCAGACCCTTCTAAAAATTAAACATGCTTTTGACCCATTACCAAACCTTACCGATTATAGCCCAAATTGTTATTAACACACACACACCAGCCGATTATGAGAAGAACCAGAACAGGAACACTCAGTTTTTGTGGAATCACTTCCACGACTCTTTTCTTACATTTATCAAAGAAAGCACACAAATACAATGATTCCATCAAACCCAATTTATAATCATTAATCAAGCAGCCATAATGACCATGCTAACCTAAATAGACTTAAATTAGGAAACCCAAAATTACTATTTAAAGTAATGAAATCAAAACTACAACCAACTCAATCCTAAGACTCAAAATTCAACCCACCTAACTTAACTTCCAAATTTCAACTTTTGACCAAACAGACACAACCAGCATAACAACCAATCCTCCCGAGAAGGTAAAACAAAAAAAAATAGCTTAGAGAGTTAACATATGTCAAACTGCTCAAAGTCACCCAAAGTGTGTTTTGAAATGCATAAAACCTTCTAATTCTTTTTGTTCATAATATAAGATAATTACTAGAAAAATATAACTTTTGTAATCCTGCCTGACATTGTTTTATTCGTTAAAATTTTACAAGCGTCGAGGCTCGAGCATTCTGACCCGTTACCCTACCGGGTCGATCTACCCATTTTCCCAACTACAATAATTATAGATCCCAAAAGCAGATCATAGGCATGCTTATTTAATTTATACCCTATAGGCCTATATTTTAAGGGCATGCATTAAGGGTCAATTTGTTAGAAGATTAGGTGGGATACCATTTTTGCCCTTGGAGGCTTGTCAAAGCTTCTCTCACCAGAATATCTTCTGTCAACATACACATGCTTAATGAAGTCCCGCAGTCTCTCAACATTACTGCAAAAAATGAAAAATGTTAGAATTACAATTCCTATTGGAAAGCAAAACATCGCATTACATTCACAATCAGATACCTGCTGTCAGGGAAGGACTGACGTTGTGTGTCCCATTCTTTAAAATAAATTTCCTTGGCACTCTGTTCTTGCAATTACGAGGAATCAAAGTCAAACTTGGCAGATTTATGTAAATTATAGCTCGTGTTAAAGTATATAAACTATTAGGTAATGTATGTGGAAGCCCCCCATGTATTGAAACTGCTTTATAGGCCATCCAACTGTCCAGGTAGGCAAAAAAAATATGCACAATGACAAAAATGCCCTCCAATTTCTTCTAAGGCATAATATCATTGTATTGGGCTATCACTAAGCAAAGACTCAGTGTAAAGAACTATCATTTGTCATTCTATGATAATCCACAAGTTCATAGCCAGATTTAGTATACATAAAAATGAATACACACTTCATGATTGGTTGGCCAGTAAAAGTTTTCAATATGCAGGTGGCCTTAAGAAAATATTAATAAGTATTCATATAAGATTCAAAGGAGAACTTATGCAACCACATTATGTCATTACCGCATTTCCTCCTCCTTGAAGAGCGCTAACTTCTTGTGTAGTAAATTTGGCCATCGACACAGATTTTACCCTGTGGGTGAACTCGCGACTGTAGAAAATGAAATGAGATTTTAATATACAAGCATGAACCAATTTTGAAGTTGTTTCAAGTAACGCTTTTTTAAAAACACTTTTAGCTATATATCTCATCCCTAGAGAACTGCAATTTAACTTTTAATCATAGAAAGTTAAAACTTACTGTATGCCACTGCATGTTGTGCAAACAAATGTCCAGAAACTTATGCATACATACTGAGGTCCCTGTTGAAGAAATGAAATGAACATACTAAAAGTATCAAGATCAAGACTTCTGCTTATATTTCAGTTAACTTTAATAGTTAAGCCACAAAAAAAGCTAACTATCACACTCATAAAAGAGATTAATAGTCCGCTTAGTTGGACTGCAAGACATACTAACATCAGTGTTGAATATTTCTATAGCTATGTCTTTTACTAAGTTAGTTCAGAAACCAAAAATTAATAAAATCACTGTAACATTACTCCAACATCTTGACCATGCTATTTTCAAGTAAAAAAGCTAAAAAGAAATATGTACTCAACTTTAAGAAGCATGCCATCACCAAAAGATCTAATAAAGTAATAATCATTAATCACCATAATTTACTTGTGCTCAAAATAATTATTATTTTAATCTTGTGAAAGCCTGCAAAAAAGTTCAGCATTATCTAACTCAATTAAAGATAACCACCAAGCATTAGGTAACATGGACTCTAAAAATTTCAGCAGTACCAATTAATTGGTAGCACAATTAGAAAATGCCTAGAATTCAGACAATGATTATTCACACTTACTCACAATTCACAAATAGTCAGATACTATAAGCATGATGAATTGATGCTATTACCACACACCTAAATGCCACAAATAGAATCCATTTTGCAATATAGACTTCAACTACATACCACTCTCTACACATAGTCACACTAACTCACAATTCAGACAATGATTATTCACGCTAACTCACAATTCACAAACAGTCAGATATTATAAGCATGATGAGATAATGCTATTACCACAAACCTCAATGCCACAATTAAAATCCATTTTGCAATATGGACTTCTACATATCACTCTCTACACAACGTCCTCAATTCCTCTTCCAAACAACATAAAATCTTAATCTTCACTAATTTCGAAGTAGGAATCTAATTATAAAGCAAAATAAACCATATATAGAAACTACAGACTTCAAAAAAAAACGCCACCAAATTCGCGTCATAACCAGATCACCGATCCATCACACGAGTCTAAAATCCGACAAAAAGGCAGAAACAAGTAGACACAGTACCAAACTATTGCAGTTAATACACCTCCGATTCTCCGGAAGCTTCAGCAGATTCCGTATAGCTCGTTCATTCCTCTCATCCTCCTTCAACCGACTCCCCATTCCCGTTCAACCAAACCCTAACTGCACCAAAACACACACATCAATCACCATTCACACGATCCGTAACCAATTCAACACAAACTCACCAACCGCAAACACAACAATCAAATTCAACAAACACAGAACACAAAAATCGAATCAAAACACGAATTAACATCCGAATTGGTCCGTAAACAACAGATCTAAAGACATGAGATGCGATTACAGTGATTAACAGCACAAATGATGGATTAAACGCGTAATTGTGATGTGAAATTGAATAGAATCTGCAGAAAACTGACCTTAAGGAGAGATTTAGGGGGAGATTATAGGGATCTTTTAGTTGTACAGCTATATAGAGAGAGAAGATTTAGCGTGCATTTGTAGTGTCGACCGATATAAAGGATATTAATATATTATTATTAGTAAAAGGGGAGAAAAAGATAGAGTGTGGGCGGGTGCAGGGGATACGGAGGAGTCTAGGAGTGCTGAGCTGGAAATTTTGACGGTCTTCGTTGGGTCCGGACGTGTGCTGAGCTGGACATGTGGAATTTTGATTTTTCAAAAGTATATAAATATTTTTAAAATCGCAAAATTAAAAATAATAATTTATGATAGATATATATTATCATTTATCAACACTCTAGGCCTTGGCCTTTGGGTTTGAACTATAAGTGGCCCTGTTTTTCTTTAGATTATTTTTTAGATGTATGCACTATGCAGATTGCAGATTATTAACAAGCCCAAGCCCATAGTTTCACAATTGAATGCAGCTAAGGTGCAAATAAAAACTTGTTTTGGTTTGTAAACCATTATGGTAACATGTATTGAAACAGCTTTGTAACCGACGCCACTTGTAGGGTCGAAATTGGTTTGTAAGTCAATACATTGAGCCGGTCAAACACGAACCGAACTGGATAAAAGTTGGTTTAAAAGTCAAACCGGTTCCAAACCATATCAGTTCCCAATACTGATTCTAGACTCTGAACTGTTTTGGAAGAAAAAAATGTGTAAACCATATTTGACACAACGAACCGATTTGGGCCCAAACATGATTTGTGGTAAGTTTTGTTGCTCTTTCCTTGTTACATGTCGAAGTTTTGCAAGAAAAGGTGTGTGTATTTATTATGAAAAGTTGAAATGTTAATTGATCTCATTGGATTGTGAGTTAAGTTAATGTTTCATTGTTAGTTCAAGCTTAGCATCCTTGGATGGTGTTCTTTGAAGTCTATATTAGATCAAATGGTCTTTTCTATATCTTGATTTGATTTTAGAATTGCTTAATGAGTTGCGCAAATGATGATTTATATATCTTCACTAAAAGTATTCACATCAGTCTTCACATTTTTAGGGAAAACCATAATGAGCCCTCATATGTGGGGGTTACTATCCATCCTCATATATGGTGATTTATATTTTTCATAAGTGACTGTGAGTGAACAAACTTGTATTTTCGCGTCACCTGACTCGTTTAGACACTAATATATTTTGCCTGATCAACAAGTTAATTCAATAATACTAAAATCATTGATAACACTAAAATTACCAACAGCCTAAACACACCTCGTTTAACATTGGAAAGCTTGGTTCCTTATAAGTTTATTTCTAAAGTTCGAGCTTAACTCGGGTTGTTTTGGCCCAAACCGTAGTCATAACTGGACTTTTAGTTGTCTGACTATGATAACCTATCGGATTTAGTTAATCGATTTTATATGTCGATTTGGTTCAGTTACAAGGTGGTTAAACACAACATATTAAAATTTGTAAATGAAATTATACATTCTTTCACTTCATAAAAGTCATATTGCCACGAGTTTTAGATAGAAAAATAACATATTAAAATAGTGAAACAAAAGTATTAAATCATATACTTCTTAAAAGTCGAGTTGCCCCATGTTTTAAACTAACAACAAAACTTATTAAAATATGTACATGAAACTATCCATTCTTTTACTTCATAAAATATTAGAAGTCGAGTTAAAAACATATAATGAAAGTACCCATTCTTTTACTTCTTAAAACTTGAGTTGCCATAGGTTTAGTTAAAAACACAACATATTAAAACACATAAATTCATAAAATTCAAGTTACCACGAGTTTTTAGCTTCATTGTTCATCATGCCATCTAATTTTCCGACTATAGTTTACAACTAAATTCCAACGATAATGAAAACAGTTCAAGGGGAAGGGGTCTTAACGACAACACTCGACAAGCAAACGCGTGTCGATATCGAATCCAAACAATGGAATTTATGCCCATTACACATTTTGGCTCACCCACTTGAGCTTATTCCCGATGATGCATAAGAATTTTCAACGAAAATTGTTATCAAATATCCTTTTTTATTCTTGTGCATCGCTATGAAATGGACAATTGAAAAGGCATCAAACTTTTTGAAAAAGTGTTACACTGAATATGTTTCATATTTCGTATTTCTAAATCGGACCACTTTGACATTGTTAGACCAAAAACGGAAAACCTATTGATAAATATTAATAACAAACTGAAACACTTTAAAGTCTATGTATGATTTTTGGTAAGAATTAGGGTCGTTTGATTCGTAAAATGTTTTACAAAAAATTGGTATTGGAATTAGAATATTGTTAAAATTAATAACGTGTTTGATTAGTTAATTTTCAATGAAATTAAAAGGTCAATTGTGAACATTCCATTGGATTGTTAAACAATTCATGGGTAAGTGGAAAGAATGTAATTTCAGAATGCGAAAAAACTTTCTAATTTCAATTCCATTCGTTTTACCAACCAAACATGATTTTAAATTAAAATTTTTACAGTTTCAATTGCAATTCTTGAAACTTATGTGAATCAAACGGAGCCTTAAACTTTCAACCATATAAAGAGAGCGAACACCTTATACAATGTATATATCTTTTTATAAAGATTGTTCATCTAAAAATTTAAATATAACATTAAGATTTGTTTAAGATTTTATATTTACAACTCAAAACAAGTAACAAGTTAGATATTGTATATCTATTACATTTTGAAAGAGTGTCTATCGTACTTATTATTACTGGACTCGCGTGACACTCGTTGATTGAATGTTGTTTTATCTTTTCATATTAACACTCAAAACAAAAAAAAAAGTTGCGTAAATTGCATTATATCAACGTGTTTTGCTATGATGGTTAAAAACTAGCTTTTAGTTAATTTATTTAAATCTACATTTAATAAAAATAATTTTTCAAACATCTCAATCGAATCCATGACTCGACTCGACTCAGGACTCTCTAGGCATTTTTCCTCCTATTATCTTACTTTTCATCCTTATCATAATTCCATCTTATTATTGAAAAGATTTAGAGACATGAAGTAGATTTAGGTATGAAATAGATTAAGGGTTGCTAAAAATAATATTTTTTAAAACAACTTTTAAGACATTTTTTAAATTTTTTAAACAACTTCTAATCTACTCATATTAAATTATTGCCTACCTATATATGCATCTTGCTGGAATTAAACCTTAACCTTTCAAACAGAGAAAAACACTTTACTACCAGTATGTTTTTTCAAACAAATTTATAGATCTAATTAAAAGATGGTTATTATACGTGAATCAAGGTTGGCTTAATCTTCCATGTCTTATTAGATTGGAAAAAAACTATTTTTTTAGAATTTATAATCAAATTCTATTGTACAAAAGATAATGATACCAATAAAGAAAAGAAGTATATATGAATAAAAAACTTGAGATGTTATCTCACAGTGTTTCAATTATTTTGAGTTTTTTCAGGTTAAATCTGTATTGCGAACAACTAGTCTGTACATTATGAATATAACTGAACCGAATGGCACTTTCTTCAGATTCATTTGTTACTTGTTAGCTTTTATTCGACAAATAGACAATTCACAAACACATAATGGAATGAAGGGTTTCTTGTTCATGTGTGTTGATTCAAGAAAAGAATTTATTCATGTTTGTTTGTTAATTTATAAACGAATATATACTAATTTGATTAATAATAAAAATAAAATCCCATCCAGGAATAGACGAACTACCAACTTTTCTCAAGTGTCTAATGGTGAGAAAGAAGCTTGTTGTGAGAATTTATAAATTAAAATACTTCAATCTTGTTGTGAGAAAGAAGCTTTTACAACAAATAAAGACCTACGTGAACTAGGATCAAGATTATAGAATAGCGGGGAGACCTAAACGTGAGTTGAACACTTTAGTCGTCGGTGTGAGGAAGGAAAATGGGAAGCGGGACTGAAATCAAAAAGAAATATGAACGAAGTAAAACATTAAATGAATGAACATAAACAAACAAAATGAACCAAGGTAAACGGATGGACATCAACTAGTGAAAATGAGCAATAACTTCAACCCTGTTGGCTGTAGTTTTAGCTTGTATATGTGAAGTATGTGAAGAAGAAAAAAACGATATTATTTTTTTTTTTTTTTTTTTTATAAAAGAACATATTAGCAAAGGTTTACGAATACAACTCAAAGGATGTGACATATGTTTGTGTTTGTTCATTTAGTTAATCAAATAGGCTTGTCTTTGCCGTGATTGTCCGTTGCGCTGTCATTGACGGTGTAAATCTGTTCGAAATCCTTGTTCATGACTTCATGTCAAGGCCGGCTAAACGAAACAAAATTTTAGAACCCTCATCTATATATTATTCTTAAAAACCTAAGCCTCGAACCAGTAACATAAACAAAATTGTTTATAGTTGACAACAAACAACTTATGGTAAAAAATAACTTAATTAAATAAAACAAAATTAATTGCAAAAAAGTATATTAAATGATAAACAAACAACAATAAACTAAAGTGAAAATTAATTGTAAATGTAAATTAAAATAAAAACGAATAACAATATATGAGATTGACAAAAGAACACTAGTAGATTAAAACAATTGAACATACATCAAATTTAGTCAATAATAATTAGTAGATTAGGTGATTAATTACAAAAGATAATTTAGAATTAATGAACCTAAAAGAACCGTTAACGGCGAACGATCAATAAACTTTTGATGAACCAAGTTTCGTAAGTCAACATCAAAGAACCAAGTTTCGTAAGTCGAACTTGATAAAACTTCAGTCATTTTTATCTCTTCTTATTTATTTCCAAAAACATAAATATTGATTGGATTATAACTTATATATTCAACTAAAAATATGGATACAAGTAGTTTTTTCTAAATTTTGGGGCCTTTAAAATTTAAGGGCGTTAAGCAGCCGCTTTATTTGTTCGTATTATATATGCTCCTGATTCATGTTCATTTATTTATATTAAACTAACGAATCTAAACAAACTTTTTTTATTCAACGGTTCGCTAAAAACTATGTTAGTATACAACGCTAGGAACGACTCTAGTTTTAAGCTAATACTGTTCGAAACTCTTGTTTTTCACTGTAACTAGTGGCAAGTACTGGTTCGGCATTATGAATTGTTTTATACACTTCTAGATGTAACATTTATATATACACGTTTTAGTAATGATTAAACTGTTTCTTTTAAATCGTTACTAATCTATTGAACTTATAAATTATCTATACTTATTAATAAAGGAATAACTTTAGTGCCACATGGCATTCTCTTAAGCCTCTATTTTTTTCAATTCCCGCTTAAATATGTATCTATTCTTAGTGTTAGTCTAGGTTCATTTGACTAAAAGTTAACTTATATACAAGAGATATTTAAGAAAAATTTGAAAACTAACCCTAAATTAAAGCACATCTTTTTTTGGAAATTAAATCATACCCGGTATTTTTTTTTTCAAATAATTCATCAATAAAAACTATACAAATCATTTATAGTTTTCTTTATCTATGAAATTGGTTTCTTGATTGTGTTTTTTCATTATATACTCGATTTGTATTCAAATCTTGACAAAAGTTACGGACCTTTTTAATCGACTCATCTTCAGTTTGAAGGAATTCATAGGTTTTTTTTTTGGAAATGAAATCATACTCGATTTTAAAATATTTCTCGACTATCCCAGGTTTACGACCCTCGCGATTTGTCTTTATAAAGTCTGATGATATCATATTCAACATACTTCATTTGCGTTCTCATTTTGGCTTTGGTTTTATCAAGTTTTTCTTCAACAAAAGGTATTTATTTTTTGTTATATTTGAACTTTCATCATCTGCGATTATGATTTAACCTATCATTGTCTAAAATTGTGTTTTTAGATTAATGTTATTTTACTTTAATTTTTTTAAAGGTGATCTACTTTAACAATCAAACTATAAAGATGTATTACATCTTTTACTTTTTAAACTTTTTATTTTCTTTTTATGTGTACTGGCATATTATTATTATTATGTTTGATAGGAGTTCATTTGATATGTACGAATTGTTTTGATGTATCTGGAAGTAATATTGAAAATCATATTTTTATTCAACGGTTGGCTTTGACACCTTTACACAAAAGAATTTCTTTTAAGTTTCAAAGAAGACATTTGTTGTTATCAGTGTGTTATGCAATAACAATAAAACAAGAGACAATGATAATCGCTATCCAAAGTTGGTTTGTTTTTAAACATGGATAATGATCAGCTCTATGTTGTATTATCTCGAGTTAGAAGTAGATAGAGGTTAAAATTATTAATATTATATAATGATAGAAAAATAACCAACAAAACACCAAATGTTGTATACAAATAAATTTTTTGATGTTTATGAATTTGAAAATTTGTTTTTTCATGTTCAATTTAATTTGTTTATTAGTTAAAGTTTTTATTTATTAATTTATTTCATTCCATATTATAGACTATTTAGATGTATAAATATTAATATAGAAAACCTACTAATGTTAGATATAACTAATGTTAAAAATTATACATAAAAGTCGATATACAAAATATTATCAACAACATTATAACTTACACACTTTTTTAAACAACAATAATATTTTCTTATTGAACCCGTGTGTTACACGGGACTTTAGCCTAGTTAATAGATATATAATATTGAGCCATCTACTAATTTGACTTTGGAATTGGTTTTTTAATTCATTATATATTATCCAAACTTTTATATGCATATGTTTAAATTTAAGTTATCCATCTTTGCATATTATATTTGATCCATTAGTCATAACCCTTCTACTAATACAAAAATTGGCTTATGGTCAACAATTTAGAGGTGCACGTAAACAAGTTCGTGTTTGGGTCAGCGAAGCTAAAAGCAGATCCTATAGAACCTGCTCGGATTAAAAACCAGGTTTCGAACATGGAGTGAGTGGTTTTTACAAACCGGAGTCAAACCGAAGCTTCTAAGTATCAACCATAACTGGCTCCTATCAAACCGATTTTTTTTGGGTTGGGTCGCTGGTCTCAGTTTAGGAACTAGTTTTTTCATTCACCTCTAGTTTATATGGAGTGTATCTATCATTTGAAAATTTAATAAATATTGATAGTGATTTATACATATACTTTCTAGAAGATGCATGGTATAAGAACGTCATCTTTGAATAATTGATAACATGTTAACATCCTAAACATTGGTTTAATCGCCTAAGAGTAATCTAAATTATAATCTTAGATCACTTATGTTAAACTATCTTAAATCTATTAACTAAGACGTAAATCCAGTTTATCGAAAATAAAATATGGAAGATAACAAACATGTCATTTTAGGCGGATGCCAATATTAATTTGGCAACCATTAACCATATTATCATTATTATATTAAAACTAAGCCCATGTGACTAGGGCATTTAAACTTTAAAATATATGTATAATGTGTGTAAGATAATAGATATAGAGTTTTCTCAATAAATATAGGAATAATATATAAGCTAAACCATGTCACATTATTGTCACCCTTCCTTTTTATCCGGAGATATATGATTGATTATATGTTAACACAAAAATTTATCTTCAAAACATTAAATATAACTAGGTTTTTTACTAACCGCGCGTTGCGACTATTGGAATCAATCTAATTAAACTTGACAATGAACATGACGATTTGTGGAACTCCCACGACTCATTTGATATTATAAACTCAAACAAAGACTTGAACCCAGAAATTACAATACCCTACACATCTATTTATACTAAATCTATGACTTGTTCCCTAAGACTCAAACTAAAAAACCAACTCAAACAAATAATAAAATACTTTAAACTTTATCCTAACCAAATTAAACTTTAAACAAATAAACTAATATTTATCAAGATTAACTTATCAGTGACGGTATCGAACACGATTTGATAAAGTATAGACTAGCAATCTACCTGACTTGTCTCTGGACTAAATTCACGTCGAACTGTAAAGTAACTCGAATTTATACTATTGAATGAAACCGTATTATACTTGAACCACTTCTTTTTCAAGCAAAATTATATGAATACATAGACCAACTCAAAGCATAAGTAAAAAACACAAAGATTACAATCGCCTCGATTCGTTTCCAAAATAAATTTACGTTGAAACGTAAACTAACTCGAATTTATACCGTCGGATTGCATATTGGACGCGACTCATTTGTAAACAAACGTACGCCAAAATGTAGGCGAACATCAAAATGTAGATAATCTCAAAGCGTATATATATGCACGAAAACGTTGTATATTTGACCCAACTCGTGCCGAGACATACCTAATAATACGAATATAAGAATTAACTTTTCAAGTAAAATTTATATTGGGGTAAACACAAAATCATAAAAACTTCAAAATGACGTGTTAAAGTTGACCAGTAAGATCGGGATTAAATAAGTAAATATAATTTAAGAAACAACAATAATGATAGAATAATAATAATAATAATAATAATAACTAGAATTATAACCTGCTCGTTGTTGCGGGGTATCCATGCAGCGCTGTGATAAGGATATTAATACAAAAGAGCAATAAATTATCAGGTCATTTTGTCCATGTCTTTATTGAAATCAAAGTAGTAACTAATTGCCGATGTAGATCTATTTGAATACTTGAAACACTTTTATCCTCTCATCTCTGCATGGGAGTAAGAAGAAAGATTGTTGTTATATATTGAGTTCATTTGTTTACAAGTGTTTCTTTTATCCTCTCATCTCGGTGTTAGAGAAAGAACTTAAAATAAAAGTTACATGTGAACTCTTGATACGAAACAATAATTCCTTCTATTTATACTTTATATAAAAATGAGTACAAAAGGACTTACAATGTTCCAATGGCTAATACACACTGAATAAGATCAAAGCTAGAACTGATGTAGTAGACGGGTTGATCCCTGCACAATCAGAAATAAATCTAGTTGTAATATAACATTTGACTTGCACACTCAACAACTATTTAGCAAAATTAAGTTTAATAATTATGTGTTCAAGCAAAAATGACTTCATCCGAACCAGTTTTCATTTACACACCTCTATCATAGACTATGCATAACGCCCAACTTCTTTATCGGATTTAGGGAATAAACAGGGCAAAAAGGCATGCTGATAGTTCTTGCAAAGTTAAAACTTGTGCTAAAGAAAAACACTATAAGCATACAAAAATGAATTTGTTATCCTAAAAACTATAAATTACAACATTAGCAGCTAATAACTAAGCTAACTATTAAACATTATAAAGTATTAAAATTTGGCTTCTAATCTTCTGTAACATTAAAGGACTTGTAATTTTTTAAAGTTCGGGATCTTACTCATCCAAAGTTAAAAGGGATTAGTTTTTCATATGCATACATGAATACAATAACTACATTATTACGAAAGGACTCCATCTTTCTGCATCTTTCTGCACCATAAGACCAATCATTAACTTGTTCATGGTAATCAAAAAAAATCATACATATATTAGTACCTGTAAAGCCGTTAAAGTACAAAGTATGAATTGAAGATAATAAAGAAGTAAGACGTTGATCAATAATAAGGGTGCAGAACCAAACGTGTTGGCATTTGTTTGTCAATGTGGATCGGTAACCTGCATTTCAACTTGCAAAACTATTTACATGATGGTTTTCAAATTCTACCTTAACTTTGATAACCAGGGAAATATTTCTAGCATGTCTACGATATTTCCAACCAAATGAGGAGGTTGCTTACAAAGTTTAATCTTCCGAGGTAACGACCAAAACCAAACGCAAAGAAAAAGTTCAACCTGCAAGAATATCAATTCCAAAGAGTTTAAAGCATGCAGACCAAAATATAGTTCAGACATATATATTGTTGCCATGTTGTAGAAAAGATAATATAGTTTAGATCTAAATG
This sequence comes from Flaveria ramosissima, assembly GCA_025215565.1. Classification (NCBI taxonomy): domain Eukaryota; kingdom Viridiplantae; phylum Streptophyta; class Magnoliopsida; order Asterales; family Asteraceae; genus Flaveria; species Flaveria ramosissima. Next base: position 76,179,389 of record CM046036.1, read on the forward strand.
AAGCCTGAATTTTGAAGACAAAAAACAAAAAACAAAATTATTCAATCTCAAAGTTCTCAGTACCTTTCAATGTTACCTTAAAAAAGAGAAAATAAGTTACTATAAAACTCTAAAATCCAACATATACATAGAGAGTTAAAATTCTAACATCATGATAAAAAGCAACAACAGAAGTAAAAGTCATCCATCAATATCACAATTTTTTGTGTATGAGCTCTGTAAGGGTTCCTGAAGTCTGATGCAACCCAAAACAGCCTAAGTGTCTCAGCAACATGCACTAAGTACTGAAGTGAAGAATGCTTCGGAAGTTTTACACAAAGCATTAGAAAATACTCTAAGTGTAAAATCTTCCGAAGGCAAGACCAATATCTTCCGAAGCCAAACATGAAGTCTTCCGAAGCTTCAGAGACAAAGTCTTCCGAAGCTTCAGCCTATGAAGACAGATTTCTTCCGAAGACTTTTAGTACACATGCTTTATCTGATGTACTGTTCCATAAAGCACCTTTTCCGCTGCATCTCTGTAAAGTCACCAACTTACATGAGTTGGTGAAAAGGGCCTTGCTTTTGGTAACTGTACATTGAGGTCTTGAGTCTTCAACTTTCCACTTTATGTACTTTATCCTTTTTGTATTGTATAAGGATGTGAGCTATGGCATGTCATAGTCACAAGGTCAAAAGGCAGATATGCCTTTTGATCCTACAATTGATTTTGTTAGTGTCTAGTCAATTGTATCCAGCTGGCTTTCAAAGTATAGCCGGCTGTAGGTTGTAGTATAAGTATTTCAAGTTCTTGTATCTTTTCTTGATGCTTTGTAACACTTGTAAAAGAACTTGAGAAAGCAATATACTGCCTCCTTGAAACCCATACTCTCTTGTTCTGTCTCTTGCTTTACTTGTGTTCTTTGTATCACCTTTGGTTACCCAGTTCACTGTTTGATTAGAGTTTAGTTAGTCTCCTCATTGTGTTGTTGTGTTGTAATTGTGTTTAAGCCCTTAAACGGTCCTGCAATTGGTATCAGAGCTTTCCAGGCTCTTGATATAAGATCTAACCATCTTAAGATCCCTCACACACACAAAAGCTAAACTCTTCAAATGGCTTCCATCTCAAAGACTGATATGGAGACTGGAACCATGAACAAATCCCCACTGATCACTCTTGATGATTTTGACACCTGGTGCATGAGGATGGAAGGCTTCATCAGGTCTCTTGATTCAAGAATGTGGGAATCTGTTGAGAATGGACCTTTCATACCCAGCACCCCCTCTGCTACTGGTGCTGGTATGATTCCTAAAGATGTGGCCAACTACTCAGATGAAGATAGAAAAAGAGTAGAGATTGACAGGAAGGCCATGACTGCTCTTCAGACTGCTCTCCCAAACTCTGTATACAGAGGTTTTAAGAAGTGCAAGACAGCCAAACAGCTGTGGGATGCACTGAAGCTGATGTATGAAGGCTCCTCTGAAGCCAAGGAGAACAAGAAAGATCTTCTGAAGCAGCAGTTTGAGAATTTCACCTTCAAAGCAGGTGAAACCATGACCCAACAATACTTCAGGTATGTTGAGATTGTGGATACCCTAGTGGATGGAGGAGTTCCTCTTGAGAACAGGGACATTGTAAGGAAGTTCATGTCCTCACTTCCTAGGCAATGGACACACTATTGTGTGGTGATCAAGAGGACTGAGAACCTTAAGACTCTTACTCTTACAGAGTTGTATGGGATTCTCAGTGGATACCAGATGGAGATGAACATGCAAGGTTCATCTGGCAACTCCAACAATCAAATGGGTTCAGCCCTTCATGTGGTTGAAAGGGACAGCATAGAACCCCAACATCATCTCATATGCTACCCTGACAACTCACAAAAGGGTCCTTTCATCACCTTCCCGGAGACACCAAGGGAGAACTTTACTCAAGGAAGCCCATTCCAAGAGACAAGTTCTTCTCAAGCCTTTGTGTCTGCAGATGAAAGCTGTGGGAATTATCTTTTCACTCTTGAAGACCTGGACTGTATCCATCCAGATGACCTGGAATACATGGAGATAGTTCAGCAGATGGCTCTCCTCACTCACAGAGCCAAGAAGTTCTACAAGAGGACAGGAAGAAGATTTCCAAGCAATGCTACCAGTAGTAAGTTTGGGCTGGATAAAAGCAAAGTTAAGTGTTACAACTGTAACCTTATGGGTCACTTTGCTAGGGAGTGTAAGGCACCTAAAGCAAATGGGGGCCAAACACAACCCAGACCAAACTTTACTGACAAAGCTCCTCAGCTGAGAAGACAAAGCAACATGCTGCTGTTGCTGTTGAAGAGGGAGGCTTTGACTGGAGTTTTCAGGTGGAGGATGCTTCTCCAAACCAAGCACTGATGGCTGACCATGATGAAGCCAAGGTATTGGAACATCTTTGCTCCCCTGAATGCATTGCTAAAGTAAATAGATACAGGTCCTACAACCTAGAGATGAGATCTGATCTTGAGTCATTAAATATATTAAAATCTGATTTTAGAAAGTCTGAAAATGATTACAAGTTAAAGATAGAGGACTTGGAGAAAACCATTTCAGTACTAAAACATGAACATACAGATTTTAGAACTCAGATCCAAGATCTCATCACTAAGTTAACTGAGTGCCAGGCTGAGCTTGTGATCAGCAAAGCCAAGGCAGAGAAGAGTGTTCTTGAAGAAGAGACCTTCAAGAACATGATATCCTCATCCCTGCACAACAAGGTTTGTTATCAAAATAGACAGGGACTGGGATCAAATGAGATAGCTCCTCCACACACAATCTTGTCTGTAAGATCTCCTAGGTGTGGAACTTGTGAAGATGAGCTTCCTCTCATAGATCCTATAAGTGAGGATGATGAAGAAGTGATAGTGAAGAATTCCTCTGAGAAGAGTGAAGAAGAGGATTCTTCCAAGGGCCACTATCCTTCTGAGGAGAAGAAATCAACTGTGATGACCAAGTCCAAAAGAAAGAACTTGATCAGGAAGAGCAAAAGGAAAGCAAAGAAGGCTCAAGAAATCAAGGCTACTTTTGATGCTAAGCAGAAACAAGTTTTTATCTCTGCAGGTTTCAAAGTAGTAAGGACTGAAGACATCAACCAAGACTCCTCAGCTAAGAGTCATGGTTCTTGTTCAAATCATCTCAGTGCCAAGAAGAAGACTGAGCTGCTGTGTACCACTGCTGCACAGCCTGGACCATCAAACTCCAAGAACAGTTCACAGCCCAAAGGAACTGTCTCAGCATCTACCAAGATGAAGGTGGAGAAGGGATGTGACCAAAGCCAGTCTTGCTCTCAAAGGGAGACTTCTTTGAAGAAGAAAATGTTGTGTGTTATGTGTGAAAGTACTTCTCACATTGCTAAGGATTGCCCATACAATCCTAAAAGTACTGTCCACATGACTAAAACAAAGACTTCAAAGAGTCTCAAGAAGTCTCAAGCTTCGGAAGGAAAGTCTGTTTCCTTCGGAAGCTCCAAATCAAAGAAGAAGGTAAATGGAAAATTACCTTCGGAAGCAAAGTTGGTCTCGGAAGAAAGGAGTTCTTCCGAAGCACTGAAATCTGCTGCAGTGACTGTAGATTCTTCCGAAGGATCAGTCATCAAAACTTGTGAAGTTCCAAAAGCTTCTAAGGTTTTGAAGGTCAAGTCCAAGACTCCAAAGGTGGTGTGGAAGTCTAAGAAAGACCAAATGACTGAGGTTTCTCCATCAACAACAGCTGAAGATCCCCATAGTACAACCATAGGATCTATTACTGTTGCATTACCTTCTATTACACTTAATGAGCCCAAGACAAGTAAGGCTTGGGTTTCCAAATGTAACTAATCATTTTCTTTGTGCAGGAACAGCTCAAGACAAACAGGAATGTCTGGATAATTGACAGTGGCTGTTCCAGGCACATGACAGGCAATAGGTCTCTACTCCATAATTTTGAGAGAATTGATGGAGGACCAGTTGCTTTTGGAGGAGATGAAGGTGGTTACATTTCTGGAAGGGGCAAGGTCACAAATGGTAAGCTCAGCATTGAGAAGGTAAACTTTGTTAAGGAGCTTGGGTACAATCTTCTGAGTGTATCCCAATTTTGTGATCAGAGTCATAACATGCTCTTTACTGAGCATGAGTGCATTGTTCTCAAGCCTGGTGTGGTCATTCCTCATGAGCATATCCTGCTCAGAGCCCCCAGGAAAGGGAACATGTACAAGATGGATTTGCAAGAAACATCTCCCTCTGGAGAAGTTTCATGCTTTCTATCTAAAGCAAATAGTGATGAGTCTTTCCTATGGCATAAAAGAATGTGCCATGTAAACTTTAAGAACATGAATAAATTAATTAAACATGATCTGGTAACTGGAATGCCAAAGAAAGAGTTTACAAGTGATGATCATTGTGTTGCATGCCTGAAAGGGAAGCAACACAAGGTATCTCACAAGCCTAAGGAAAAGAACTCCATCACTACTCCCCTACACTTGTTACATATGGATCTCTTTGGCCCCACCAGTGTAATGAGTTTAGGAAGGACCTCTTACTGTCTGGTGATCACAGATGATTTTACAAGATTCACTTGGGTCTTCTTCCTTAGAACTAAGGATGAAACCCCTGAGATTCTGAAGAATTTCATCTTAAAAGTTGAGAATCAATGTGATCACAAGGTCAAAACCATAAGATGTGATCAAGGAACTGAATTCAAGAACCAAATCCTTGATACATTTTGTGATGAAAAAGGTATTACAAGACAATATAGTGCTCCCAGGACTCCTCAGCAAAACGGAGTTGCTGAGAGGAGAAACAGGACACTTATTGAAGCTGCAAGAACTATGTTGTCTGACTCTAAACTGCCTATCACCTTCTGGGCAGAGGCAGTTAATACTGCTTGCTATGTGCAAAACAGAGTTTTAGTAGTTAAGACACATGGTAAGACTCCTTATGAACTTTGGCACAAGAGGAAACCTTTCATTGGTTTTCTCAGGTCATTTGGATGTCCCTGCACCATCTTGAATACCAAAGATCAAATTGCCAAGTTTGCTGAGAAATCAGATGATGGACATTTCATTGGATACTCTTCTCAAGCTAAAGCTTATAGAGTATACAATCTCAGAACTAGAATTGTTGAGGAGTCAGCCAATGTGACTTTCAATGAGCACACTCCTTGTGTGGCTGGTTCTGGTCCGGATTGGCTGTTTGATCTTGATTTAGTTACCAACTGTTTTAACAAATCTTGTGAGCATGTTTCAGGATCTGCAGAAAATCTAAATACAGGTGATCCTGATCCAAGATTTGAGCTAGGAAGACCTTCAACTCATACATCTTCAGCTCCAGTTGGAACTACTTCAGCAAATGAGGTTTCTATCAGCACAACAATGACAAATTCAGCTGATACATCTGGCATGCCTTCAAATTCCAGCTCAGAGGCCTCTCAACCAGATAAAGACACCTCACTTGTAGAAGACAACAATGGTGATGGTGATAGTGATCAGGAATTTCTTGATGCTAATAACCATACCATAGATGACAACATCAATGATGTCTCACACTCATTGGATCAAGTTAATCTTGATAAGTGTGATAATGTGGAGGGTGAATCTTCAAGACCAGATTTAAATTTCTCAAATTTAGATCTTTCTCAACAACTTGCTGTGATCCCTCAGCTAAGGATCCACAAGTCTCACCCCACCACAAACATCATTGGAGATGTTGTCACAGGGGTAAGAACAAGAGGACAAACCCATGAAGCAAATGTTTGTCTTCACTCTTGTTTCTTATCTCAGATAGAGCCCAAGAAAGTTGATGAAGCTCTAAAGGATGGAAGTTGGGTTGAAGCTATGCAACAAGAGCTGCTTCAATTCAAAAGGCAGAAAGTTTGGAACCTTTGTCCTCTTCCTCATGGGAAGACTACCATTGGAACCAAATGGGTTTTTAGAAACAAGAAGGATGATAGAGGAATCATCATCAAGAACAAGGCAAGACTAGTTGTTCAAGGATACACACAAGAAGAAGGGATTGACTACACTGATGTCTTTGCTCCTGTAGCAAGACTAGAAGCTGTTAGGATATTCCTGGCATTTGCTGCATCCAAGAACTTCAAGGTCTACCAACTTGATGTAAAGTGTGCTTTCTTATATGGAGTGATTGATGAGGAGGTTTATGTCAAACAGCCACCTGGTTTTGTAGACCCTGATCATCCTGATTATGTCTGCAAGCTTGACAAAGCTCTTTATGGGCTGCATCAGGCACCCAGGAAGTGGTATGAGACACTATCTGAGTATCTTTGTAAACATGGATACAGGAGAGGTACTATAGATGGAACTCTCTTCATCAAAGGACAGGGAAATGACTTATTGCTGGTTCAAGTATATGTTGATGACATCATCTTTGGTTCAACTAATCCAAAGCTCTGCAAAGACTTTGAGAAGCTGATGAAAGACAGATTTGAGATGAGTTCAATGGGAGAACTCAACTTCTTTCTGGGAATTCAAGTGAAGCAGGTTGAAGATGGCATCTTCATAAGTCAGTCAAAGTATGTTCAAGACATACTCAAGAGGTTCAACATGACTGATTGTAAGATTGCTAAGACACCCATAGCCAGAAACCACTCCCTTGGTCCAGATCTTGAGGGGGAGTGTGTAGATGAACACTTATACAGGGCTATGATTGGGTCTCTTATGTATCTTACAGCTAGCAGGCCTGATATCATGTTTGCTACATGTATTTGTGCAAGATATCAAGCCAACCCTAAGATGTCTCACTTAATCACTGTGAAAAGGATTTTAAGATACCTCAAAGGTGCTTCAACACTTGGTCTATGGTATCCAAAGAATCCAAATTTCAATCTGTATGCCTATACAGATAGTGATTATGGTGGTTGCAATATGACTGCAAAGTCTACATCTGGGGGATGTCAATTCCTTGGTGGAAGGGTGGTCTCATGGCAATGCAAGAAACAATCCTGTGTGTCTGCATCAACTGCTGAGGCTGAATACATTGCTGCTGCAAGCTGCTGTGCTCAAGTGCTTTGGATTCAAAATCAGATGCTGGACTATGGATTTAACTTCAAAGAGACTCCTATCCACATAGACAACAATAGTGCTATCTCTATCACTGAGAACCCTGTGCAGCACTCAAGGACCAAACACATCAACATCAGGTATCATTTAATAAGAGATAACTATGAAAAAGGATTAATTAAACTAGTCAAAGTTCATACAGATGAACAATATGCTGATCTGTTCACAAAAGCTTTTGATGAACAGAGATTTAAGTATCTGATATCAGCTATTGGGATGATTAACTTTGAGTAGACTTTTTCTTAAAACTAATTCTAATTATTTCTTCTTAAAATATGTGTGTCCTAAGTTGTCTAGTTCATCACTTTCATAAGCTCATGTTTTCTTTGGATGTAAAATTCTTTTTGAAGACTTTCCTTAGATTCTTGAAAATTTTTGATACTTCGGAAGATAAAATTTTATCTTCGGAAGAAAAACATGTCTTCAAAATACATAACTGTCTAAGAGATTTTACCTTCGGAAGAAGTATTCTTCCGAAGCTTAAAATTCTTATCTCAGACACTTATTTATTTTTAAGGACCTTTTCCTTCCGAAGCAAAATTAACCTTCGGAAGCTTTGTTTATTCTATACAAAGCATTCAAGGGTTTATTTCTCTTCCGAAGCATAAATCTTCAAGACTCTCAGGAAAATCTTCCGAAGCCATTTTAGCTTCGGAAGCTTTTTCAATCAAAACTTCCGAAGACAAATAAACTTCGGAAGCTTTTCGAATTCCAAGAAAACTACTTTTTGAGCAAAAGTAAACTACCTTTTCAGAGGTGGGACCGACTTCCGGATTTCAAAGTTTATCCTCTTTCATTAACTTTGGTTCAAATCCCTTTTCATATAAATACCCAACGGTTCCCCCTCTTTCCCACTATCTTCCTCAATTCTACTATTTCTCTAACCTAATTCTCTAAACCGCCTTTGCTTTCTACCTTTCTTCACCCTTAAGCTTCTGAAATGGCCAACCTTAACCGCAGAAACAACCCTGATTTCTCCATGCAACTACACAGGCAACATAATCAAGTTGCTCTGTTAAGCTCTGAGAAAGATGCAAGTTTCTCAGAGATTTGCCAATTCTTGACTCTGTCAAACTACTTCACCTCCCTGACCATTGATCCTACTCTATATGAGGATCACTTGCTTGAATTCTGGAAGACCTGCCAAGAGGTCATTATGGATGGGGAGAAGGCACTGTCTGCCACAGTGCAAGGGAGGACAATCTTCATCACTCCGGCCATCATTAACCAACATCTTCAGCTGGATGATGAAGAAGGTGAGGTGTCCTTCCCAAAAGAAGCTGTTAATCATTCTTTTGAGCAGATGGGCTATGAGGGAGATTTCTCTGTAAAGACCTTTAGGAAAGGGAAGGTCTCATCCCAATGGAAATTCCTGCTCCATGTGGTTATCCACAGCTTGTCAAACAAGCATGGTGGATGGGACCAGATTCCTGAGGATCTCTCCTTTATAGTTCATGGAATGGTTCAGGGGGTCAAGTTCAGGTATTCACAATTTGTTTATACTAATTTACTTGCAAACTTAGACTCCTTAGAGTATTACATGTTTCCTAGATATGTTCAACACATTCTCAACTGTGAACTGGGCTCACAGTTGAGGGAAACAGGTAATATTCTTAAATTGGGACAGATGAAGCCCGGCATCTTTAAAATAATGAAGAAGCCAACTGTAGGCTTCTCAGGGGTAGAAACAGCCCTAGTCCCAAAAATGTTAGAGCTCATTGCTCAAGGTGACAACCTAGCAACACAAGCTAGTGTTGAACCCACACCTCTTTTGTCCCTACCTTAAAAAGACCAGAAATCACCCTCACCTACCAAAGAAAATCCAAACGAACCCCTGCTCAGGCTATTGAGTCTGTGCAGGCCCCCAAATACTCAACCTTACAGGAAGAAGTGGACACTAGAGCTCCCACTTCTCCTGAGGAGCAAACCACTCCCATTACTTCACCTATCAGGGCTGAGGTTCCTCAAGCTCACCCTGATGAGCTCACTAGCCCAACAACCTTAAGCCTTCACTCTGAGTCTCAACACTCAAGTGAACAACCTTCAGGGGACAGCTACCATCCCCAGCCTTTGGATCTCAACCAACCAATTCCCAACCTATCCTTTTACACTGATGAAGACTTAGGATTCAGTGAGTACCATGAGTCTCTCTTCTCCTCCCCTACTCAAAGAGAGATGAGTACCTCTGACTCTCCTCAGTCTATCCCCCATCAGTCACCTATTACTGAGGTGGACACTTCTGAACCTGTTCAGGATGTCCATATGGAAGAGGCTCTCACTTTTGAAAGTGATTACATCATTAAGACCTCAACCATGGCAACTCAGCCCATTGGCATCTCAACTGAGGCTGCCAGTGAGCAGAGGAAAACCAGCAGCCAAGAAACTCAAGCTGGTGGTGAGAGAGAGGACTTTGGTCCAATCATCTCATCCCCCAATGAATCTTCTGATGAAGATGAGGGGAATTTGAGACTAAAGGTGCAAAAACTGTCAAAAACATGCACCTATTTAGTCTCTAAGGTTAGTCACTTGGAATCTCAGGTGACTACCCTACAAAACAGGGTCAATGATCAGCAACTCCAGATTTCATATCTGCAGGAAAAACTAGCTGGGAGACCTTTAAGGAGAGCTCAACCAGGAACACAAGAACCTGTGGAAGTGATTGACTTATCCTCCAGCTCACCTATGCAAGTGGGTGATGCTACCAAAAAGGGGGAGAAAGTTGTTACAACCACAGAACCTGGGAGTTCTTCAGAGAGAATGGACATAGAGGACTCACCATCCTCACTTGCTGTTGTGCATTCTCAGCAACTTCCTCAAGTTCACATTAATGTGGACTCTATAGACTCTCTCATCAGGAGTCTCTTTGAGGAAGGTATACCAAGGGCTGTCTCATCTCCACCACTAGGAACTGGCAATCACATCATAAGGTGGAGGTATGATGATGACAGGAGAGCCCTTATACTTCAAAGAGTTCAAGGCCAACAAGAAGTTTTTCAATTCCAAAGCCTGAGCTTTTATGAAAGACTGGATTTAGTCAACTTGCCACTTGTCAATCCAAGCAATTCAAGACAAGCTGACAGGCTGGCTCAAAGAATCCAAGACAGGATCCTTGCAGAGTTTACTCTAAGAAGGAGACTTAGGGAATCAGGCAATGTCATCGGTCAACTGGATGTTGAGGTGGACCCTAAGATTAGTTTCATAGGGGAAACCTTGACTGAAGGCCCAGTGACAGAACCTGAGACCCCTGTCTCATCATCAACAACTGCTGCTGAGGTCCAAACTCCATCTGAGACACCTGCTGGTGAAGGTGTTTCTCAGCCTCTCTCTGGCCAGAGCATGGAAGCTACTCCAAGCAATGAAGGCCAAGCCTCAATCCACCCTGAGTCACAAAGGTCTGTTGGTGACAAAGGGAAAAGGATAATGACTCCTGAGGAAATTGAGGAGGAAGAGAGAGAGAGGAAAAGGAGACTAAGGGGAGAAAGTTCTACTGGGTCATCTAGCTTCATGCAAGCTGCAATCAGGGCTGCTCCCAGACCAAATACTCAAGATGATGAGTTAAGGGCAGTCAGGATTACCTACTTACAGACCAGGAACTATGACATTGATGAAATCATCTCCCTCCCCTTAGAAGAGTTAAATGAACTGGCTGACATGGAAGTGTCAAGAGAGTTGAAGGAGAAAGAGGATGCAATGATACTTCTCCAACTCAAAGAGGAGAAGAGACAGAAAAGACTTTACAAGCATGCTCCCACTCTCTCACCAGTTCAAGAAAGTCCTGCACAGGAAGATGTGGCTCCACAAGAACCTCAGGTAGATAAAGAAGAAGATAGGATCAAGATGATCAACTACCTGAGTGCCACAGGCTTCTATCAGGCAGATGCACTTCTTCCCTTGTCCTATGACTTCATTGAGTTCGAGTATCTAAAGCAACTTGAGCTTGAGTTAGTCAAGGAAAGAAAGACAACTAAAAGGAAGCTAAGGGAAGAAGCTGCAAAGTCAAGAGCCATCATTCAAAAGAATGCAAAGAAGTCTGCTGACAGACAAAGAATGGTGAGCTTCTTGAAGCTGTATGGATTCTCCGGAAGGAGACTTGGCCCCATGTCTTATCCACTATGGATGAGCATATTAGGGTGATCAAGCAGAAGATTAAAAGTGGAGAACTCATTGACTTGCACTCTCTTCCAAGTCAAGTCCCACCTGAAGTGGAGGTCAAGTTTGAACAACCAGAGACACCTCAACCAGCACCTCCAGCTGAGCCTCAGCAAGCTTCATCTTCTGATCCTAGGCAGGGTCAAACTCCCTCTCCTTCTGAACCTGTGAGGGAGGAACACCCAACTGAGAAAGACACTGATGATCAACATGGTGCTGCAGACCAGTCTTCTCAGTTAAAGACATCCAAGAGGAAGAAGAGGATGGCTTCTAAACCAAAGACTAAGAAGAAGAAGCCAAAGTCATCTACCTCTGCACCTCAGGCTGAATCAGATCAACCTGAGGAAGTGCATGATGAGGCAGCCCAATCAACTCCTATTCAAGTGGCTCCTCTAACTAGTGAGACACCCATCTTGTCCTGGACTTACTCTACTAATCCAGAAAGATGGACTGTTATCAGAGATCAAGGTGTTGAGAATGTCTACTCATGGCAAGACATAATCAACTTACCTCTGCATGATCTCTTTGAGATGAGAAGATACTATGAAAGTCTTGATGATCCTGACCATCTCATGAAGAAAGGAATGGTCCTGATTGTACTGAAGACTGCCAACATTTGAAGATCTTCCAAGTGTTTTGGTAGCATCAGCCTAGGGGGAGTTTGTAAGGATTCCTGAAGTCTGATGCAACCCAAAACAGCCTAAGTGTCTCAGCAACATGCACTAAGTACTGAAGTGAAGAATGCTTCGGAAGTTTTACACAAAGCATTAGAAAATACTCTAAGTGTAAAATCTTCCGAAGCCAAGACCAATATCTTCCGAAGCCAAATATGAAGTCTTCCGAAGCTTCAGAGACAAAGTCTTCCGAAGCTTCAGCCTATGAAGACAGATTTCTTCCGAAGACTTTTAGTACACATGCTTTATCTGATGTACTGTTCCATAAAGCACCTTTTCCGCTGCATCTCTGTAAAGTCACCAACTTACATGAGTTGGTGAAAAGGGTCTTGCTTTTGGTAACTGTACATTGAGGTCTTGAGTCTTCAACTTTCCACTTTATGTACTTTATCCTTTTTGTATTGTATAAGGATGTGAGCTATGGCATGTCATAGTCACAAGGTCAAAAGGCAGATATGCCTTTTGATCCTACAATTGATTTTGTTAGTGTCTAGTCAATTGTATCCAGCTGGCTTTCAAAGTATAGCCGGCTGTAGGTTGTAGTATAAGTATTTCAAGTTCTTGTATCTTTTCTTGATGCTTTGTAACACTTGTAAAAGAACTTGAGAAAGCAATATACTGCCTCCTTGAAACCCATACTCTCTTGTTCTGTCTCTTGCTTTACTTGTGTTCTTTGTATCACCTTTGGTTACCCAGTTCACTGTTTGATTAGAGTTTAGTTAGTCTCCTCATTGTGTTGTTGTGTTGTAATTGTGTTTAAGCCCTTAAACGGTCCTGCAAGCTCGCTGTTAGATGTAGCAGCTATCCTCAAAACAAAGAACGGCTCCCAATTCATCAAGCAGCTCTCCAATTAAAGGTATATACAACTTATTAAATTTCTTTGATGTTTTTGTAAGCTCCTCCAATTATCTGCCACAAGCACATATATAAGTAACAAATAACCAAAATAGAGCAACAAAAAGTTCTAAAATTATAATCTTTAGGCTTTTGAAAATGATTTCATCTTGTTGGTAGTATTCCAATTTGGAGAACCCAATTCAATAATTAGGTTAATAATTCTTCTTTCAATAACCACATAATTTAGCGCTTCAATCAATCATGCTTACCTAAAGAAAACATTACCTTATTTCATAAAAAACCAACAACTGCATGAGACGAATTACCGTGAGATCCCAAATCTTCGACGGAGACCATATCGCCGCCGTAGATAAAAAAAATGGAAGCGTGGCGAGGCGGCGACAGCCGAACAGGGGTACGGAAACATGGTGGTGCCCGAAGTCGTCTAACAATTTGCCGTCGACGATTTGTTCCAGATCTATCTCTCTCTGAGGATGTCGCAAGTAGAAGACGAAGAAGAAGAGACACGTATTTGTCTCTCACTCTCTCTCTTTCTCTAGTGATGGCACGTTGCAAACCAGCATCAGCAAATTGTATCGTATGCAATGAAATAAGTACAATAAAGATAGCCAATATGAGCAGGTTACTGTAGTAACCGACCAAATGGATTAATAAGAATAGTAATAATAATAATAATAATAATAATAATAATAATAATAATAATAATAATAATAATAATAATAATTATTATTATTATTATTATTATTATTATTAAGGTATGTTATTGATACACCCAATTTATTTTATCCTCCCTATATCTTTCTATATATACATATAGATACATAGAGAGAGATAGATACAATAGAGTGTCTTAATAACATAAATGGGTGTTTGTATAGCCCAACCCGAAGCACCGTCGCCGCCGCTGCTCCTGCTGCTCCTGCTACTCCTACTGCTGCTACTATTGCTACTGCTACTGCTACTGCTGCTGCTCCTGCTGTTGCTGCTGCTCTTGCGACTGCTCTTGCTACTGCTCATAGTCCTGCTCCTACTCCTGCTCCTACTCTTACTTTTGTTGTTGCTGCTACTGCTACTACTACTATTATGACTACTACTATGACTACTACTACGACTACTACTACGACTACGACTACGACTACTACTACTACTATTACTACTACTAATACGACTACTATGACTATGAGTACTACTACGACTACTACGACTACGACTACTACTACGACTACGACGACTACGACTACGACTACGACTATGACTACGACTACTACGACTACGACTACGACTACTACGACTACCACTACCACTACACTACCACTACCACTACCATTATTTTTATTACTATTATTATTACTATTATTATTATTATCTGTTGGAGCATATATAGTCATATATAGTGTGTCCGTCGCTTGTCGAATAGTCTAGACTTAATGTAATAAACCTGATATGTTGTAAACACATGAAACTGGGTCATTTGCAGGAGCATATGCGAATGAGACTCAGTCGTGCGACTGAGCCTTGTTAATGGGCCAGTCGTGCGACTGAGAGAGGCGATTGGGTCATTCGTAAGACTGAACCATAAGTATGGTCCAGTCGCACGATTGAACCATACGCATGGTCCAGTCGTACGATTGAACCATACGCATGGTCCAATCGCACGAATGGGCCCAGTCGCATCTAATATGGGCCGAAGCCTATATATACCAGTTTCAATGTGTAGAGAGATTAAGGGTTTGGGGAGGGAGTCTGCCCGGGCCTAGGGCTACCGGATGAGAGGGGAGGTCATGCTCGATCTCCCCTTGCCAAGAGTCTTGATTCTTATGTTGTAACGAGCTTGTAATCGTTAGGTTTTATCAATGAAACCATTATATTATAGTTCGTGTTGTTGATTGTCTCTTGGTTTTTGCTGTTGTTTATCCTTCCGTCAAGAACATGCTCGGATGTCTACCGATCCAGTGACTTCACAATTGGTATCAGAGCCGGTTACTGCTGGAATGATCTAACAATCATTCTAGCAACCCGAGCTCTTGATTTCTGGATCAAATTTCAGATCTTGACGTTAAACCCACTTCGTGTTCTTCGTGTTTTGCTCAGATTTGGTAACGTGTGTTGGTTTTATGTCAAAATCGAACTCGAAACCACGTTCCTATCACCCTTGCGAATCTGATGATGCCTATCTTGTTTCCGTTCATGTAAAATTCGTCAGATTAGGGTTTTGGGCAGCTTTGGCGGCTGCAGATCTGAAAATCTGCGTACAGACCCATTCATGCGACTGGACCATGCTAATGGACCATTCGTGCGACTGGACCATGCTAATGGACCATTCGTGCGACTGGACCATGCTAATGGACCATTCGTGCGACTGGACCATGCTAATGGACCATTCGTGCGACTGGACCATGCTAATGGACCATTCGTGCGACTGGACCATGCTAATGGACCAGTCGTACGACTGGAGTACGACTGGAATGCGACTGGAATGCGACTGGACCAGTCTTATGACCAGTCATGCTACTGGACCAGTCTTATGATCAGTCATGCTACTGGACCAGTCTTATGACAAGTCATGCTACTGGACCAGTCTTATGACCAATCATGCTACTGGACCAGTCTTATGACCAGTCTCACGAATATATCATTCGTATCAACCATTCACATGAATGTGATATTTTTCCTCCACGTCATACGGATGAACGGTGTTCCAGACAAAAAAAAAAAAAAAAAAAAAAAAAACTGGAACTACCTTTTGCACAGATTTGAGGATGAGCAAAGCACATTCACCCTGAGATTCTTTTGTCAAATAAGTTTGATGTATACCCCATTATCCGTCGGACTTCCAGAATAGGTGAATGAAGTTGGAACACGAAAGAGAGGAGAGAAGATGTCAGCAATTGGTGCTGATTTTGTGGGGTAGTCAGGAGCATCTGACTATTTATGGGCCAATCAAGTTATATTTATCCGCACAGAGAGGATTCTCATTCTTAGGGGGAATCCATGTATAGAGAGATTGAAGACGCAATCAGAAAGTGATGATGTGAGCATGTTTCTGATGATGAATCTACATGCATGTTGATTTGGTTGATATTGTCAGCTGTGGATTGGAACCTTCAAACTTTTGCCCAATACACCGTATGAAGACGCCAAGAGAGCACAACGTTTATATATTGGGATACGCTGAATGTGAGGGGGAATTTCTGCAGGTGTTAATGTTAATCATGTTAGCCTGTGTGAAAATTGAAGCAATGGAAAACTGTTCATGTTATTATCTAGAAAAATCAGTCATATGGGGAATCTTGATGCTGTGATGGTGTTCTGCAAAGTAAACGAAAGCTATTGTGCCTAAATTCATTTTCAGGGATATTGTAGCAACCTGACGGATCGGCAACGTTGGCTAATATGGTTTTCGTTTGATTCTATTGACAACCAGAGCAAAGATTGACTGAAGATTGTAAGAGGTGTTATCTACTATTCGCAAGCAACGTCCAAGGGGGAATTTGTTGGAGCATATATAGTCATATATAGTGTGTCCGTCGCTTGTCGAATAGTCTAGACTTAATGTAATAAACCTGATATGTTGTAAACACATGAAACTGGGTCATTTGCAGGAGCATATGCGAATGAGACTCAGTCGTGCGACTGAGCCTTGTTAATGGGCCAGTCGTGCGACTGAGAGAGGCGATTGGGTCATTCGTAAGACTGAACCATAAGTATGGTCCAGTCGCACGATTGAACCATACGCATGGTCCAGTCGTACGATTGAACCATACGCATGGTCCAATCGCACGAATGGGCCCAGTCGCATCTAATATGGGCCGAAGCCTATATATACCAGTTTCAATGTGTAGAGAGATTAAGGGTTTGGGGAGGGAGTCTGCCCGGGGCCTAGGGCTACCGGATGAGAGGGGAGGTCATGCTCGATCTCCCCTTGCCAAGAGTCTTGATTCTTATGTTGTAACGAGCTTGTAATCGTTAGGTTTTATCAATGAAACCATTATATTATAGTTTGTGTTGTTGATTGTCTCTTGGTTTTTGCTGTTGTTTATCCTTCCGTCAAGAACATGCTCGGATGTCTACCGATCCAGTGACTTCACAATTTGATTGCGTGTTAAACCAACTCAAATAGTGCGGAATCCTATTTGATTGGCGATCCAATCAGTGAGAACACACGATGAATCAATCAAGAATTGATTTCAACGTCAGAAATCGATCAAGAACCGATCTGATGTGTTCTATGAACTTGGAGAACGATTTGGGAGGCTTCTGGACGGCTAGGGTACGTCTGGAGTCGTAATGGGATGAATCCTTCCGTTTTCCCACGAATTGGGTCTATTTATAGGTTAGTATTGGTCAATCGTGCGACTGGGCCATAAGTATGGTTCAGTCGTGCGATTGAACCATGCGGTTGATTCATCCGCACGACTGAGTGTTCAGTCGTGCGATTGAGTCAATCTTATGTGTCAATCATACGACTGATCCAGTCTCCTGGTTCAGTCGTGCGATTGAGTCAATCGTATGAAGTTATTCATGCGTGTGGTCCATACGCATGGGCCATTCGCATGAGAACTTCATTAAGTTAAGTTTGAATGTTTTAATTATTATAACATAATGTGCAATCATTCAAACAATCATAAACCCAATCAATTCAATCACAACTCATTAATGAAATATTAAACATCACAAGTAACAATCAATTCATATCATTTCATTAATCAAATTACAATTACATCAAAAACAGACAGACAAGTTCATTACATTACAAATCCTGATCTAGGGACATACATGTATCAACAAACTCCCCCTTGGACCTAGATCTATCTATTCTCTTGTCTTCTGCATAACCTCCTTATATCTCTTGTACTTCTCCTCTTTAGTGACTCCTGCGTGTATCTCAAAAGCAAAGCAGAGTCTTATGACGTTTTGGAATTGGAGGGCTTGTACAATATCTTGCGTGTCATAGAACAGTGGCCACTTATATAATGTGTAAACATCATTAGCAGATAAGTTGGTTAGCCACATTGGGTCGAATACCCTGATAGTATCCATTTGACCCTCTCTGTTCAACACTATGACAGCTTCAGCTGTTCTCCAATCGTAGTACCACCATTTGAAGTGGGGAGTGAAGTCCTGTGGCATTTCCCTTAGAGGGATTCTTGACATAGTGCGCGGAGGACTCCACTTCAGCACTATCTTTGGCTTTCCAGTCCTGGGATCAACTTCAGACCGTCTGATAAACCTCGTATGTTGTTGAGGTTTGAAGTTGACCCACCTGGTGTGGTACTCTTTCCTCAGGGCAGCCTCAAACCAGCCTGACATCTTCCTCGGGTCAGCATACAGCAGCTTAAGTTTAGCCAGCTGGTTGAGCTCAAAACCAGGTAGAGTCTTCAGATCATGTGGAAACCTGAAGTACTCTATGCCCTGCTCCCTCTTAACAGCATACGCGTTAAGGTCTTCAAAATATGCCCAAGAGATAATCCTGCCCGACACCTTATGGTGTTTCTTGACTTTGTAGAGCTTTGTGTAGGCATCTCTCTTTGGTGCAGCCCGCTGGGCTCTAACTTCCTCAAAACAGGCAGCCCATTCAGCCTTGCGAATATCCACATCAGCATTGGAGGCTTGGGCTGTTTCTGCAGTCTTTTCTGCTTCTTGCTCCATCTTGTTGAGTACCTCAAAGGTATCACTGACTAGGGATTCACCCAAATTGGGGACCACATTTCCCTCGGCGTCAGCGTACTGAGGATACTCTTCTGCAGTGATGTCTTCAATCTCAACCTCATCTATGTCGTTCAGTTCCTCATCACTGGTTGAGTCCACTGTTGGAGCATCCTTCACGATTTCATCGGGATTGAGTTTGAACATTTCAGCTATTTGCTCATCGGACAGGTCGTGAATTATCTCCCCTTCTTCAGGGGTATAACTCACAGACCGTCTCACTATCCCTTGTAGGTCAAGAATCATAGTTAACTGAGTCTTGACCATTTGAAGGGGAGTGAAGTCAAACTCATCCCTCTGAAAGTTTGGATCTGTTTGATATAAACATTCAACATATAAATCATTAGTAATCAATCAAACAGACATACATTAACTTAACTTAATATATATAAACATTTAATACATTTGTTTTTCATTACATGATTCAAGTACAAAGTAAATAAACAAATAAAACATCTAATCAGTACTTTGATCCTGAATCTGTGGTGTGTCGCTCGGAGGAGCAGAAGTAGTGGATGACTGGTCTTGTCTACGTTTGGATCTGCGCTCCTGACCTGAGGCAGAGGCCGATGCAGCCGCATCCCCTCCTTCTGCCTCGTCATCATCATCGTGTCCTTCTGTCCTCTCCTCTTCTGTCTCCTCATCATCATCATCTCCCTCATCATCATCCTCATCTTCATCATCATCATCTCCGTCGTCTCCGTCACCCTCCTTTAGCTTCAGGGGCTCATCCTTCGACCCCTTCAGCCTCAGCATGATCGTCTTATTGGTCGACTCCAACTCCTCAATGCGTTTGGCGGACTGAGCCTGAGTGTCTTGGAGTTGGGCCACCTCAACTCTCTGCTGGTCAATGACCCGAGCTTGCTCTGCCAATTGCTGAGATTGGGCAGCAGCCAAGTCGGTCAGTCTGCGGATCTGGGCCGCCTTCTCCTTCGGTAGGGAAGGAAGCTTCTGATCAATGATCATCTGTAAGAATCTAGGGTACATACAGAAGCCTTCCTTCCCCTTACCCTCGAGGTTCTCCACTAAGTAGCTGAATATCATCCTGGAGAAGCTGAACGGATGGTTCAGCACCAACGCTGCGTAAGCGTTCTGGATCTGATCCGAGAGCTCATCAAATCCACCCTTCCGTGATGCTATACACTTCAGCAGCACGTGGGCCAAGTACTTGAACTGGGGACAGAGGTTACTCTTGTTGAGTACCCCGGCGTTGATGTCCCCAGAGTACTTGGCTCTCATGAAGCATCCACGGACAGTAAGGGGGTGTAGACGTGTGGGACACTCAGCATCGTCCCCAAACTGAAGTACTATCCTCAGATCCTCCTCAGAAATGGTGATAGCCTCACCGAAGATCGAGCTCCTGATGCAGTGTGGCTCGGTGGATCGGTCGACTGATGCCCCAGCCCAAAAGCCCTGCTGCACTGATCTGTAAGGTGTGCAGGGAGTAGATATAGCATACGCGATCCTCGATCTCTGAAGGAAAGTAATAATGCCAGCAAAGTCGGCTGCATTCCTGGAAGTCAAGTCCAGGTGAGCACAGATGTTGTGCTTAGTGCTCATATTCCAGTTACCCGCCATCTGTAACACATAATAACATAGACGTTAGTTTCATTGGCTAAGAGTATAAATCAACACTTAAACTTTAGATAAACATTATCTGTCATGCGATTGGGGATGTACGACTGAAGACAGTCGTGCGACTGAATCATGCGATTGAGGTTCAGACGTGCGATTGACCTCATACGCACGACTGAGTGTGCGACTGGACTCATGCGCATGAACTCTTGTGCGGTTACACTAGTCGTGCGACTGAGTCTCATTCGCATGGTTCAGTCGTGCGATTGAGTGATTCGCACCCTTCAGTCGTGCGACTGAAGTTCATCCGGACGACCAGTCGTCTGTCTCATTCGTTTCAGTCGTCCCAAGATCTAATCCACGCAGAATACGTTTTAACATTCAATTAACCGGTTCTTTAGTGTCGCCTATACTTCCCTAATAACCTATTTTAACCAATTTTAACATATTACTTAGTTTTAATAGGTTATTAGGGTTTGATGGTCTCGGTTTGCATTTTACAGTCGTATTCATCGATTAGGGTTCGATTTCTCTCTGATTTCGATGTACTAAGACTTCAATATACCTGTAATATGATGAGCGAACGTTAGAATCTCAGAATCAGCAAGAAAAATCAAATAGAGAAAATTTGGGCAGAGTAACGGTACTATATGCGATTTAGGGCGATTTTTGCGAATGAAGAGTCTCTGCGACCGACTCCCCTCTATTTATATCCACTCAAGTTCCAATCGTGCGACTGAGTTCATTCGCACCTTTCAGTCGTGCGAGTGGGACTCAGTCGTGCGATTGGGTCAGTCGCCCTTCTCCAGTCGTCCGACTGAAGTTCAGTCGTGCGACTGACTCACTCGTTCGCATATAAGCATCCGATTGGACTAATCGTATGTTCCATTCGTGAGAATGGACTTCATTCGTATGGTTAGACCATACGTATGGTCCATTCGTGCGAATGGGTCATACTTAGTTAATTTTTCTGCTATTTTCCCAATTTACCATTAACTCTTTTATATTAGTTTAATTAACGTTATGAACTATTGATCATCTCAGACATGATCCTTTTAATCTAGAAAACACTTAGATCACCTCAGACGTGATCATTATAACCACTTTGGTCACCTCAGACGTGACCCTTTTAAAAAATACTTTGTCACCTCAGACGTGACTGATATTACTTTTCAAAGAACATATGGTCATCTCAGACATGACCCTTTAGTGAGTTTATTCCTTCTGATTTTCCTGATGTAGTCCGACACTGACTCAAGTTAAAAAAACTTAAAACGACTAACTAATTTAAGACTTTAAACTAATTACATAATCAGACATATTTTTGGTTTTTTTGTGAGAGATAAATCCAGAGATTGATATCTACGGGATTTGAATCGGGAGTAGATAGCTTCAACTTAGGTTGATCACATCTGGACCAATTCAATTTTTGGAATCATACAGGTAATTCAAATCATTTGAGACTTGTTATAAAACCTTTTGATGCTCAAGTTCTCGGTGTTCATCCAGAGTCGTTAGCAACATAAGGAAATCATACTGAAACTCTTAGGTTTTCACATTGATTTGGACCTTTGAGAAAGTAGCCACAATGATTGTCAGTATGTTTGTCCACTTAAATCCATACACAGACTTTCGACACAGACTGGTGACTTATTTAGGTGTAAATATTTCAACTAACACGTGTGGATCCCACACTTATATGGTAATCAACATCCCTCAGGAGCTTTTGAGCGGTCTACGGGTATTATTACAAGAAGAGACTATTCTTAGAGCTTTCAAAGAGAAGCCTGTCCTCAGGTCAGTGCCATCGCACAGCAGAGAGGCGGCAAACAACAATGAATTCTAGAATATCTAGGTTATGCTTATCCTCAGGTCAGTGCCATCGCACAGCAGAGAGGCACACAACCTATCTCCTTGTTAGAGCAGCTTATTTTATTTTGCACAAAATGCACCAACAACATAAGTCATTAGCTTTATTGTATTTGTTTTTCATTTTTTTCTTTGCTTTGCTCTAGTTATGGTCATCCGCACACATTTGTGGCGTTTAATTGCTCATTACCCCTTATTGGAATATTGTTGATTGTGTTAACCAGTGATAAGATGGACGCCCACAGTTAGTTGAACACTTTAGTTTTATCTTGAAATCACCAATCAGGTCTAGTTGTCTATTGTGTTGAATCTACCAACATATCATATATGGTCTAGCAGCCTCTAAGTCTACTTTCTTTGTGTCACCTTAGGAGTTGTCAGTTTTCTATCATCTTTCCTTTTGGTATTGCTTAGACTACACAGATTTATTACTTTGAACTTTTGCATATTACTAAAACTTAAATTTTAAAGTCCCTCTTGATTTGTTCCTGTGTACTATCATTTTCCAAAGGTATTGAATCGGTATCACAGATACTTTCTACCTTATTCAGCTTGCTACTCCTCTCCCTCAATTTTTTTTTTTTTTTTTTTTTTTTTTTTTTAATGTTAACTTGCTGACATATTCTCCCCCTAAAATACTAAAATCAATTCTGGTTTAATTATTTTAGGATTTTAATAAACAGCAAGAGAACATGAGTTTAATAAATTAAAATCAAATAGACAAATCGAAATAAATAAAATAAAATTAAAATTTAAGTACACGACATCGGACTACACATTTTCATCTTCAGGAATTACCTCACTTTCTTTTTAACACCGTTGACCTCTAATAAATATTGAAAACGTGGTTTATCAAAAGCTTTAGTATAGAGGTCAGCGCGTTGAAAATCAGTATTAATTTTAACCACATCAATTAAGTTCTTTTCAAAACAATCCCTTATGAAATGGTATTTAATACCGATGTGTTTGGTCTTAGGATGTTGGACCGGATTTTTAGTTACTGCAATTGCAGCAGAGTTATCAACAAAAATAGGAGTAGATGAGAATTTTAAACCGTAGTCCCGCATTTGCTGTTGAATCCAGATGATTTGAGAACAGCAAATTGCAGCAGCAACATATTCGGCTTCACAGGTTGACAAGGCAACCGATGTCTGCTTCTTACACTGCCATGTAACTAATCTTCTCCCAAAGAATTGACACCCTGCTGATGTAGACTTGTAGTTCATCTTGCAGCCCCCGTAATCCGAGTCACTATACGCGGTAAGCTCAAAGTCATCATCATGAGGGTACCACAGTCCAAGTGTAGGTGTACCCTTCAGATAACGAAAGATCCTCTTGACCCCAATCAGATGGTTGACCTTTGGTTTAGCCTGATATCTTGAGCATAGACATGTAGCATACATAATATCAGGTCTTGATGCAGTGAGATACATGAGAGATCCGATCATTCCTCGGTACATGGTGGCATCTACTAGATCTCCATTATCATCCGGTGCTATATCATGATTAGTAGCAAGTGGAGTCCCAGCAGCAGAAGCATTCTCCATGTCGAAACGACTGAGAATGTCTCCTACATACTTGGTCTGATGTAGAAAGATCCCATTAGGTGTTTGATCCACCTGTAACCCTAGAAAGAACTTCATCTCCCCCATGGCACTCATCTCAAATTCTTTCTTCATTACTGCTTCAAATTCTTTACATAACTCTTCGTTCTTTGACCCGAAGATTATGTCATCAACGTATATCTGTACAAGCAGTAGGTCGCCATCCTTTTCCTTAATAACAGTGTACAGTCAATTACTCCCCTGCGAAAGCCGTGTTTCACAAGATGAGTTGAGAGTTTCTCATACCAAGCTCGAGGAGCTTGATGAAGCCCATATAAAGCTTTGTCAAGCTTGTAGACTCTATCCCGATGATAGGGATCTTCAAAACCCTCTGGTTGACTCACGTAGATTGTTTCTCTGATTTCCCCATGAAGGAATGCACTCTTTACATCTAATTGGTAGACTTTGATCTTCATGTACGATGCATAGGCAAGGAAGATACGAATCGCTTCCATCCTTGCCACGGGTGCAAACACCTCATTGTAGTCAATCCCCTCGACTTGGCGAAAACCTTGAACCACCAGTCGAGCTTTGTTCCTGATAATGACCCCTTGGTCATCCTTCTTGCATTTTAGTACCCATTTAGTGCCAATGACTTTAGCACCTTTAGGTTTATCAACTAGTGTCCATACACCTAACTTCTTAAACTGCAGAAGTTCTTCTTGCATGGCACTAACCCACGCCTCATCATTGAGTGCTTCACTGACATATTTTGGCTCAACCTGCGAGACAAAACATCGATAGGCACCATCATGAATGTAACCTTTTTCCATAACCGAGGCGTAATCAGCTGAGTATAACTGATTTCGGGTTTGTACTCCTGATCTGACATCTCCAATGACATTGTCAAGGGGATGATAAACATTTAGTCGTGATCCTGGAGTGGTAGGAACAGCTACCTCTGAGCCAAGATTATGAACATTTGGTTCTGCATCTGAGGTAGTTGGAGTTTGAGGTTCCGAAGTCGAATGTGCATCACTCGTAGATGCTTGTGGACTTGCTGGAACTGGAACCTGTTCCTCCTGACTGTTCTATTGAATGAACTTTCTTTTCCTTATGAGACTTCTTTGTCTGTTTGCCTTTCTTGCAAGCTACACAAAGTCAGGAAGTTGGAAGTTCTTGACATTTACTCCTCTTACTAAGTCCTTCTGAATCAAGTGATTCATCTTCCTTTGACTAATGTGTCCCATTCTCCTATGCCAGGAGATTGAGTCCTTCTCAGTAGCTTTTGATAGAAAGCACTGCACCTCTTGATCCGTTGGAGCAGCTGTTGACAGATCCAAGACATACAGATCCTTATATCTTGAAGCAGTCATCAGAACTTGATCCTCTGGAATCATATAGTCTTTCTTCAGCACGTAACACTTGTTGTTGTCGAAGATGACTTTAAACCCTTTATCGCAGATTTGGGAAACAGAAAGCAAGTTGTTTTGAAGTTGTTGAACGTAGTTCACCTTATCAAACTTCACCTTCTGATTTCCCACTTCTCCCTGTGCTGTGATGTACCCTCCCTTGTTTCCTGCAAAGGAAACATGCCCTCCTTTTATTTGTTTGACATTTGATAAAAGGGCTCTATTACCTGTCATGTGCCTGGATGCTCCGCTGTCTATGATCCACGTGTTAGTCTCAGCGCTATACCGAACACCCTGCACATATCAAGTAAATGTATTAGTTTAGGTTAGGAACCCAAGCCTTTACTGTCTTGGGTTTCCCAGAGGCATCACACATCATAAACTCTACCCATTGACCTTTAGAAGGTGAGGGTAACTCTGATTCCTTCTTGTCATCAGTATCAGTCACACAGGTAGTCTTCTCTTTCCATAAACCAGATTTGTGCAATGCCTGTTTATGATAAACAGTCGTCTGGCTTACAGGTTGAACTTTAGGTTCACTAGATCTTCTAGGTGGAGTTAGAGAACTCCTCTTAGAAGACCTAGGTCTAGAGTCCTGAAGATCAATCTTCTTCCTAGGTGTCTGATAGAAAGGACAATAGGAAGCAATATGTCCACATTCTCCACAGTTGTAGCACAATCTGCTATCAACCTTATAGTTTGACTTTCTTTGTGGAGAACTGCGTGACACTTTAGTAACATCAATTACCTTAGGTTTTGACTCTTGTATGTTTGATGTTTTCTCTGGTTTAACAAATTTAACTGATTTAACTTGTTTAACTTGTTCAACCTTTTGGTTAACTGGTTTTAGACTTGTTGCATGTGAAAAATTAACATTTAAAGTCTTTTTGGTTTCTGATTTGACTCTGTTTGACCCTGACTTTAAGTTAACCTTTTCAAATTCATTTTCCAGATTAACACAAGGCAATTTACCCTTTGCCTTTGAAGTGGCCTCCTTTTGTTTCTGTCCAGATTCAGTAGATGAACATGATGTGTCTGGATCAGTAACAAGAGGAGTGGTCACCACATGATCCTTGATTGGGTTGTTGTTTACTGGTCTAGACTTGGTGTTCATCAAGGTCTCAGGTGGTGGTGGAACCACTTTGTATCCTAATCCCTCCCCATTATTTCTTTCTCTCACTAAGTGTTGAACTATGTGTGAAGAACTAGTCCAACTATGCAGTTTCTGTTTTAAGGAATTAACTTCTACTTCTAGAACTGCCTTTTGTTTCTTAGTGTCCTCTAGGGAGTTTAGATAGTACCTAATGTCATTTGATTGATTAAAGGCAACTACTTCGGTTTCCCTAAGTTGCTTAGTCAATAGGTCTATCTTTTCTTTATAACTATGCTCATTTTGTTTTAGAACTCTATTGGCCTCAGTGCATAGTTGTAAGTCCTTTACTAAGTTATCATTGTGATCTAATAACCTAGCAAATTTTTCATCAATGCTATTCCTAAATTTATCACAGTTAGAACAAGCATGATTATTAAACAATTGGTCAGTTGTACTTACCTGTGTTGTTTCAGAGGAGTTAGCCATCAACGCAGCATCAGACGTCTCTGGCTCTGGTGATTCTGACTTTTCTGAATCTGACTTGGAAGTTTCCTCCTTTGGTGAGTAACTGACTTCAGCTGCAGTTGTTTCTTCACTGTGTGACATTGCTATATCAACTGCTATATCACCCTCACTCGCAGAATCATCATCAAGATCTTCAACACTTGCAATGTTGGATTCTGGGTTGACAAATCTAAAACTCCAGTCCTGTCCTTCATCATCATGAGCAGTCAAGGCTTTTGGGTCCTTGTTTGATGAAGTAGAACTAGAGGTTTGCTTGTCTTGGTGAGTAAAGGATGAGAACGGGTTCCCATTACCCGTCTTCTTTGGTTTGACACATTCCCTCTTGAAGTGCCCTTTCTCTCCACAGTTGAAGCAAGTCACCTTGCTCTTGTCAAAACCAAAAGTAGTATCCTTAGTAGCTATCAAGTTCTGTCCAGTCTTCTTAACAAACTTTTTCGCCCTTCGGACAGCGCTAGCTAAGGCCCACATTATATCCATCCTTTCCAGCTCCATTTCATCTACCTGCTCGTAGTCTTCATCCGCCAAATGACAGTTTCCAATCTTCCCAGCCACAAGTCCATCATATGAATGAACCACAGCAGCGAGAAGATCCATATGCTCTCGTGCTACTTCTACGGTCACATTACCGAGATTCTCGGTCTTCAATTTTGTAGCACTTGCTTCTGATCCAATATAATGGGTACATGACGACCCTGACGTGTCTGATCCAGAAGTAGAAGCATGTGAAGGACCTGACGAGCTAGACACAAATGCTGTCTGGAGAGGTGCTCCAGAAGTCTTAGATTGGGGCGTGGCATTGTATAAAGCTGGGTTTTGTGTATATGATGACTTCTGTGCTCTATACTTCATCCTTAGTGCTTCTTCACGCAGTCTAAGAATAAAGTCATTTATATCCAACTTTATAAGTATACCATTCTGTCTAAGATTAGACACGAATGATGCCCACTTGTCAGGCAATCCATCAGCGAAGTTGCTTACTTTCTCTTCCATAGTAGTCTCCACTCCATGTGTATGCAACTCGCTCATCAAATGGTAGAATCTGTCTATGACTTCATCTAACCCCTCGTTACCAATTGATGAGAAGTTATCGAATTCTTTCTTTAACTCCTTTGCTTTTATTGCCTTTAACGATGCATTCCCATCATACCTTTTCTCTAGCTCATCCCACAGTTTCTTTGACTGCTTGTTCTCTGAGTACTGGTGGAATATATCTTTGGGGATCGACTGAGTTATCATAGCATAAACTCTTTTCTCAGCATTATACTTAACTTTCTGAGCATCAGTCATCCCACTCAACGTTAGTTTCACTCCATCTGCTCCCACCGGTGTACTATACCCTACTTCGATAGCTTCCCACAGATTGGGATCTACTCCATTGAGGTAGATCTCAAAACGTTGCTTCCAGTGAGGAAACTCATCTAACGTCAAGAGCTTTGGTGGTTTATTGTGAATACCCACCTCACTCTCAAGCAACAGCAGGTTCTGAATTCTTGAGTCCTTCCCCGCAGTAAAGGCTGACATCTGATCTTCCATGGTTACTAAACTTAGAGTCTAATCAATTCAACTTTAACTGGTGCGACTGAAGAATGCGAATGGTCCTCTCGTGCGAATGAACTCTGCGATTGGTTCAACCGTGCGACTGAACAGGGCGATTGGTTCAGTCGTGCGAATGAATCTGGTTCGTGTGAGCTATGCGAATGAAAGGGTTCAGTCGTGCGAATGAGGGTGCGACTAGGTCCAGTCGTGCGAATGAACACTGCGAATGAGTCTAGTCGTGCGAATGAGCCACTCGTGCGACTGAAGCTGCTGTTTTGCGAAAATTTCTAGGTTTGACGGGTTTCAGCCGTAAAAATTCGAAATTTTGCAAGTCCAAATCGTCTAGGTTCGTAGAAACTGAACTTTGATGAGCAGGGAACGTCCAAGATCACTTTTGATGCAAAAGATTGCGTTTTTCGTGCAAAAACACAAACTTTTATGCAATCTTGATTGAATCAACACGAAATCAAGAGCCAAAGCTCTGATACCACTTGTTAGGACCTGGTATTTGAACGAAATACCGAGTGATTGCGTGTTAAACCAACTCAAATAGTGCGGAATCCTATTTGATTGGCGATCCAATCAGTGAGAACACACGATGAATCAATCAAGAATTGATTTCAACGTCAGAAATCGATCAAGAACCGATCTGATGTGTTCTATGAACTTGGAGAACGATTTGGGAGGCTTCTGGACGGCTAGGGTACGTCTGGAGTCGTAATGGGATGAATCCTTCCGTTTTCCCACGAATTGGGTCTATTTATAGGTTAGTATTGGTCAATCGTGCGACTGGGCCATAAGTATGGTTCAGTCGTGCGATTGAACCATGCGGTTGATTCATCCGCACGACTGAGTGTTCAGTCGTGCGATTGAGTCAATCTTATGTGTCAATCATACGACTGATCCAGTCTCCTGGTTCAGTCGTGCGATTGAGTCAATCGTATGAAGTTATTCATGCGTGTGGTCCATTCGCATGGGCCATTCGCATGAGAACTTCATTAAGTTAAGTTTGAATGTTTTAATTATTATAACATAATGTGCAATCATTCAAACAATCATAAACCCAATCAATTCAATCACAACTCATTAATGAAATATTAAACATCACAAGTAACAATCAATTCATATCATTTCATTAATCAAATTACGATTACATCAAAAACAGACAGACAAGTTCATTACATTACAAATCCTGATCTAGGGACATACATGTATCAACATTATCGGCGGCGGCGGCAGCAGTAATAGCAGCAGCAACAGCAGCAGCAGTAGTAGTAGTAGTAGTAGCAGCAACAACAGCAACAGTTAGAGTTTGGATGTTATCTCTAGATGTTTGGAAGTTTTTCTTGTCGATGCTAGGAAGCTGAAGGAGTTGATTTCTTTGATTGTTTTTTTAATAAGTTGAAGATCAAGAAGGAGGAGAGAGTTGAGGCAACTTAATTACATTATTTTACTGGACTCTTTGAAGGTATAGAAACGAGCTTGTGTTTTGAAACATTAAGAAAATGAAGGACATAATTTTGGAAGACATCTTTTTGTATTCTTATTTGTGGTGTGCTAACAAGAATAGGAGGCTAAACGTTTCTTAGGTGGATTGGTTGAAAAGTCTGCTTCTTTTCATGTACATTTTAACTTTTCGGCCGGTTTCTAGCTAGTTGGGTGTTCTTTAATAATCTGTCATCGTTCAAAAAAAATCACCATGGAGCTAATGACGATGTCTCATCTTCTATTAATGTTAATGATCTTAAAAGGCCTGAACCTTAAATTCCCTAAAGTTGGTCTTAATATCATAATCATAATTTTTAAACTGAAATCCATTAAAATAGAAGGAGAATACATAGTACTTGTATAAAATTGTCAAAATACAAAATAAAATTTTTAAAACAAGATGTCAATCCTTAAAACTATCAAATTCAAATTAACTTATCGAAGACTGAATAGAGAATCACACTCGTTGCCTTCATTTAAGGTTATGAGTTCTTCAACGATCTTCCAAGTTTAAAAAGTCATCACTACATATTAGGGTTTCTAAAATCTTATACGGAACAAAAACACTAGAAACCTAAGAAAGCTAAATTTAGAAAACAAGTATCACATGCAGAGGTAAGATCCAAACCCAGAACTTGTCTAACAAAACAAATAATCTTTAAAGCCCTAAATTCTTCTGAAAAATTGTTTAGTAATATAGAAATATCATAGAACAAGCGCACTAGACTCTAATACCATGTCAACTTTTGAGAGATTAACACCTTTTGGGTGTGGGATGCGTTTAACCTTAAGACTAAGCATATCCATGAAAGACACAAGTGGTTTCTTTGAGGACAATTTCTCTCTTGACTGCGCAGGAATATGAACAAAAGACGTGCATCCAAACACTCGAAAATGCCTATAGTACTGCTCCAGTAAGAAGTTCGTGAGGCGCCGCTACAGCTTCTTCCCTCTCTCTTCCCCCAGCAAAGGATAGAGATGCCCCGTCCCTTCTTTATGCGCATCCATATACATAGCCAGACACAAAGGTGTACAATCTGGTAAAAATCTGCGGTTATTTAAGTTCATTCACTGTAGGTTCTCTTACTTGCTCTAGTAGCCCCGCGAGTAGTCGAACAAATGAGAGGTTGTCGACGACCCTTCTTATATCCGAATAGTAGCGATCCTTTTAAAGACAACAAACTTCCATCTGGTACACCTTCACCATTTGAATCTTAATTAAACACTTTTGGACCTTCATCTAGTCATTTGATGTGATCTTTTTCATACAATTCATAATACGAAATTTATGATAAAGTAAATATAGATTCTTAATACACTCATCTTGTCCGATTAAAATTTTTAAGACACAATCGAAACTTTTTCGTCTGTGAAGCTCCAAACAAAAGCAATTCCGACAAAATAAAAACATAAATCAAAACAACAAACTTTAATAAAAACCGAACATATATGACGCACCAAATGTCACTTTACAAATCTCTAAATAGTAAATATAATGATGGCATGTTATCCACGAGGATCGATCATATCTTGTTTAAGATACTTGCCGGTGTTTAAATTGACCAAGCTAACCCTTTTGTCGATTTATTTATTATATTAATTTAATTTGTCATTTTCTTCAATGATAAAATGATTAACTAATTTAATATTTAATATTTAATATTCTACAGCTTTTATTTTAATAAACGTTAAAATATTAGGTTGGATGATAAATATTCTCAACATAGCTAAGGTGGTGTGCATTTTCTTTTTTAAATAACAATTAAAGTATACTTTTAATAGTAATCTGACGTATTGCATGGTCACACGCACAACAAACGTATTATTTTCCAATAAACGACAAATTGACATTTATAAGAATATTGGAATTATTTAAAAACCTAAACCAATGTGTATTTAATATATTAGATTTATATAAGAAACCAAACTAACATATCTATTGATAAATACATTTATTTTATACAAACAAATTCACGAGCTAAGAGTATTGCAATTGTCTGATTGAGTTTATCTTCAATTCTTCATGATTGGGACTAATAAACTATAGTGTAACACGCTCATGGCTTATGGTTAGGTGATTGAACTGAAATTCAAACCGATCCGAATTAGAATTACGATTTAAGTTTGTTTTTTGAATTTTCAAAACGGGTTAGTATTCAAATAGAGTTTCGAATCCGGATTTCAAATCAAAAATAATTTTATGGTTGACCTATGAACATTTGAAAGCTTATTAACTCTTTAGAAAGCAACGGGTGTACTCACGTCTCACAATATGTCAACCAATCCAAAGCTAATATTGACCCGTACAACTTTCATCAAGATAGAATATTCAAAGATATAGTCTTTACGATTACATCACATGTGATGTAGTGTTGAACGGATCGTGTTTATAGGCTCTTTAGTCATATGAACTTGAAATGTTTACACAAACACACACGCACTGTGAACTAATAATTATGTCATACACAAAAACCCAAACCTGACTATGAACATGTTTCATTTACCCAAAATATGTTTTTTTTTCATATTGCTAATAAAATCACTTTCAGAAATTTTAAATATAACAGACACGAATGATGTTTATTCAATACAGCCAGAATGATTTTTTAGGCCCAAGGGTATACTCTTATGCTCACGTGCGCTAGCTGACGTGGCATTGTTAGAGGCGTGAAACACTGCTTCCCTAGGTGTTAAAGGGGGATGAATGAATTGGGCTTGAACAATTCAAGAAGGGCCTTTTACGTACCTTAAAATTGTGAACAATTCAAGCACTAATAAACATTTTTTTTACTTTTAATATTAACGATTAATATTAACCACCCCTCCCCCAACAATGCTCTTTAACACGTAATAATGTACCTTAACGTTGCACCGAGGCGGTGTTTCACGCCCTTAATGTGTCCAAGACTCCAAGTTAGATTTAACACTATCGGCGTTAGGGTATAACAATGTTCCCAACTGAGGCTATAAGCATGACATCTATCATTTGCTAAATATTCGGTTTCAAAACAACTAATTAGAGGATTGAAAATGTTTAAAATCGAATTGAATTACATATTCATTTTATGTTTTTGTTTTAAGTCTAAATAGATAATTAGTTTTAAACTTGAAAAAAGCTCAGTTAAATTAAAACAAAGGAACCTGAACTAGTTGGATCTTTCCTTTTTTTAATAGTACACTAAACATTTAGCCCTTTACAAAAACAAAAAAAAGCCGAACCGAAGAACCAGAGAAACCTAAAATTTAAACTGATAAGCACCCATCAAGTTGAAATCCATGTTTTTGGGTTCGAACATGAAATGACACCAATTTACATTTCAGTTTTGCCAACTTTCATTTCAATCTGGTTTGACTTTCGATTTCAACTGGAAAAATATATTTAAAAAAAAAGGAAACCAAACCAAACCAACAAACGCCCTTATTTTTAGCAAAACAAAAACCAAAAAACCCTTTAGTCACATACCCCGGTTAGCCAGTCATAGAAGAAAAGCTAGCAGTAACAACTACCCAAAAGCTAAAAGAGTATCGTATTTCTCTGTCATGACCGTTAACTATCAGGTAAAAATACTCGTATGGTTAAACTTGTATAGGAAATTGACTTAGGCTTGTTTGGATAAACCCAATTTATATCTAAATTCATTTTATATGATATAATTATTACTTTTATTTTATTTATTTATTTTTATTATTATTTTAAGAATAAGATTGTCTACAACGCTAAAAGGCGCCCTTCCCACAGATAGTCCCAGTCAGCATGTCACATCAACTTTCCACTAACTTTCATCCATCCTTTCCATAAACAACCATTATAAATTTTATAAAAAAACAAAGCAACACACATTTTATGACGTGGGCCCCATAAAATGCATTTATGGAGCGCCCTTGGCAAAGGGCGGGTGAAGGACGGATGGACCTGCACAACGTAACCCTTCCGAAGGACGACACACGCGAGGCTAAGGACGGTGCGTTGTGGATAGCGCAAGTGAGTCGACATCAACATCAACAATGGTGAATAAAACATGGAAATACAAACAGTAGACCCCACTCCGATACTCACATCCCACTATAAAAACCCACCCCCATTTGCCCTTTAGCCACCCCCAACAACCTTTATCCACATTCAACAAAACCACCTTCTTCTTCAATGGAAACTTATTCATACTTATTCCGATCGCCGTCGGACTACCACCGGAAAATCCGCCGGAAAGCCACCTTCCAAAAGCGGTGCTTAACGATGGCCAAACAGCAGAAGACGAGATTCTACATACTCCGACGATGCGTCTCTATGCTCCTCTGTTGGAACAATCACTCTGTTTCCGATTAATCGTTTCAAGTTTTCAACAACAGAAGATTTTGATCGTTTTGATGTGAATTATACGAGTTCGTTCACGGCGGTGGTACACCGTACACGACGGTGAGTGCCGGAGATCGAAGGTTCTAGAGTGAATTCAGGTTAACAGGTGAAATTGACTTGATGAGTATATGATTACATGAATTGTATTGAAGATTTTGGAGATTAATCACTGTTTTTGAAGATTCTGATTATAATCAGTTATGGAAGTTATGAATTTGTGATTGAATGATTGTAATTGAGATGATCGTTGTTGGTTTTTGAACGGAAAAAGATGAGATGATGAGCTTGTTTTACAATAACTTGTTACTGAAACTGAAACTTTTGTCGTAAATCGGTTGTATGCACGGTGACTCTATAATGTAATTTGTGACGTATTGGACTTAAGACCCTTAAAAATTAAGGGTCCTATTTTATTAAAATAAATAAATTATATTGGGTTTTGGTATTATATGGGCTAGTGAAATTTTAATGTGGGACTTGATAATTGATTCCAGATGAAAATTTTGACGACCGACTAGTCTTTTTTTGCCTTTTTTTCAAAGAAATCAACTATCAATGACTTAACGTTAGTATATCAAATTTTCTTTGATTTATTGGTTTTGTTCAATGAAATTTGATTAGTTTGATTATGATTAGATTGTGTTTTTGGAAAAGGCCTTAATTTTTTAATTCGATTGGGGCCCTAAAAAACGTTGAGTCAGTCCTAGTTGTATGAGTAACAAACGTGAGTTATTGTAGAATGAGTTATTTTGTTGTTTTGTTTGTGAAGTATAGGATGTTTGATTGTTGCTAATTTAGGTAGAGTCAAGTTTGATGTGCTCTGTGTATGAAATCGATTATGTTGTGCAAATATTTGCATCATTGTTTTACGTTTAGATGAACAATTTGATTTTGACGTGTTATAGTACATATACGGTATACGCGGAGTTATTTGACCCGTATGGCATATTCAAGCATATCCAAAACTTATGATGATGATGTGTATGTAGTTCCGAGAGAGTTTTCTGTTTAAATAGGACGAATCGCGGAATATTAACGTGATATATGTATAATCACGTAACGTTGTATGTATACTTACGCAACTTATATACATAGCAGACCTTATATATTAAATCACGTAAAGCCATACGCATTTTTAAAACAAAGTTCTTTAAAAACAATAAGATTTATTTTTTAAAACATAGATTAATGAAAGTGAAATGTTTGGTTTATAATATATTTTTTAAGAAAACAAACGAAGTATATAAGTTGTTCGAAAAAAATGGTTTCAAGCTCGAGTGGTGAGTTGACTCAAGCTTGAATTTCGGTCCATTAAAAGCCTTTGAGCTGAGCAGAACTGTTTTCTTTAGTTTCGAGCTCGAGTCCTAGCTAGAGCGGTCTCTTGACTCAAGTAAGTTGGTTAAGTAGTCATATATTAGTAGAGTATCATGTTAATATTTTAATGCAAATTTTTTAATTTTTTTATTATTACGCACGGATAACAATTACAATGTCAACTCTCTTTGGTTCTTAGCCACTAGTTGAATTAACATTAAAGAAAATAAGAGACTCCTCAGTGGTCTAAGATTCTAAATCAATGGTGGCCTCTTACGGCCATAAGAATAACTCAAAAACTCTATAAATAAAAAAAAATGCTATATAGCCTCCGTTGTGGCCTCAAGTTAAGCTTTTGAAACGTGGACTTGAGAGTAACTCGAATTTTATGGCATCCGTAATGATTTAGTGAGCGTGATAAAAAAACGTTGTTACGTAGTCGTCACCTATGCAATACTTGTGGTCACGCTCACAATTACTAAGGGATGTAATTATTTAGTGAATGTTGATAAGTTAATCGTGATAAATATTAGTTTATTTGTTTAAAGTTTATTTTGGTTAGGATAATATTTAGAGTGTTTTATTATTTGTTTGAGTTGGTTTCTTATTTGAGTCTAATTAGAAGTGTTAGCTATAGTTTTAGTATAAATAGATGAGTATGGTATTTAATTTGTTGGTTCAACTTTTCGTTTTAGTTTATAATATCAAAAGAGTAACGAGAGTTCCACAAAATCATTGTGTTTATTGTCTACTTTGATCCGATTGATTCCAACAAGTGTGAACATTTTTTTAATGAAAAAAAGAAATTAATAAAATACGCACAAAACCTATCAACTTTTTCTCCATGCTCGTGAGTCCATTCATGGTGCGGTGATCACAATGCCTCAGGGCTAGGTGACACTCTCATGCCCTCCACCACGAAGGTGATATGGACCCTCTTATTAGTAAAGAGTATTGTAATTTATCAGAAAAGCTTCATGCGCGGGTATTGTATAATTAATAAACGGGTCACTTGTAAGCTTGATTTACCTCATGCAATTGACATTGGTTGGTTTGGTGTGTGTCTGTTGGGGCTTCTAGGATTCAAACAACTTTAGGGAAAAAGATGTTATATATGAAGGTGATACAAGACTAGAATGTGAGTATCTCCTAGTGAATTATGTCCAAAGTATAAATATAACCTTAATAAAAGACTTATACATATAACATCAATAAAATACTACAATGGCATTCGAGTGAAATCTATTCACACTTTAAAGGTCAATAGATCCTTTACATACTTGTACTAAATATATATACACATATATTACTTACACACGAATCTTATTAGGACGATATATAAAAATATTACACACTTTTTTAAAAAGTAGATTCTTATTAAACATATACTTTATATTTTGTGTGTGGAATCCACATGAAGTTTGACATATAATCCCCTTGAGCGGCTAGTCGTTTCCTCTCTTATTCACTTACGCCAACCATCTCTCGCATCCACTCTCACAATTCTAGAGAGCATGAGCACGTCAGAATTTTTTTAGGCCTATCTTGATGAGGTTACTTACACTAATGAAAACTTAAATTATCCTCGACTATCATGTATTTGTTACTATTTACTAGGGCAAATTTTAAAGAGGTTTATTGTATACATGTGAATCCTTTAAAACTTTTTATCAGTTTTTTATTGCGTAAATTCACCATTACAATTCTTTAAATAGAAGAACTATACGAGTAATTTTAATTTAGAACAGACACAATCCATAATTATCATAAAACTAAAAGACAAACAATACAAACCACAAACTACTCCGATAAAAACAAAAAAACATGCGATATTTTCTTTAGAAGCGTCGATCCACCACGATTTTATACCATTTAATCTTGTATTTTCTGAAATCCCACTTGTTATATCTTAAGAAAATGTGCTAAAATAGACCAAAAACATGCTGCTTTATATGAAGCTTCATAGCAACGAGGTTTGCTTCGAGAAACATGTGTGTGTGACAACATGTGGGTATGTCTTTAGCATAACCTAAGAGCCCACCGAAGTGGACGAAGATGAAATTACGTGACAAGTTCGACCATTGCATATATATTCCAATGGGACCATTGCAACTAGATCCTTATCTTGAATCTACTTTATAACTTTCTAAATAATTGTGAAAATAACCATATTTATTATGAAATTAAATTAAAAATTATATATGTGTATATATTTGTATATGTATATGAAGAATGGTTCTCTTGAGAACTCTATTTTTTGTGATAATTCTGTAAACTATATTTACACATGTGTAAATCTAAATCTATATAATATAATACAAGAGTAATTAACGATGTCACATGACACTCTCTTGTTTCGCTGTAAAAAAATTTCCCTTCTAAATTAATCTATTAATTTTGCTAACTTCATTATTTTAGCTAACCATGTTAATAATTCATTTTTAGTTTTTTTGTACCTATTACTGAATTTAAATTATGTTTATTATCAACTAAATTGTTTAATCATATTGTTTTGAATTGTACTTGCTTTTATAGCAAGATAGGATTTAATTAGAAAAAGTTAAAAACAAAAAAAAACCTTCATTAATATATTTAGAGAAAGTTTAGGGTACAAAGTAAACAATTCGTGCGAAGTGTATGAAGTGATAACAACCATTGATCTAAGTGATAAACGGTTCATATTAAATATGGAATAATTACGCAAGAAATATGTCTGGAGGGATAGATTTGGAAATAACCTACAATTGTTGACTTTTTTTTCAAATTCCTCTCGTTTTTAAACACATAGAACTTTTTATATGACATTATTTAAAAAAAATACATCATAAAATCGAGCATTTTATCCTCTTTAATATGATT
This sequence comes from Flaveria ramosissima, assembly GCA_025215565.1. Classification (NCBI taxonomy): domain Eukaryota; kingdom Viridiplantae; phylum Streptophyta; class Magnoliopsida; order Asterales; family Asteraceae; genus Flaveria; species Flaveria ramosissima. The sequence goes on from CM046036.1 coordinate 76,217,402, forward strand.
ATAGTATTGCTATACTTTTTTTTAAATAAACGTTTTTTTTAAAAACGTCTATGTGTTGCGCGTATAACTTGCTTGGTTATTCACTGCGTATTATGAGCATAACTTGTGCGTAATTATAAATATAAATTGCGTAATTCTTTTTTATAATGTGAGTACTTTTTTTTGCGTAATGATATATATAAATTGCGTTATCATGAATATAACTTGCGTAATTATGCACCTTTTATGCGTAATTGTTGCACAGACGAAACTAACATCCGTCAAAAAACACGTGTCACGCTCTGATTACATCGTACGCTTCGCACGAAAATTACTCTTTGTATAATAACCGTCCCCAATATATAGAGTTTGTGCAGTTTTGAGACAACAAAAGGTTTTTAGTTTTACATGTGTTGAAAGTATGTTATATTATCAAAAAGTATTTGTAGTTTAATGAACTATACATAACTTCAACAAGAAAGAAGTATTTACACATTTATTAATTATATTGTTTTCATATTCAACTAGGGGCGCACCAGCCGTAATGTTCGTAGGAGGTGTCCATGCTCCATAAATATTTTTTAATAGTATATATGTGATTTAATATTGACTGATCTCATCAAATTTTGACACTAACCGTCGAAATTTTTAAGAACAACCTCATAAAGACCTAATAAAATAATTAATAAATATAATATGATTGATTTGATTAATTGAGCCCATTTTAATAACTCCGGTCCAAACATAGCCCATTATATGAAAATAAAATGTTCAATTAATTTGAGGTCCACTTGCTAGGTTAGCTCAATTTAATACTTGTTTAATTAATCATCTAATCAATATTCTAAATCTATTAAAATATTGAAAACAAAATGTTGAATTGCATATTTGCATCATCCGTCACAGTTTGGTTAGTTATTGTACTGACGAAAATTAACGCATGCCAACTTTACGTCATTACTAGGTTTCAGTTCAACATACTTGTGATTCTCTGGTTTTACACTCGTTACCATCAAACAGATTTGATAATATTGCATCCCACAACCAACTACTAAGTTGCTTCTTTCTTTAATCAATATTTTCAAGTCTGACGACCATTGATTCTTCCAAAATTCACACTTCATTCGGATTAGTGTGTCGTTTTTATATTAGCTCATGTATTACCTGTCGCAACATCAAGTGTTAAGAGATGTTCTTCCGTAAATGAAGTAAGTGAAGCCTGTTTTGTGTAACAAGATTTGTATGAAATTTTGATAATTAGTTATATTTGTTATATTAATAAAGACTTTTTTAAAAATGTTATCTTTAGATGATATAATGACTTGATTCAAATAACGAAAACTCGTGGAGAGCAACTATAGGAATATTGTAGTTCTATTATGCATTTGTAATGACAATTAAAGTATTTTTATTATGTATTTAACATTTAGTTTGATTTTATCATTTTACTTTGTGACCAGATGCCACCCGACTTACATGAATCACACCGAAAATTTTTATATTCAGCCATATATAACCAACCCTCAAAACAAATTCTAACCAATCATAAATTTTTTTTTGGATGTGTCATTATAATTCAACCCGTGTAATACATATATTTGTAACTTGGTATTGTAAATAAAAAAGTTATTGGAGTTCTCGTAAAAAATGAATTTATTATTTGATCTGTCCCCTATAAATATTTTTTTCATACACATCATTCAAATTCCAGCCAATTTAAAAAAAAAGAAATCAACGATTAACTAAAATTTCAAGCAAATATGATAACACTTAGTGTTTCCCCTTTGAACATGTATAACTTGTTTCTCCTTTTGAACCTTCTTTTCTATTAGAACTTTAGGATAGTGCTTTTGCATATTATTATTCTTATTAAAAGGTTTGGTCGGTGGGGATTTTTCCTTTTTTTTTGTGTGTTTTAATTTTTCTTTTGTTTTTTGTTTGTGTTTTAATTTTTCTTTTTTTTTCTTTTTTTGTTTATTTGTATTTTAATATTGTTTGTTTTGGGTGTGAGTTCGAGATTTTGGGGTGGGGTTTTTTGTGGGTTTTGGTATCTGGACACGTGTCTTTGATTTGTAGGGTTCGTTGACATTGTCTTTCTCCGGGTTCCTGCTTTCTTTCTTTCGTTATCGATACCCTGACGATTCTCACTATTAAGGTTTGGAATTTCCTTTTTTTTGCTCTTTTCGGGGCTTTGATTTTCGTCGGTTTTTTATTTTGGACTGTGTCGCTTTCTTGCGGCATTGATTTTCGTTTGTTTTGTGTATGGTGTTGAGCTTTGATTTAGTTTTTGGGTTTTGCATGTTTTGGTGTGTTATGGATTTGAGGTTTTGGTGTGTTTTACTTTGTATATTTTACTGATTTTGTGGTTTTGAACCTTCATTTTGATTTTGATTTAGGGTTACATTAAAACTCGCATACGCGCGGCAACGCGCGCGCCAAAGTCTAGTTGTTTCAATAAAAGCTTGAACACCATGAAATCCCTAAAATGGATAGGTTGAAAAAAGGCCATTAAACCAAAGCCAACTAACAATAAGCTTGTGGTATGGGAGTTCAAGAAAGAAATGATGGTGAGCTTGAACCACTAAGAAGAAAATCATGAGGATTTATCATTTTCAACCTTTCACTTTGTTTTCTTCAATAAGTATACGAGAGCTTTTGTATTTTGTATTTTGTAGTTTTTAGCAATTAACAGAACTAGTCCTTGTAATTATAAATTTGACAAAACTAATGATTATTTTCTTTTTAATTTATAAAGTAGTTTTAAAACCCGTCGTAGCGGCACCAACGTTAAACCATTCAAACAACATACATTAAGAGGTTGATAAAAATAAATAAGTTAACGAACGTAGAAAAAGTGAATTTAGAAACTTATTATATGAAAGTTATAAAGTCTAAGAATTAACATTTCCCGAAGACGTAACAAATTCGAGTTTTTTTTTATTTCTGAAACTTATTAAATATTTGATATTGTAAATACATTTTTGGTTTAAAAAGGAAGTAAAAAAGATTCCTTTCAAATAGGAAATTAAAAATAAAGATAAATACAAGTAAGAATAATTTGTGCAAGTGATCAAACAAGAAGGATAAAAGACGGCCAAATTTAAAGGAACAAAAATGAGAATTTGTGATAAACAATTTGATAAAATAAGCACAACTCCCAGGTTTTAAAAGCGTGCATCTCATAGTGACACCCCTAACTAGCTAAGCTGGCCACTTTTAAGTTGATAACATTATCGATAATATCCTATGTATTTAAAGCAAAGTTGTGTGGCATATTGTTACGGATCATCAACGTTGCTTTTTAAAATATAGTAAATAGTTAGAATAGTTTGATTAATTCATAAAAAGTTAACGAAAACAAAATAATTCTAATAGCGCTAAAACCTTAGGTTTACCGAAATGAAAATGATATCACAATAACCTAAAAGAACAAACTAAAACTATTAGACCCAAAAGTTATTTTAGCAAAACCACGGAAATTATAATTTACTATTTTTTGTTAAGTGATTACTCTAACCATCTCCATATAAATCATAGACCAAAAAAACTAAAACATTCTTAATTTTAATTTTTACAATAGATACAAACAATATTACCCATCTCGACCGGAAGAAAAAAAATTAAAAACCCTAATGCCTCCAAACAAAAATAAAAATATGAATTAAAAAAATTACTTTGGCAAGACAAAACTTGTATTCCAACTGGGGTTGGCGGTGCAATTCCGGCCTAGAAACGAATAAATGGACACTATTAAAATAACATCTATCACTCAAAAAAAAGTCACACATTCGCCGTTAAAAAAAAACACAAATTACTGTTTATTTTTCATATTTTGTTAATAGTTGATGTTTTTTTATAAATTTTTCCTCTTATTTCATGTAAGCAACCGATTTTCGAACAGGTAATATTCCAGATAGACAAAACTCAAAACACCCGCAAAAGCTTCTACAGTTCTACGCTGTCATCATTATTCACATCTCCAGATCTAGGGTTTCATCCACCTTCAATCCCTTAGGGTTTCACTTCTCCACAATTCAATCATTCTAGGGTTTCAAAATCACAAATCATCCATCACCACACGATTCAACAAACACTCACACATCGAAATCATCACCTTCTCATCAGATCCCTTTCAATTTCATCCCCTGAAATCAGTTTCTTACTTCAGGGGGTTTAGGGCCAATTCACTTGATATAATACATATCAGGTGAATATGAAATCAGTGCAATCGTCTTCATATAGAGATCGTACGCAGGAGCTTTTGAGCATAACTGAGAGGCTAAGGAAATCGGCATCATCGTCTAATGCGGTTGGTGGGATTAATAGTAGCGGAAGTGTTGGTGGTGGTGCTGGTGGTTCTACCAAGGGTGGAGGATCGCGATCGACTGTAGCGTTTCAATCGGAGTTTAATAAGAGGGCTTCTAAAATTGGGTATGGCATTCATCACACATCGCAGAAGCTAGCAAAGCTTGCTAAATGTGAGTTAATCTGTTTAAAATAATAAGAAAACTGGATCTGTTATTAGTAATATATGATGATTCTGCTTGTAATTATGGTTTAGCCTTACACTGTCACACTGACTATACTATTTACTTCTTTAGGAAATGTAAATGACTAGAATAGAATACTAATGGGTTTTTAAGCTTACATATAATTTGGTGCCTGAAAGTTTAAAGAAGTTGAGCTCCCCGTGTGCTTCAATGCTACAAGAAAAAACATTGTGACATTCAATTGCATGCAGGCCATAAGTTAGAATTGTGAGCCTTTTATAAGCTTATTTAGTTATTATAACCTGTAACTGAATCAGTATGGCTTTAGCTAACATGAAATATATCTGGAATTTTGGTTAGTATGTTAGCCTGCTATGGGTTTAGGGTGTTTTTTTCAAATGGTATCAGAAAAGTGGCCTGTAATAACCTAAAACTATGACCCTTTTAGTAGTGGGTTACTTATAAATTCTCATCGTGAGATTGACAATCTCCAAAAATTTTAGAACCAAACGTAATGTAAATATGCAAAATTAATGACGCGTTGATGCAATTTTCTGTTCTATTCCATATGCCAAAGAGATTATGATATTTAAGCAAACAAAAGCAACTTGCAACGTGGGAATGGAAATGGCTACTGCCACGTGGGACGAGAAATGGGCGAAGGGAACCTAGATCTACTTCTAAATGCATGCATTGTAGTCCAAAGTAAACGTGTTTCATGGGATCGTGTGATCGTATCAATACTCCCGTCTTTAAAAATGTCCTTGACCTCAAGGACGGAATGTTGTCCCCAAGGTGGTCGCCACTTGAGTCGAATAACAACATTTGGCTCGGTCTAAAGACGGCGCCACCAGTGTCGGTTTGTGGTGCTTTTGAAATGCAACAACTTTTCAGAACTATCTATACTTTGTGTATGGAAACGCTTTATTGGTATTGAAGTGGCTGCATCTAACAACTCTATAATGACCCAACCAACGGGTGTAAATGGGTGGGGGAACAGTGGTGTTGGAGGTGCGGGTGGAAGTTGCTTCCGGTGTCCAACAACTTTGAAACTTAACTGAGGATAGAACACCACCTTTAGGATTCACATAGGGGAATGTTAGGGTAATGGTCAGCATAACATGTCAAAGGAGTAACTAAAGGAGGTGTTTGTGGTACGGTTGTTGGTGGTGGGATATGGGTTTTAGGACTGTCACGGGTTTGTTTTGGCGGTGGTGTCGGAGCCGGTGGTGGGGGAACAAGTTTTAGGGATGATGCAGTATTGGTGGTGGGGTAGAAGGCATAAGAGGTGGAGGTGATGGTGGCGTTGGGATGTCGATCATTGCAGTGGTGTTGCGGATCGGTATTCAGAGAGGGAACACCGTTGAGCTTCAACCTTGGCTCTGAAAGCGGGTTTTTGATCGGTGGAGAGGGAGGCAATTCGATGGTGGAAGTTGGTGACGACGAGGGTTGCATTGGTGGCGATGAGGGTTGCGTTGGTGGTGACAAAGCTCATTAGTTGTTGTGACCCGGCTAACTTTTCATCCATTGTCAGTATGTTCGTGCGGGAAGGAGAAGACGAGAATGAAAGCACCATTTGATAGAGCCGGATTCAATATCGGCAATCTCCAAAAAATTAAGAACTAAACGGAAAGTAAATATGCAAAATTAAAGACAAGTTGCTGCAATTTTCTGTTCTATTACAAATGCCAAAGAGATTACATGATTTAAACAAACAAAAACAACTTGCAACATGGGAATGGAAATGGCTACTGCTACATGGGATGAGAAATGGGCGAATGGAAGCTGATCTACTCCTAAATGCATGCATGTTAGTTCAAAGTAAACGTGGGTCATGGGATCATATCAATTGTTTTTGAGTGTGTTTGTTTGTTTGGACTTTGGGCGTTACATATGATTTTTCGGAAGGACATCTGTTACGGAAAGCAAGCTCATGGGTATGCATTTTGTGAGGTAATAGGCTTTACAAGCGCTTTATATTTTGTGCTATGACACATTTTGCTTGCGCTGTATGCATAGAAGTTTATGCATTTTCATAAATAGTTGATGAGACACTTGTCATGAATTAATACCTTGTTCATGCTAAAACCAAAATCAAGCAGCACAAAGAAGTAACAGTTGGTCAAACATATTCGAGAGCTGTGAACAAATGAATTTCCCGTACGTTATTAATCTGAAATTTGTTTTCATTTAGCCTCTAATAACAAATAATTTAGGCTTATGTGCATTTGCTCTTATTTATATTATCTTTTACTCATTTATGTAGGCCACTTTAGAAGGTAAGTTAGTAGTTGTTTGCTATTTGTATAGCTAATCTGTACGTTATGGTGGCACTTATCATGTTTATTATATAATATGATTTCACTTGATCAGTAAAGTTTTAAGTCTAATTTGTGATGCTGTTACTTACACATGCCAGCTTTGGTTGCTTTTTATCTTCTAAAACAAAAAAAACAGTAATTGTTAAAACTGCCTATAGGGTGATTAGTGTCAGGTCTACATCCGGTTGTAGAATTGCATCATATCTTGTTGCTATTATTCAGTGTAGTTAACAAAGAACGATTTATCATTTGTCACTTATTTTGGACAAAGCCTGTATCCATACAAACTTATTTATGCAGATAACACATTAACACTTCATTAAGTTTAAAAAACATGCTGTTGTGTATTGAATTTTTAGCTTGGAGAACTATAGTATGTACTGACATTATTACACTCCTGTTCTTTCAGTGGCAAAGAGAACATCTGTTTTTGATGATCCAACTGCGGAGATTCAAGAACTGACAGCTGTCATCAAGCAGGACATTACTGCCCTTAATTCAGCTGTAGTGGATTTGCAGCTTGTTTGCAATTCCCAAAATGAAAGTGAAAATGTTTCGAGTGACACAACCACCCATTCAACAACGGTTGTTGACAATCTGAAGAACCGTTTAATGAGCACCACTAAGGAGTTTAAGGATGTTCTTACCATGCGAACAGAGGTATGCAGTCACTAAATTTATGTCTAGAAAAGTTGAATTTATTAAAGGGATTATGTATACTTGTGAAATTACTATTATACCCTTCAATTCAATTCTAAGTTACAACTTTACCTAAAGAGAACTCAAATGAAGTTATGGGATTTTGCAAAATTTAAAATCTTAAAGATTTTTTTTAACTCGAAAGTTGAAATTGATGCTTTATGGATGATTGGATTCTTATGACACAAATCCAAAATATTATACCCTTGGTTTTAGTTATAGATTACATAATTACCTATTGAAAAGTTATATATAGATTGGAGCGTTTTTTCAAAATTTTGAAATTTAAATAATATATAATTTATAATTTGGAATTCTAAATTTATGCATTGTGGAATCGTAAGTCCACAATATGCAACTTCACAGGCAACAGCTACACGCTGGAGCCAGCACCCTCTCTTCTGTTTTTGTTTTCAAGTTCCCTTTAGAACTTTTGACTCAAGTTTACATGTTAATGCTCTGGCCACAACACAAATTTAATTGTAAAAACTGTTAGAAGTTAATCCTAATTGTGGTCATATGTGGAAGTTTAGGGGGGAGAATCATCAAGAGTCTAAAGATAGGTTTGTTTTATTTAGTAAGTTTTAATTAGCTTTATTTAAGGTATTAGTGTTTATGTTTTTTGGCTGTGAATGGGCTGTCATTCCAGCTGTGTTTGAGTGGAGTTTTCATTAGTAATTAAGGTTAGGATTAGTATAAAATAGGGTCATTGTCTAAGAGTTTTTTGTGTGGTTTTTATTCAATAAAAAGAAAAGAGTCGTGGGTGTGTTTTCCCACAAAAATGCTGCTGTTTTTTTGCTTTTTTGATCCAGTTGTCTAACAATTGGTATCAGAGCTGCAATCAAGAGACTGCTGCGATCCAAACTTGTGAAGAAAAACCATCAAAGGCTGTTGAAGACAAGAAGAAGAATTGTCCGAACAAGATAGAAGAAAACGATCTGTGATAGATCAATTACGAAGACTGAAGACATATTTGAACCAGTGATTGGTTCATATAATTGTGGAGCGTTGATTGTGTGACACAATCAAGGCTAAGCAGAGAAGATTTGCGTGACGCAGCTGCAGTAGACGAAGATTGGTGCAATTCAAGTTGTATAGAGAAGGCGACTGTGTGAAGCAGCGAACGACGGTGAAGAAAACCTGTGTTGTGATACCAGGAGAAGATGTTTAATCTGTGAAGGATTGAACCAAGTTTGCTGTGAAAGCGGGTTCGAGAAGAACTAATCAGTGATTGATTAAAGTGGGAAAACGGGTAATTCCGTGAAGAAACGAGAATTTGATCTGTGTGAAACAGACCACATTCTGCTGCTGTATCTGTGTGAAACAGACTACATTCTGCTGCTGTATCTGTGTGAAACAGATTGGTTTATGCTGATTTGCTGTTGAAGTTTGTGAATCAGAGGAGTTTTACTACTGCTGCAGGAATTATTTGTGCAGAAAAAAAACTTTTTTTGTGAAAAAAAAAAGGTGATCAGGTAGTTCAGAAAGAAGATGACAGAAGGTGCAGGAGCAGTTGTACCCCACCGAGAACCAAGCAATGTGACTTTGCAATGTCCAAAATTGACCACAACAAACTACACTGCATGGTCAATTATGATGGAGACCATCTTAGGTGCACATGGTCTGCGAGAGGCCATAGAACCTGTGACAGGAAGTGTTATTGATGATAGAAGAAAATACATGGCGAAGGCGTTGATATTTCAGTCACTACCGGAGGATGTGTTACTTCAAGTGTCAAAGCATAAGGATCCGAAGAATGTTTGGGATGCATTACGGGTCAGATATGTGGGAGCTGAGAGGGTTCAAAAGGCTCGCTTGCAAACACTTAGAAGTGAGTTGGAAGCAATGAAGATGACTGAAACAGAGACTATTGATGAATTTGCAGGTAAGATTAGTGGGCTACAATCAAAGTATAAAAGTCTTGGATCTTCGCTTGATGATGAGATAGTGGTGAGAAAGTTCCTGAATTCCATGCCAAAGAAATATTTGCCAATCGTTGCTTCGATTGAGCAATACTCGGAGATTGAGAAAATGGCATTTGAAGAAGTGGTGGGTCGACTTAAAGCTTACGAGGAGAGGGTAAAATCCCTAGATGAAATTGAAGGTAGGCAAAGTAAATTGATGCTCACTTGTAATGATGAACATCCTAAACCAAGAAATGGTAGTGATTATCAACAAGGTTATGGATGGGTTAATCGGGATGGAAGAGGTCGTGGTAGAGGCCGAAGTTTGGGAAGAGGAAGGGGTCGTGAGAATCGACCCGGTTCAAGAAATGATCAACGAGAGACAATGGGAGAACGAGACAAGTCATGGGTTCAATGCTACCGATGTGAAGAGTTCGGACACTTTGCATATGAGTGTCCAAAGTCAAAACCAAAGCATGAGGAGGCCAACTTAGTTTGTGAAGATGATGAGCCAACTCTACTTTAGAGAAGGAAGACCACATTAGGATTAAGGGGGTGATTGTTAGAAGTTAATCCTAATTGTGGTCATATGTGGAAGTTTAGGGGGGAGAATCATCAAGAGTCTAAAGATAGGTTTGTTTTATTTAGTAAGTTTTAATTAGCTTTATTTAAGGTATTAGTGTTTATGTTTTTTGGCTGTGAATGGGCTGTCATTCCAGCTGTGTTTGAGTGGAGTTTTCATTAGTAATTAAGGTTAGGATTAGTATAAAATAGGGTCATTGTCTAAGAGTTTTTTGTGTGGTTTTTATTCAATAAAAAGAAAAGAGTCGTGGGTGTGTTTTCCCACAAAAATGCTGCTGTTTTTTTGCTTTTTTGATCCAGTTGTCTAACAAAAACCAGTGCTGTAATGGTCATTTCATATGGAATTTTGTGTAGATGAAATGAAATGAGGGTTTTATACCTGGGTAACTTGTATGTAATATTTGCAATGGTTTGGTGCTCTTTATAAATTATCCCCTATTTTAACCACTATATGAGGTGTTTATACTCATCTGTCAAACTTTTTGGTCTTTTGCTGCAGAACTTGAAGGTTCATGAAAATAGAAGGCAGTTATTTTCTGCAACTACTTCTAAAGAAACCTCCAATCCATTTGTCCGTCAGCGTCCTTTGGCTAATAGATCAACTGCCAGCTCATCAAATTCTCCTCCTCCATGGGCTAATGAATCTTCAAGTTCGTCTCCGTTGTTCCAAAGGTAAAATTTAATATGACTTGTTATATGTTTTGTGTTTAATTTGGAATGCCATAGACTACTTAGGATCATTTCATTGGCATGGATTCGAATAGGTTTCATTACAAAAAGCGCTCTTGTTAATATTTCTAACAAAAAATTAAATGTGGCAAAAATGCAAAATGCACAGGTCGGGCTGTTGGGTAACGGGTCAATATGGGTTGAAAACAACTTGTCATGTTAACTTTCCAACCCTTTTTTCCAATTCTTTTAACGATAATAGATGTATTGAATATGATTACCAAAAAAACATACTAAAATAATAAATTTTGCATATCATACCAATGTACTTTCACTTTGTATTGTTGTTATCATTGATTCATTGTACTTGTTTTTGTACATGTGAGTTATTAAAAGATGGTCTTTTGTCCTGATTGTGTCATTATGTTAACTTTTTGTACAGTTTGGGTCATTATGTGAACTTGTTGAAGTTTTCTCTGGTTGGCTCATCATTAGCTTACCCTAGAATGACCCGAACAGGACAAAAAGCCGTCTTAAATAACTCAAATGTACATAGAAACAATACAACTACTAAAACGGGACAAAGGTGGAAAGTAAGTGGGTATTTATGCCAAAAAAAACCTGTTTTATTAAAGCTAATTAAAAGGTTGTAAGCATCTCATTACATTTTAGGCGACTTTCAACCTGTTTGACTTGTTCCATATTTAACAAGGCTTTTGTATTTCACTATTTGGCTCGTTGGAGATAAAACATGACTCAAACCAATCCATTTCAAGCAAATGGATCAAAATTGCAAGTTCAACAGAAAATTAATCTGCTCCTTTTCTTTAAAATCTTGTTGGTTTGATTACTTAAGGTGACTACTTAGTACATGAAATCCTTACTATGAATATTACAAGTGGTAAAAATATAAAACAAAAATCATCTAGACGATATTAAATATCCTAAATTTGGCTTTAACCTCCCTTGACTCTGTTGGTATTTTTACCTTTTCAGGAAGCAAGCTGACACTGAATCTCAACCATTGATTCAACAACAAAACCAGCAACAACAGATGGTTCCATTACAAGATAGTTACATGCAGAGCAGAGCAGAGGCTCTTCATAATGTCGAGTCAACTATTCATGAATTAGGGAGCATTTTCACACAGTTGGCAACCATGGTTTCTCAACAAGGAGAGCTTGCAATCAGGTGAGTATGATATATACGCCTACTTTTAGTATAATCATTTATCTATATATTTGTTGATTACATGATAATATTATACCCATAACAAGAATAGGTGAAATGACAACCATCTTGGGCCATAGCCTCCCTGAATATTCTTCTTAAGTTTAACCTTCCCCTTTGTGATCCCAAACTCTTTTGACCAAATTAGAAATCGGTCTACGTTATTTCATTTAACCCATTGCAATCCTCTAGAATTAAAATTCATTCTTTTGATTTTCTTTATCTGCAATTAGGCTAGTCTTATACGTGCAATAAGTATGTGAGTTTTTTTTAGTTCTATGATATACACATGATAATAAAAAAAGGTGAAAAGAGAAGAGGTTGGTACTTAGTACCTTTTAAATTGGGCTAATTGCAGAATATGATAACCAACTTTGTTCCAATTTGTAATTGGGCAAATTTGCACGAAATAAAACGAACACTTTTCTGGATTTTAGCATCCAACTTTAAATTTGACGCAACATAGTAATCACGTTACACTTTACTACTGATTTTACCAACCAATCTCGTTGTAACTGGTTTTACCGTTAAATTGATGATGTAGCACTGGTTGATTGATTCCATGCTGTGGCTACCACATTAGTATATTATGTCACATATGCAAAGAATGCTTAAGTGAAACAAAATTTAGAAGGAAAAAAATATTTATAAGTTTAAACTATGCTGTTTTAAATTTATTTTAAACTAGTTACTGAATGTCACATCAGATGCCACGTGGGATATAATATGCACTAAAATGACATATAGTATGTCATGGTAACAATTTTGCAATAAAAGAACAAAAAACGTATATATTTGAACAGATCATGTGTGGGTACAATTGGTAATAAAATTTTACTTGGTTTCTAAAATGGGTAATAAAATAGAATTTGATTTCTGTCTTGCTTATATAAAATACTCAAATGACTTTTTTTAATTAAGTGATGATTTGATATTATCATATTCTGCTGAATTATGTCAGTTTATGGTCTCTTTTGATTGTGTTTGTGAATGCTGAGACGGTCAATACTAAAGGGGGCGTTTGGGATTGCTTTCTAAAACTGCTTATCTACGTATTGCTTTCAAACAACTTATTTCACTCATGAACATTAGATAAGCGGTTTGTACATTCAATTCCAAACGCCCTCAAAACAACTTATTGCAATATTAAAACGTCATAAGCAGATAAACAATTTTAGTCATTAACCCCAAACACCCACTTATCTCAACTTTTTCAACAGGATTGATGAAAACATGGAAGATACTTTAGCAAATGTAGAAGGTGCACAAGGACAACTAATGAGGTACCTCAACAGTATATCGTCTAATCGATGGTTGATGATCAAAATATTCTTTGTATTGATCGTCTTCCTCATGATTTTTCTCTTTTTCGTTGCGTAAAGATTTTTATGCATATTTTATTGTTGGGAAATGTATAATGCAAAAATACGAGCCTTTTCTTATAAAATTTGTTCTTTCTAGCACGTATCGTACATATGCACCAATGTTTTAAAACCGGACCCATCACATAAAGATATCGTATACGTGTTTATTCTCGGCTAAAGAAATCGTTTTTTACCTTTTTGCGGGTTTTTTCATTCTATCTTTTGTATTTGTTGGCGGTTGAACTTATGGTAATGTATCATATCTATTGAGTTTTTACAATGTTTCAGGGGCGTATTGCCGACGTGGAGCGGGTCAAAATATGTTGGGTAAAGTCATTAATTTTGTTAAAAAAACTTCTACAGTAAAACGTCTATAAATAAATAGAGAAAGGTTCAAATAATAATGTTTCTAAAAGTAAAAAAGTGTAATAAGTAATACCAACCATCAATCTATTTAATCAATTGTTGAGATCAATTTGTAAGGAAAAGTTTATTAGAGTGATACCTTAGTAATAATCATTTTGTTGACTTTTTGAAATTTCTTTTATTTTTTTTAAATGTTCATAACTTTTATATACATCATTTTTTTATAAAAAGTACACCATAAAAAAACGTTTTTTATTTTTAAAATGAGTACATTATTGTTCTAAAAAAGATAATTAATTTTTTTTTATGTTTTTTAGCCTATGTCTCATCATTGTGTCTTTACAGCAATTGATTGTGTATTTTTGTTAGTTATTTTGTCTTTCTAAATGTTATTGTATTTTTCTAAAATGATAAATTTTACAAAATATAATGATAAAATAACATTATTGTGTATCTTTACTATGTAAAACATAATAATAAATTAACACTTAATTAATCTAATATATTAAAAACAATAACAAAATATCACAATGTCTGAATTTTTTTTAAAAATAGGTTATTTTTGGACTTGATGTTGACAAGGGGGTACAATCTTGTCGGATGACCACCTTAAGGGTTCCCGCCCCTGGTAGGGGCGGGTTCTGCCTTTCTGCTGCTCCACCTGCGATGATGCTGCTTGATTGATGATGCTGACCATTGACCGGAGAACTCGCCCTTGCCAAGGGCGGGTTCTCAAACAAATATCACCCACACATTCAACCTACTACACACTTACGGATCATATATATAACCCAACGAATTCACTCAAATGTACATACAAAAATCAATTTTACACTTGAAAAAATACTGATAATTATCATGTCTCGGCCTTATTTTCTACAAATATATTGGGGTGGGGATATTTCGTTCGAAAATGGAAATATCATATGTGATGTTTCTACTAGAAGTTCAACTATTATTCTTCGTAATAGAGTTTCATACGAAGAGTTTGTAGATTTGATTTATAATCATCTACAGGTTCAAAAAGAGTATTATAATTTGAAATTAAAATTATATTACTCATATGCTGGTTTCTCTCAAAGTTCTGAAATTTTCAATGACTCAAGTCTAGATGTTTTGTATTATTTGGGAGAAAATGTTGAAAATTTTCGAGCAAATGTTTATGTTATCATTGAGCCAAAATTGTCTGTACAACAATCCAATTATATGGATCTCGTACGCGGTTTCTCTGTATCTCAAGCACCTGATCCGTCAAGCAATTCTTATCATCAAGGCAATGTAAGATCGCATGATTATCAAGCCGGTCCGTCAACCAATTCTCATCATCAAGTCGATGATGATAATGGAGGTTTTGATAAGTCGGATGATGGTCGTTCAAACAGCAGTGAAAATACTGAACTCATTCCATCACATGAAGAATCCAGTGATGATGATAACAACACTTATGGAGTTTCAAACAATTATAATTCTGGTGTTAATCCAGGTTCTTACGGAGAGATGAACTATTCTGAAGATCCTCAGGAGTTAAGAGATTATGAAGCTGCTGATTTTGACGATGAAGACCATATGGATATATGGAATGAAGAGTCAAAAGAAATTCGTGTTGGAATGTATTTTAAATCGAAAGATGAAGTGATGCATGCAGTGCGGTTATGGAACCTTGCACGTAACAGAGAGGCTGTTGTAGTTGAAAGTAAACGTACAAGATGGAGAGCAAAGTGCTACAGCACCAACCCTAATTACAACAATAATCTTCATAGTGGTCCTCCATGTTCATGGTATGTTTATGCTTCAAAGAACCATGATCATCACATGTGGAGAATTTCAAGATGGGTGAATTCCCACAACTGCTTTGGTACTGTTGTTGGTAACAACAATAGAAGTTTCAAATGCAGAGATATTGTTACCCGTATCATCCATTTTATTCGTCAAGATATTGCTTTTCCCATCAAGCAAATTCAAGCGCATTTGAAAGACACGTTAAATGTTGATGTTTCATATAATAAAGCCTGGCGAGCTAGAAAAGCTGCTATTGAGAATATTTATGGTAGTTGGGACAGTAATTTTGAGGAACTACCTACGTACATCAACGCATTACAAGAAAAGAACCATGTTATCGTGGAATGGTTACATCATCCGACCGGTACATCTGGTTATTACACATTTAAATATGTGTTTTGGGCATTCGGTCCAATAATTAAAGCGTTCAGCTATTGTCAGCCTGTGATATCTGTTGACGGTACTTTCTTGAAAGGTTCTTACCGTGGTAAAATGTTAATTGCAGTTGCAAAAAATGCAAACAACTACGTAATGCCGATAGCTTATGCAATTGTAGACGAAGAGACGGTAGAAAGTTGGAGTTGGTTTTTCCACCAATTCTGGTCACATTGCAGTTCACCACAATTATATTGGTTCGGGAAAAAAGTTATGTGTTATTTCTGATAGGCACAAAGGAATTATTCGTGCAATGAATACCCTTGAAGAGTGGAAAAATAATGCTGTGCATCGATTTTGTCTCTGACATGTTCGAAGTAACCTCATGCAAAAGTTCAAGGTTTCTAGCTTAAAAAGGCTATGTTGGTCTATCGGAAGCACCACCCAACAAAGAAAGTATAACTACTGTGTAAGTCAAATGACAAGCATCAATCTAGAAGCGTGGGAATATTTAAAAACTATTAAAGAGAGTAAATGGACGCTTCTACATGATAAAAATCATCGTCGGTGGGGTAACCTGACGACGAACATTTCAGAAAGCTTCAACAATACGCTGCGTGGTGTCAGGCTTATGCCAATAAAAGCTATTATTAATTGTACGTTCGAGACAACAGTCGAACAGTTTAGAAAGCACACTGACATCGCAGCCAACTGTAACACCGTGTTACCCCCTCGTATATGGCGTTTATTTAACACACGTGATATTAACTCGCAAGAGCATATTATAACAGAGTTTGATTACAGAGAGGCGGGGTATAGAGTTCTGTCAAAGATACAAACAAATGAAGCTGGTGGAAATGATTATACCGTGGAATACAATAACAGAACTTGCACGTGTGGTAAATGGCAGATGCAAAGATTTCCATGCTCACATGCAATTGCAGTTTGCCGACATAGAGGTGAATCACCTCATAACATTGTTCATCAGGTCTATAGTAATGTTGTTTATCAAGAACAGTATAACGGACATTTTTACCCGCTAAGTCACATTGATTATTGGAAGAACCCGGGTTGGAAGATAAGAGGTGATCCCTCAAAAATCACCACGTCGCGAGGTAGGAGACGCACAAGAAGGATACACAACGAGATGGATGTTCATCATCCAGATGCACCTGTCATTCGTAGATGTTCAATATGTAGACAAACAGGTCATAACATGAACACTTGTCCAAACTCATATTCATGAGGAGATTGATGTGTACTAGTTATTATTGTTTAATATTATTTTATTTGATGTGTACTTGTCCAAACTCATAATTTTATTTGATGTGTACTGATAAAAGTATAAAACATTGCATAATTAAAAAGGTAAAATACATCACTAAAAAATATAAAAGAAATAATATCTAACGAGTGTCATCATTATCGTTTGTTGCTTCATCATTTAAGTCGAACAGGCAAGGAGATGGATTAAAAAACCGGTCAACTGATTGAGCTGTATCTTGAAATTGAGGGTAATAAGGTAACGGGGAAGAATGGTGAAATGATTGTTGATAACTATTATCAGGGCTTTGATAAGGATTTGACGGCCCCCCTTCTTCGAAATTCTGGGTCCCCATTTGACTAAAATGTGGAAACTGAGTACTTGAGGTACCACCATAAAAAAATCTTGGTTGCCCATTTGGCTAAAAAAGGGGGAGTCAAGTTGTTGTTCCGTGAAATCCCTTTGTCCTGTCATATTCTGTTGCACAACAACATTATCATCACCAACCTGTCTACCAACCCGCCCTCGTCCTCTACCCCTTCTGGGTAAACGTTGTGGGACAGGAGGAAGTTGAGTATCATCAACATTTTGTGTCACATGCGTTGGTAGATAACTTATATGGTTTGCATGTGCCAAATCCATATAACGGCTCGCCATATTCCTCCCCGTTTCATCCCCTGGTCTTTGATAAAACTGACTCATCCCATCCATCTATAAATAACATTATGAAAGATTAATTTAAAAATAATAATAATAACAATAATAATAATAAAATTATTAATAATAATACCATCATTCTCAATCTTTGTCCATCATTTTGGAAGCCATGAGGGTTCGTGTCTTGATGAGCCGGGTTTGTTGTATACACAACAGTACGTTCTAGATACCACCTCATGTATGCTTCAGAAGCAATTGGCGAATCAGTATACGCTTCATTAGCAATTGAATTAAGCCGAGACGCCCATGCTTGAACAAAGATATTATGATGTTGTAACCAGTTTTTATTTATACCACCTTTACGAGCAGTCGAATGTAGATTTGTATGTTGCTCCCGGGTTAGTAACACACTTGTAGGGATTGGTTGAAACATTCCAAACTGTCTTAAAACCCTACTTGGAATGTGAGGCTCAACAACTTCCCAACATATAAGGTATGTGTCACTTCTCCAACTTTGATGTCCACTTGTGCAGATATCAGGTAGAAGGTGGATAATATTATCATAAGGCCTCCAATTAAACTGATATAAAAATATGAATTAATATGTTTACAAAATGTTAATATATACAAAATAATATCAGATTAATATTAATACCGTGGCCTCGCTTAATGAATGCAGCTGAGATCGATACGCACTCAAACAGTGCGGAGTGGTGTTTACATAACTAAGTTCACCATTCCATCTGTAATCAAGTTTTTAAATATACCAGGTTAAGTAGAATAAATATAAGATTACAGATAAATAGTTAATACATAAGTTTTTTAAACATACCGTGCACCATATGGTAACCTGAAATTAATAGATCTCGTATTCTTGGGACACATAGTAGGTAATCTTTCCCATGCCCATAATTGCAACAAGAATAAAGGTCCACCAACTTCTCGGTTTGTGACACTCGTTGCCTTACATAACTGTCTATACAAAAATGCTAAAACTGCACTTTTCCAACTAAGTCTACCACAGTTATTTAAGTTTTCAATATGACTTAAATAATTTACGTGCATCCAGTTGCTAGAAGTATCAGGAAATAAAGTGGCACCAATCATAAAAAATAAAATTAATCTAGCTCGTTGAATACACTGAAAATCAGTGGCATTATCAGAAAATGGTTTTATTATTTCATTTAAAATAAACCTTAGGTTTAACTTATAACCACTTACAACGCTTGTAGCGAGTGTACAACCGGTTAAATACTCAAACCTTATTATAATTTCGGATGCACTCATAGCATAATCAGTGCCAGAAACAACATCACCTTCAACCGGCAAACCCCATAAAACTTGAACATCTTGAAGGGTTATTGTGGTCTCTCCAACCGGTAAATGAAATGTGTGTGTCTCTGGCCTCCATCTCTCCACTAAAGCTGAAATAAGAGCACGATCAAGTTTTCGATAACCACACTCGATCACACCCGCAAAACCAGCCAACCTTATGTATCTCATAACATTTTCAATGATAGGCACTTCATCAATGTAATCCCAAAAAGCTTTATCACCTCGTCTAGCACGTAAAATTCCTTCATCGCTTTCTGGGTCTCGAAAATAGTAATCAGCTATATGTTGACCACTTAAAAATAACAAATCGTTATTTAGTGGACCTGGTGTAATTATCCAGCTCATTTTGATTTCTAAAATGAACTATAAAACTCTAAAAAGATTAGGTTTAAAAGGTTTCAGAGAAATAATTTGAAAGAAATGTGATGTTAAAATTTCGGTTGATGTAGAAATAAATAGGGTTGATAAAGAATCCGTAGATCTCATTTAAATTGGTTTGGTCAATATGGACCGTAGATCTCATCAAAGTTGGTGGATCGGATGGTTGTGGAAAATTGCAGAACCCGCCCGTGTGAAGGGCGTGGTCTCACAAACCACAGTGAGCCATCACCATCACCTTGTCATGTCACCATTGTCGCCTGTTGCCTGCTGGTCAAAGTGGAAGAAGAACCCGCCCCTGGCAGGGGCGGGAACCCCTTAAGTCAACTTTCCCCGAGAAATTCCCCCCTTAGTGTTCTTTTATTATAATTGTGTTATCTTGAACACTATAAGTTTTGAAAAATATATTGGTAAAATAATATCATTGTGTACTTTTAATTATAAAACACAATAATGGATAACAAGTTTATTATAACTACAAAAAAACAATAACAAAAATAACACATATTTTCAACACCATTTGTTTTAATCGAAAGTCTATCATTGTGTATTTCTAATTGTAAAACGCAATGTAGATAATAAGTTTATATAATGTATAAAAACAATGACAAAAATAATATAAAATGATCTAAAACATAAAATACAATGACGAATACATATAACAAATGATGTAAAATATATGACATAATGAATTGATATTTGACACAATAAACGTATAAGAAACAATGAGTTGATATATTTGACACAATGACCAAAATACCATACTCTTTAAAACAATAGAAGAACACGTATCAAACTCACAATCCTTCTTAGGTTTTTTAGATTAAATAACCTTTTTAGTATAACCCTACCCAAATAAATGATGTTGGGATCAGGTCCATCAGTACATTTTATTTATTTAGCGATATATTATTATATCGATAAGTTAATAAATTATTAATTTAAAGAGTTGGCTTATATTCGTGGACAACTCTCAAATTAATGCATCGACCTTCAAAAATTACATGTCTGTTTACTTTACCTATTTGAATAAAATCGAAAAAAGGACCTTTAAAATTCCCATGTTTTTTTTGAAAAGTAAAACTCCATTAAAGAGGGCATGCTAGCAAGTAGCTCAACATACAAAAAGAGTACAACTCAGGACAGCGTAAACCCATTGCAGCAAAATTAAACATACATACAACACATAAACATTAAAAGCTAAACTTTACCCAATTATCCCAATCCAAGTTAGCGGTCTTTGCTCTACTTTTTACCTAGAGAAACCTTGTGCTCTTGATGTCTTCCAATAGCTTTTTCACGGAGGGGGTTTGATTATCGAAAAGTACACCATTTCTCATCCTCCAAATGTTCCAAAAGGTAGTTATAATAATCGCGTAAATGACATCCCCTTTTGCAGAATTCAAAATTTTCATGTATGTTCACAAATTCAATGTACACATATCTAGATTCTCATATACATTTACTAGACAATCCTAGAATTTTAAAATATTTTAATAATTATTAACTTATAGTTTCGCTGGGACCAGTATATTTACATTTGGATTTCCAAAAAGTTATTATCTTATTATTTTATCGATAGGGGTCTAATTTTGTACTGTTCCCAAGTTGGGACCAGACAAATTATTTTTTTCGAGGTTATTAATTTATTGAGTATTAAATTATAGATGTTCAACTGTATTTGGTTAATATATCAAATATTAGTTATAAACTTATTACCAGATTAATGATTTATCTCTTTTTATTAAAATAAACTAGAAGGATATAGATATATAAATTAATCCCAGAAGGCTATAAAATATTATGATTTAATTTTATTAAATCAATAATACTTGGTTCTTTTTTGAACCGATAAATCACAAAATCATAACATCTTAGAGCATTCATAGTAATTTTTTTATATTTTTATGAGTGTGTTTTTATATATTATATGAAATGGTTGTGAGTGTGGCAGAAAGAAAATGTTACTGTTAATCTGTATATTTAGTAAGATATTACCTTTTATAGTTTTTTAATAATTTTTAAAAGTGATTGTGAGTGGAGGGGAGAGAAGATATAATTAATGGATAAAAATATATTGTTTAATTAAAAAAAAGATTCAAAAAGTAATTCTTAATGTAATTATAAAGATAAAAATAAAGATAATGAATCATTGTGAGATTTAAATTTATATATTCTCTTATATGAGATTTAAACCTTCAACCTTTTAAAATAATAACACATTTTTCAAACACCTTGATACAACTATTATTGGTTATTTGGTTGATAATTGTTTAGTTAACTAAGTTTACTTGTCCCTATGGGACATAAAGATAATTTTTTTTATTACTCCAATATGTAAAGGGTGTAAATGCAAGAGCTTTTTTTTATCCAATATGAAAACTCAATTTACGTTTATTTTTTGACATGTCATAAAAATAAATAACCAAAACTAGTACTTTTTGACATATATATTATGTACTAATCACATGTTTTTCTATTGCAAGTTGGAGCTGTAAGGCTTATTGAAAGGCTGATGCACTCAAAACAGACAAAGTATTTCCTGCATGCATGCACTTAGTGCAAAATAGAAGTTGTTTCGGAAGTTTTACATCCTGCATCAGAAATATTCTAAGTGCAAATCATCTGAAGCCAAGACCAACATCTTCCGAAGCCAAAAGTGAAGTCTTCCGAAGCTTCAAACACAAAGTCTTCCGAAGCTAAGGAAGTGAAGACAGATTTCTTCTGAATATTTTGAAGAACATGCCTTCTCTTATGTACTTTTCATAAAGCTGGTCAATTTTCCGCTGCAACTCTGAACATTCACCAACTTATACAAGTTGGTGAATGGTCCATGCTTTTTGTAACTGTACATTGAGGTATTGAGTATGTAACTTTCTACTTTATGTACTTTTATCCTTTTTGTAATATATTAGTATGTGAGCTATGACTTGTCATAGTCACTAGTCAAAAAGCAGATCTGCCTTTTGACTTTACATTGATTTTGTTATCTAGATCAAATGTATCCAGCTGACATTCCAAGTATGGTCGGCTGTAGGATGTAGTATAAAGTATCTCAAGTCCTTATAACTTATTTTTTATGCTTTGTAACACTTTAAAAACCAAATATCTTTGTTGTTCTTAAGTTTCAGTCTCTTGTTTACTAGTGTTCATAGTATCATAATCAAAGTCCCGGTTTCCTATTTGATCTGTTAAGTGTTCCAAACACTCTCTTCATTGCGAGACTAAGTGTATTGACCATCCTTTTAACGGTCCCGCAATTGGTATCAGAGCATTCCAGGCTCTTTATTGTAAGATCTCACCATCTTAGATCCCTCAGTCTCACAAAAAACTTAACAACTCAAATGGCAGCTCTCACAAAGGCCGATATGGAAACTGGAACCATGACAAAGTCCCCACTGATCACTCCTAAAAACTTTGAAACTTGGTGTCAAAGAATGAAAGGCTTTATCAAGTCTCAAGACTCCAGGATGTGGGAATCTGTTGTCTCTGGACCTCACATACCAAGCACCTCTTCAGCTACTGCTGGGGGTGGTATGATTCCAAATAAGGTGACTGACTATTCTAAAGAAAATAGAAAGAGAATATATATATATATCAGAAAGCCATGACTTCCCTCCAAACTGCTCTTTCAAACTCTATATATAAGGGCTTCAAAAAGTGCAAAACTGCTAAGCAACTATGGGATGCAATGAAGCTCATGTATGAGGGGTCCATTGAATCAAAAAAGAACAAGAAGGACCTCTTGAAGCAACAGTTTGAGAACTTCACCTTTAAAGCAGGTGAAACCATGACTCAACAATACTTCATGTATGTTAAGATTGTGGATACTCTAATGGATGTTGGAGTAACTTTTGAAAATAGAGATATTGTAAGGAAGTTCATGTCCTCTATTCCTAGACAATGGACACATTATTGTATTGTTATCAAAAGAACTGAGAACGTTAAAACTCTCACTCTTAAAGAGTTGTATGATATTCTTAGTGGATACCAGATGGAGATGAAAATGCAAAATCCATCTGGTAACTCCAGCAATCAACTGAGTTTAGCCCTTCATGTGGTTAAAAGGGATTGCAGAGAACCACAACATCATCTTATCTGCTACCCTGACAACTCACAAAAGGGTCTTTTCATCACCTTCCCGGAGACACCAATGGAGAGTTACACTCAAGTAGGTCCATTCCAAGAGACAAGCTCTTCACAATCTTTTGTGTCTGCTGATGAAAGTACTAGCAATTTTCTCTTAACCCTTGAAGATCTTTACTGCATCCATCCAAATGATCTGGAGTACATGAGATAGTTCAATAAATGGCTCTTCTCACTCACAAAAAAAGTTCTATAAGAGGATAGAGAGAAAGTTTCCAAGCAATGCAGCCAGTGGAAGGTTTGGGCTGGACAAGAGCAAAGTAAAATGTTACAAGTGTAACCAAATGTGACACTTTGCTAGAGAGTGCAAGGCATCAAGGACAAATGGTGGCCAAACACAAAGTAGACCAAACTACACTAACAGAGCCAACCAGAATGAGAAGCCAAAGCAGCAAGCTACAGTTGCTGTTGAAGAAGAAGGTTTTAACTGTAGCTTTTAGGTGGAAGATGCATCTCTAAATCAAGCACTGATGGCTGACCATGATGAAGCCAGGGTATTGGAATATCTTTATACACCTGAATGTATTGTTATAGTTAACAGATATATGTCCTATAACTTAGAAACGAGATCTGATCTTGAGTCTTTGAATATCTTAAAATCTAATTTCAAAAGAGCTGAAAATGATTACAAACTTATAATAGAAGATTTAAAGAAAACCATTTCAACTCTTAAACATGAGCACACAAATTATAGGACTCAAATCAAAGATCTCATCACTAAGTTAACTTAATGCCGGGCTGAGCTTGTGATCAGCAAAGCCAGGGCAGAAAAAAATATTGAAGAACAGACCTTCAAGAACATTATATCCTCATCCTTGCATGCAAAAGTTTGTTATCGAAATAAGTAGGGACTGAGATCTACTGATATAGCTACTCCATACACAATCTTGTTTGTAAGATCTCCTAGGGGTGGAACTTGTGAAGATAAGCTTCTTTTCATATACCCATGAGTGAAGAGGATTAAGAGGAGATAGTAAAGAATGTCTCTGAGAAGAGTGAAGAAGATCATTCTAAGAAGGGTCACTATTCTCCTGAGGAGAGAAAGAAAGTTTGGATGACCAAGTCTAAAAGGAAGAACTTGATCAGAAAGGCCAAAAGAAAAGAAGGCTCAAGAAATCAAGGCCACTTTTAACTCTATGCAGAAACAAGTTTTTATCTCTGCAGGTTTTGAAGTGGTTAAGACTGAAGACTCAAACTTGAACTCTAGTACCAGGAGTTTTAGTTTATGTCCAAATCATTCAAACATTATGAAGAAGGCTGATCAGTTGTGTACCACTGCTACACAACCTGAACCATCCAATTCCAACGGTAGTTCTCACCCTAAAGACCTGCCACATCATCTGCAAAGATGAAGATGGAGAAGGAAAGTGATCAAGTTCAGCCTTGTTCCCAAAGGAATACTCTCAGAAGGAAGAAAATGGACTGTGTAATATGTGGAAGTACTTCTCACTTTGCAAAGGATTGTCTCTATAATTCTAAAAGTACTGTCCACATGATCAAGAAAAAAACTTCTGAGAATTTGAAGAAGAAGCAAGCTTCGGAAGGAAACTCTTTTCCTTTCGGAAGCTCCAAAATAAAGAAGAAGACAAGTTAAAGCTTGCCTCGGGAAGAAAAGTTAGTCTCAGAAGAAAGGAATACTTCCGAAGTACTGAAGCCTGCTGCAGTGATAGCAAGATCTTCCGAAGGTCCAGTCTCCAAAACTTTCGAAGTTGTCAAAACTTCGAAAGCATTGAAGGTCAAGTCTAAGATTTGTGTGGAAGACAAAGAAAGACCATGTGACTGAAAATTCTTCATCAACATCAGCAAATGATCCTCCAAATTTGACCATAGGATCAATTACTATTGCATTGTCTTCAACTTCTTTTGATAAGCTCAAGACCAACAAGGCTTGGGTTTTCTAGATGTAACTAACCATCTCTTTTGTGCAAGAACAGCTCAAGACAAAAGTAGTGTATGGATCATTGATAGTGGTTGTTCCAGGCACATGACAGGCAATGGGTAACTACTCCAAAATTTTGATAAATTTGATGGATGGCAGTTGCTTTTGGAGGGGATGTTGGATGTTATATTACTGAAAGGGTGGATGTATGATGATGAGAGAAAATCCCTCATACTTCATATACTTCAAGGGCATCAAGAGATCTTCAACTTTCAGACCTTGAACTACTATGAAGGTCTTGATCTTGTCAGCATTCCACTTGCCAATCCAACTCATCACAGCCAAGCTGAAAGAATGGCTGCAAGGATACAAGACTGGATTGCTGAAGTGTTTAAAGCAAAGAGACAAATGCGAGCAGGCAATATCATTGGTCAACTAGATGTTGAGGTGGACCCTAAGATTAGCTTCAAAGGGGAAACCTTGACTGAAGGCCCAGTGATAGAACCTGTGAGCACTATCACAGAATCAACATCTTTAGCATCCTATTCCCTCAGTGAAACACCTGCTGGTGAAGGTGTATCACAGCCTCTCTCTAGCCAGAGTCTGACTGCTACTTCAGACAATGAAGGCCAAAGCTCTCTCCACCCTGAGTTACAAAGGTCTGTGGGTGACAAAGGGAAAAGAATAATGATTCTTGAGAAGATTGAGAATGAGGAGAGAGAGGAAGAGGAAGCTAAGGGGAGAAAGTTCTGGTGGGTCTTCAGGATTTATGGAAGCTACTATCAGGGCTGCTCACAGACCAAACACTCAAGATGATGAGTTATGAGCAGCCATGATACAATATTTAAAGACCAGGAACTATGATATTGATGAAATTATTTCTCTCCCCTTATAGGAATTAAATAAACTGGTAGACACAAAGTTGTCTAAGGAGAGGAAGGAGGTAGATGATACAGAGTTGCTCCTCAAGACCAAGGAAGAAAGAAGGAAGAAAAGGCTGTACAAACATGCTCCTACACTCTCCCCAGTTCGAGAAAGTCCTGAAGAAGAGGCTGTGGCAACTGAACAACCTCAGGTAGATAAGGAGGCTGACAGACAAAAGATGATTAACTACCTGAGTGCCATAGGTCTTTATCAGGCAGATGTACTTCTTCCCTTGTCATATGAGTACATTGAGTTTGAATACCTCAAGCAGCTTGAGCTACAAGTTCTCAAAGAACAAAAGGATGCTAAGAGAAAGATGAGAGAATAAGCAGCAAAGTCAAGGGCAATCATCCAAAAGAGTCAAAAGAAATCTGCTGACAGGCAAAGGATGATGAGCTTCTTGAAGCTGTATGGATTCTCTGGAAGGAGACTTGGTACAATGTCTCTATCCACCATGGATGAGCACATTAGGGTGATCAAGCAGAAGATCAAGAGAGGAGAGCTTATTGACTTACACTTCCCACCAAGTCAAGCCCCTCCGAAAGTGAAGGTTAAGGTTGAACACTTTGAGACAACACAACCTGGACCTCCTGCTAAACCTCAGCAAGCTTTATCTTCTGATCCACGTCATTGTTCAACTCCCTCTTCTTTTGAACCTGTGAGGGAGGGGGACCCAACTAAGAAGGACAAAACAGAACAATCTGCTGCTGAAGGTCAGTCCACCCAGTTGAAGAGGAAAAAAGGATGGGCACCAAATCTGTATCAAAGAAGAAATCAAAGGCATCCACTTCCAGACCTCAGGATGAGTTAGAGCATCCTGAGAATATGCAAGAAGAGGCTGCTCAACCCACTCCAACTCAAGTAGAGCCTCTTGCATCAGGAGTACCCATATTGTCCTGGACTTTTGCTGCTAATCCAGATATATAGTATGTTACAAGAGATCAAGGTGGTCAAGATGTCTACTTCTGGCAAGACATGCTTAACCTACCTCTGCATGATCTCTTTGACATGAGAACGTATTTTGAGAGTATAAGTGATCCTGACCAATTGATGAAGAAGGGAATGGTCATAATCATGACGAGTACTGTTAATATCTGAAGACACTTCTTTGTTTTGGTAGCATCAGCCTAGAGGGAGTTTGTAAGGCTTATTAAAAGGCTGATGCACTCAAAACAGACTAAGTCTTTCCTGCATGCATGCACTTAGTGCAAAGTAGAAGTTGCTTCGAAAGTTTTACACCCTTTGTAACATCCGACCCATTTTCAAACTAGAAACCCAAACCCGAACCCGTTTGAGTCAATCTTGTAAATCAAACATTTTAGATATATTTTTTTCCAAATATAATAAATATGTCACTTAATCAATTTAATTTAATCTTATAATTTATAAAATAAATTTTATAAATTTTGAAAGGTTATTAATATTTATAAGATTTTAAATATTCAATAAAATTAATAATCAAACTGCAAAGTTTTTGTGAGATTTATAAAGTCTATAAAGATTTTATAAGGAAATAAGTTGATTAATAAGGTTTTAATATATTAAAAGTTTAAATTGTAATTATTCTTTTATCTATTTATTTTATTTAATCTTATATTTATTTCAAATTCCAATCATAACCCCCTTTTAAAAGACTTGTAACTACCATTAACACCATTCATAACCCCCTCCTAACTTTAACTATAAAACAAGCTTTAGGCCTCACTTTTTATTTGCTCATTCTCTAAAAATCTCACTCATATATCTTTATTTCATCTTTTGGTTTTGATCAAATTCAAGAATTTTCTTTTACAAGTAATTTCAAAAAGTTTCTAATACTAAGGTAACCTTATAATTGCTTTTATATTATGTATATCTACATTGTTCTAATCATCCTAACATTCAATTGTTCTCATGTTCTTATTTTTATTCTTTCTTCTACTAAATCTTTTTTTAATTTTAATCATTATCATTTGATCATTAACCTTATAACTTTCACTAACCTTATAACAATCACTAACATTCCTAAATCAAGCTAAGAACACGTTAATGTAAACAAAGAATCCCGTTTGCATATGGACGACTATGCCGCCGCATTCGGTTATTTCACAAGATTATTTCTTTAAATGATGGCTATGACAAAGTCTTGGAATATTTTTTTTATAACTCAAATGTAGTCCAATATACCATATATGGACATAATAAATTTTTTCTAACCCGTTTCATGCTTTAGCAATTTTAAAAGTGCACATAAGTGCCTTACTACATATTTGGCAGAATATAGTCTGACTTCAACTAACAATAACTTGGTCATAACAAACTAAATTTGAATAAAATCAGACTCCAATACTAAGTTCATTGAATTACCTTTTTAACGATAGTTTATACGTCTTCAAACTCAATTGGACGACTCAACAATAGCCTTCACAAGATAAGTGCGCATTTCAGCACCTTCTGTCTTGTGTTGCTGTTTTGACCTATTTACGGATATTTTCATAAAAATGTTTTTGAACAAAAGTTGACCGGGAGACTCTGAACTAGTCAAATGTAAATTTTTATAATATTATGAATCCGTTTTCTATTTTTAAAACCTGTTCAAACACGTACCAAACATTCTGTCCAGAATCTAAAATTGGTACAATGATTCTTTTTCAATCTACCTTTCGCTTTTTGTCATTCTCTAAACGTCCTAACTTCTTGTAATGAATTCTGACCTCAAGTTATTGTTTCTTTTTATCCTTTAGGACATCACCTTTGACTCTTGAACATCCAACCTTCCTTATGTACTCTACAACCATCATTATACAATGTGAGTATTCCATACCCCGTTTTTATTTTTATTTCACATCTTTTGGGATGAAGCATGTTAACCGTATAAATGCACACTTGTAAAATATCTTAATACTTCTAATGAACCTGCAATTCATCTTATAAATTTTATCATGGTTATTTGAGATAATGGTGAGTATTATATGATAGTCATCTTGTAAAAGCAATCATTAACTATTACTAGCCAAGCAACGTCATAAATCTATGGGCTTGATAATCCTATTTGGTGCTAAAGCCGAGGTTATTGCCGGCTCCTGATGACGTATTTTTGTTCATCATGGAAACCAAGTACACTTAGCTAATCGTATATCTTATTGTGGTCATTCTTTTGTCAAGGTTTGATTGTATCATTATGCTATCTATATATTCTTGCATTATTTCTTAACCTATGACTTGAATTGCCTCTTAAAAGTTGTTTAAATATGTATGTATAAATTCATGAGAACTCACCAACATCATATGTTGACCGTATTTTTAACATGTTTCAGGATGCTGTTTAGAGGACTTCTTCATGCTCATATAGGGATTGAACCTAGATTAATTAAAGATTTTATTATGTTATTTGAATCTTTATTGTATTGTAATAAATTATTTGATTGGTATTATTCAATGAAAATGATATTTAATATTATTTCAACTTATTTAATTCTATGACCTATGAACAATCGTTTCACATTCGTTCGCCCCGATGATTCCGCCGTCAGTCGGGGTGTGACACCCTGCATCAGAAATATTCTAATTGCAAAATCTTCCGAAGCCAAGACCAACATCTTCTAAAGCCAAAAGTGAAGTCTTCCGAAGCTTCAAAGACAAAGTCTTCCGAAGCTAATGAAGTGAAGACAGATTTCTTCCGAATACTTTGAAGAACATGCTTTCTCTGATGTACTTTTCATAAAGCTGACCAACTTTCCGCTGCAACTCTGAAGACTCACCAACTTATACAAGTTGGTGAATGGTCCATGCTTTTTGTAACTGTACATTGAGGTCTTGAGTCTATAACTTTCTACTTTACGTACTTTTATCCTTTTTGTAATATATTAGGATGTGAGCTATGACATGTCATAGTCACTAGTCAAAAGGCAGATCTGACTTTTGACTCTACATTGATTTTGTTGTCTAGATCAAATGTATTCAGCTGGCCTTCCAAGTATGACCGATTGTAGGATGTAGTATAAAGTATCTCAAGTCCTTGTAACTTATTTCTTATGCTTTGTAACACTTGTAATAGAACTTGAGAAGCAATATACAACAATCTTGAAAACCAAATATCTTTGTTGTTCTTAAGTTTCTGTCTCTTGTTTACTAGTGTTCATAGTATCATAATCAAAGTCCCGGTTCCCTATTTGATCTATTAAGTGTTCTAAACACTCTTCTCATTGTGAGACTAAGTGTATTGACCATCCCTTTAACGGTCCTGCAGGAGCAAGTCAATAAATAGATACTTGTAATTCATTTTGATCGATAAAAACAAACTATTTCCTCTTTGTATTTCATTTAACTATATGACATTCAAATTGACTAGTAAACACACATAATAAGTAATGATTTAGACGATAAATTTCGATTACATTTTAAGAAACACTACTCGCTTAATTTCGAAATATGGATCATGAAATATGATATCTGGTGTTATGGGGCATGGGTATTGTTTTGGAAATGCATGATGGTATTTTACTTGTTTTGCCCTCTTCACTTTGTTGTTGATGCTTGAGGACGGTGGAGAAATGTTTATTACTAAAGGGCATTCACATTTAGATGAAGTTTAGAGATTTGATTGAAATGTCATAATTCCCATGACAAAAAATGAGAGTATATAACGTAATAAATTCTGGTTTCAATTCATTCATAAACCTATGAGACATAATCTTTAATGTAATTAATTTGAATTCCAACTTTATTAACCAGCTGCCTCACGAGCAAGAAGCTAGAAGAGGAGGAATACAACAATAAAATATATAGCAGGCTCAATAGCATATTAAAAAAACCATAAGTCCGGATATTATATATTCTAGTGACCTTCACGGGTTGTTCACATCATTACTATAAAAGCCAAAGTCCGGTTATATAAAATTAGCGTTATCACGAAAAACAAAGTTTTGCAACTGTCTA
Organism: Flaveria ramosissima; assembly: GCA_025215565.1. Taxonomy (NCBI): domain Eukaryota; kingdom Viridiplantae; phylum Streptophyta; class Magnoliopsida; order Asterales; family Asteraceae; genus Flaveria; species Flaveria ramosissima. The sequence goes on from CM046036.1 coordinate 76,248,660, forward strand.
TGTTGAAGATTTTAGGCCACAATTGATATAATTTGTGCCCAATAAAGTACCAATCTACATTGTTACTACAAAAGCTTACTTCTTTTATATCTGAAGTTCTTCAATACTCGTATTTGGTTACCTGATTATCCTGGTGGAAGTAAGCATGTTTTTATAATCGGCTTGTGGGAAAATGTGTATTTTGATTTAACATGTATTGTTTATGTGTACCTTTTCTAGTTTGGTACCTTTTGTAGTTCGGTGTTGCAGGATGATTTGCTTTCTTCAATGAGGCTGTTCCTTTATCTATATGTGTGGTAAAGATCTTGTTAGTCAACCTATATATTACGGTAAAATTAATGTTGACTGTGAGCTACCTTTGTTTTGGAGCACCTGTGAGCTAGTCGTGGTCCTCGTTTCCGTCACGATTTGAATCCTTAACTAAACCAAATCCATCAAGAAACAAGTAGAACGCACCCTGCAAAGCCCAAATGAAACGTTATTACAACTAAGAATATCATGTTCCAATAAAAGGGTAGTCAATTGCAGGAAGTGGATTGGTAGGAAGTTTCTTAATGTTTAGGAGTAAAATACAGTAACTAATTAGTCTTTTCATTGTATTTTAGCATGTATACTTCAACGATGAGTTAAATAAAGAACATATGATTAAGATTTTACCTCTAACTTCCTATTTTCTAACATGCTTTGTCATGAACATGCCTCATCATTAGACAAACACAAACGCACAAAACAACCAAATTTAGACTAATATGCATTAGGGCTTACCTTTTGTAAATTGAATTATGATGGTCAGGAACAAAGAATGACAATGTTTTGTGTGTGGGCTTGGTGCTCTAGGTACGCGGAGTGATCACACCTTTTGGTCTTGGATGTATGGATAATGGTTGTAAAGAATGCATCATACAACAACATGTTAGAAAATATATGAAAAGTCAAAGCAGCTGAGTAATTTAGATGGTCATGAACAAAACAACATAATATAGTACCTGAAGTGACACTAAAGACATTGTCTTCCCATCCATGGATATGACTCCCTACAAAGGTCATTCGCATATACCTGCTAACTGTTTTATGATCAAGATTTCCTTTTTAAAGTGTTAAGGAGAAAATAAGATCTTTATGAGCTTACCCCCTTGGTTGCCAATTTTCCACCAACATGAGCTTCCGCAAAGAACTTGGTTGAGCTGTAATAACAAAATATAACATTTAAAATACAAATGAATTAAAATTAGAAGTAGACATTATTAGTGAGATGTTTGGCGGTGATTTTGTGAGTCATCTTAAACTCAACCCTGTATGCTTTAAGTTAAGTTATTGGTTCCATAGATGCTTTACAATCTCTCAATATTGAAACAATTATGAATAGCATAATGAGTTGTATCAAAAACTTTAAGTTCATCATGATAATCAACATTATTATGGTATATAAAAGAGTAGTATTTGGTAAGTACACTTGCCATGTACAACCAAATATAATAAGCTCTCAATGCAAATACTTGAAAGCCATAGCACTACATCTTTTTTTAGTGATCTTTTTTATAAATGAAAAGTTTGTAAAATATAAATACGGAAGTTTATTTTTTTATGTTATCAATTGATCACTTATGACAAAACATGTCAGTTGTAAAGGTGATCATAAACAATTAACTACATGTTGGCTAAATGGTTTGTAAGAATATAACTTTAGAATCTGAGATATTTGACGCAACAAAGGCGTTCCAAAAATAAAATTTTGACGCATTAAAGACCTTGTGGACATGTTTTTTCACCCTTGCCCTTCATGAACATTAATCTCATAGTGGCTGCATGAGCAACCGCATACCCTAATGTTGGTTTCTTTGGATTTGATATAAACACCCCATCACCTGGATCAACCATAATTTTAATAAGCATAAATTAATTAACCATTAAAGTTTTCATCAAGGGAAGAAAATGTTATATTTTCATGTTTACTTGCAAATACAAACATCAAGAACAAGTAGATACTTCATACTTGCTATCCCACAACCTTACAACTTTATGTTATGCATTAACTAAGTAACAAAAACTAGTTTAAAACAATGTACTTATATGCAAACTATATTTAAGAATTAAAAAAAAGATTCACATAAGCATTTAAATTAAAATGTGTGACGGATGCTAATTATATAGACTCTTATCTTTTGTTCTTTAGCATAACTCACAACTTGAAACACATAGCTAAAGCCTAAAAGATTCACAGACCTGCAAACTTTTTTACGTTCATCAAGTGTTTGATAAACTTTGAACACCAGAAACCATAAATTTACAATCTTTGATGCATCTTTGCATTTTGCATATTCTTGTTTGTTGACTACTTTAAATGGAACCCGAGTAAAAACTATGTCAAACATATCAATGGTAAGCACGTAATTATAAAAATGTTCATACCTACAACCATAACCGAATGTAGCAACATCGTTGGTTTTCATGGGTCATTCTCTCTTCCACTAAGCGGTCGTCTTTGCTTCACACAACTCGTTCATGCAAGCTTCGTCGGGAACGAAATTTGACCCCTAAATATCACCGATCACCTATACACAAACAAACACAAAACACCAAATTCAGACCCTAATAAAATTTACAAACCGGTGCAAAATCTAGATTTTTCTTTCTTTATAACCGGTAGACGCAAAGGGCCAACACTAACCCCAAATCCGGCAACAAACGGAAGTGGATTAGCCCAATCGAAATAAGAAGTCAACTGACTGAAGATCTGCCGCCGGAGCACTGGTCCTCCCCGTCTCAGCCTCTCTGTCGGCACTTCTTCTTGATCCATATATTTCTCGTTTCCTCTCTCTATTGCCACGAAGTATTTCAGGCGATACGTAGTAAACTTAAGGCCACCGTGACGTTCCCACCGTGGATAATAGGTTGGACGGACGTTATTTGAAAATTTACTATTCATTCTGTTGTCTTTTAAATATATAGGATAATTTCATGATTGAATCTTAACACATGAAGCATGTAAAACTAGTAACAAGATATTTTTTAGGTAAGTGACCGAGTATAATATAATTACAATTTTATTTCAACGGGTTAGATAATAAGCATTTCATTAGGTAATATCTATACAATTACTCAATAATATATAATCCTCGTTTACCTTTTCTGAAACCAAATTTGTTTGTAAAAAATTATATATGACATTTCTTAAAGTTAGAACCTCAATTTGTTATAATATTTTAAAATTGCTATAAGTATACTTAAGTCTTGAATAGTTCAAGTCGTCTATTAAGATAAGTTTAACATCCGATTTCAGTCAATTAAAACACTAGCACGTAAATTTCCACCATTTAATAACATAAATGAAGATCTTTGAGCGTTGCGAGACAACATATAAAATCTAGTACTTAATGAGTAATGATGGCTTAGGTCGGTGGGAGTTGCCCCGGTTTAGGGAGTGGGTAAAAACACAAAAGACATGTGGAGAGTGGTGGTTGGCGTCGAAGGTGATGATGATGTCGAAACAACGGTGAAACCCAACGAATATTCACCATATCAGAAGCGATATACCCGGAAACTGGACCAGAAAAAATTAAAAAACACCCCCAACCCATGTTTTTTCTAATTATCACTTCGTGTGACCTGAGAATAAACTAATGTTAAACACATAAAATGTAATCATGTAAAATCTATGTACAAGAAAAAAGTTATGGAAGTACAAAAGAATATCATAACAAAATCACACATTCTATGATCCTAACATATAATAATATCTTAAATCTTAATATTAATCTCAAGATAACACACATGGCTTGATCTCAACCATCATCTCAAACCAACGGTCAAGATCTACAGACACCATAAAACTGAAACCGTAGTGAACACACATAAAACACCTCAATTTCACTAGCAGCAGCTCATCGTCAACCGAACCCTAATTTTCATCAACACATTATCTTCACATTTCTGCAGAAATTCATCATCAGTTACAATCAATCTATCACACAAGTAATTTCCATTCGATTTCGAAAGGTACAACCGACAATCGATCTTGTTTACTCCAGATTATTGTTGTTGTTAGCGTTAATCGAATCGTAATTCGTGTTTTTCGGTTCGATTTTGTTAGTTTTGTTGTTTGGTGGTTTGAGGATCTTAATCTGGTTAGTTTCTTTAAGCGAAACGTTATCGTTAGGTGTTAATCTTATCCACAATTTGGAGGATTAGTGTTTGTTGTCCGATTTAGGTTTTGATTCATTCGTTTTGTTACTGGAAGTGAATAAATCGTTGAAACTATACTCACTGGTTCAGTTTTGTGTGTGTGTAAGTATACATACATTGATACATACATATATTAGTGTATCTGTTTTGAAACTAAAGCTGTAAGTTTTCCGGAACTTGAAGTTTCCATTTGTTTTGAGTAAAATTTTGAGTGTAAAAGCGTATTCGAGTTCTTTTTTTTTGGGTAAAAATGGCTGGAGGTGGAAGTAGGAAGGATGATTCGATAGCGATTAGCCAGACGAATGTTTTTGCTGCTCTTGGGAGCTTGAAGAAGAAGAAGAAGTCTGATAAGGATCAGGGTTCTTCAAGAAAGGGGAAAAAGGGACAGGATAAGGAGGGTGAAGGGGAAAAGGAGCAGGTTTTTTGGGCTCCTACGCCGTTAACGGTGAAGTCATGGGCAGATGTGGATGATGAGGATGATGACGATTACTATGCTACTACAGCTCCGCCACCTGTTTGGGCTGCAGGAGGTGGTGGTCAGGAAGAACATGGGAAAGGAAATGAGACTCCAGTTGAGGTGAGGAATCCTGAATTTGTTCTTTTAGTTACTTGTTTTTAACTGCATATGCATCTAAAGTTTTCTATATAGTTTACTATTATTGTTGGGGATAGCTTGTTTTAACTGCTTATGCTGGAGAATCAGCTTATTGTAAACATCTTATTTCACAAACCTCTATATTTGAATGCTGTAATAGTAATCCGTTTGAGATTGTTAATCTCAGCTTGCGTATTAAAATGGCTTATGTCACCCTAAAGATAAGCGTAATCCTTTTCTTCATTTAAAGAATTTAAACACTCAAAGGTGATCATTTGAATTTAAAAAACGCAAGGATGTTTATGTAAGCAATCCCAAACAACCCTCAATCAAGTAAATGATTGTTTGGTTGTTATTATCCGTTGCATTTATGGATTATGTGATTACGTTATTACATAAGATGCTATTAATGGTTAGTTACACGTGGCTCATGTTTGGTAAGTATGATTGGAATTAAGGGTGTGCATGATTTGGCCGACACAAAATAAATACGTCAAAGGAGACCAAATTGGTTGGTTTGAAGTTCCCCTTCTTTGGGTAAACGGTTTGCATTTATATGTGTGTTTATCTGTATGTAAAAAGTTGAAATGTGTACCACAAACTTCAACTGTTCAATCCAAGCAGGTTTGGTACCGGACCGCAAGAGGCTCCAAATTTGCCCGTTTGGTATGCAAATTTGTCGAACTGATCTCAGTGGTGTGACTGATGGCCTAAACCACAGCCAAATCAAACTGTGTACATATCTCATTGCAACATGATGAATGATTTGTGTTTTTCTATTGGAAGTTGATTTATAAATGCATGTTATTATGTTAATATATGCCTTACTTGTCAAGTACATCATTGTCTAGCTAAATGGTATTTATCAAGGTTTGTCAATATTTGTTGGCTTAATGGCGCATCATTTCCAAATGAAGATTTATTTAATTTTTTATTTGTTTTCTATAAAAGTCTTTACATCTTAATGATCTATAAGTTGAACGTGCTCTATTGTTTTGTATTGGCTGTTTAGCATACAGAATTAACTAAACGAACAATCTTATTCTGCTTTGTGTGTTTAGTAGCTCTCTATGGATTAGTTGAACTTAAAGTTGGAAAGTGGGAATTAAAGCACCATAGAGTTTTCATAATTGAAAATAACTTTGTATGGGTTATCTTAATACGCGGATCCTTGCTTGGACGTATATGTTCATTGTCGCGCACTTGTTGACATAATAGGAAGTCTTTTATACTCATGTGAGTAACAACAGGAGGTAAGTTTTTATGATTTAAATACTAGTCGTTTGGTAGGCATTAAGTATATTGAAACCGGAGACCCTAGGCTAATCAATAAAAACCATGCTCACTTTTGTGTATATTAGTAAGGTGGCTCAACCTTTATGTGGGGCTATCATTTTGGTAGTTACAAAGTTTTTTGAGGCCTTTCAGTTTTACCATGATGGTATTTGTTTATGGTAAGTTTATTTGGTATCTTTGAAATAATTGATCAAAGTTATATGGACTACTGTATTTCATTGTATATGCACATCATCTCGCACCACACACTTCACTTTTTCATGAAAATTGCCCTTTAAGTAGGCTATGCTAGATGTATATAAGGTAAGTGTTTTATTATTTGATTAGTGTTGAATTGTCTTTATTTGGGTGTGTGCAAAATGAAGTTGCACTTGACATGATACAAAAAAGAAAGAATGTATGATATGCAACTTACTAACTTAGTTGACTCATTTTCTCAGCATGAGTTACTAGCATTAACATGATTCCAGCTGGATAAAGATACCATTTATGGTTATTTTATTAATATCTTATTGGGTTGCAAGAAAGCCAACCCAAACGTTCATGATGCAAAATAAGTGTTTGTGGTCATATTTATATTAAGGAAGAAGTGCTGATGGGTCACGTGGTCAACCCTAAATCAATTATGATTCCGGGTTTTGATATGTTATACACTTATACCGAGCATCCTATGGGTAAAAAGCTTCGGTTATCCTCCAAATATAACTCACAGTTTATATTATTCTAAATCAATTATGATTCTGGCTTGAGAATTTTATTTCTGACCAGATCAAGTATTGCAATTCTCAATGCATAGTGTTTCCTCAGCTTTGTAAAGGTTGGGGAGTGAAGTCTTTGGCTGATCTTTTTTCTAAATGTTTTCTCAGGAGAGTGAAAGTGAAGATGAAGGTCTGGATGAATTTGATGATGATAATGATGACGAAAATGATCATGAACCAGAACCACCAGCAGAAAAGGAGCCCGTTGTCGAAAAGCCAGTTGAAGTTTTGCCGCCCAAGGAAGCCGACAGACAACTTTCGAAAAAGGAACTTAAGAAAAAGGAGCTGGCGGAACTTGAAGCAGTGCTTGCTGAATTGGGTTTAAATGACAATAATACCCAAGAAGATACCCGTGGTAAGCTAGTGCTATTTCTCCCATACAAAAATTCAGCAATTTATAAACACAGTTGGCACCCTTTTCAGTGATTTACTATATAAGTAAGGTTTTTTGGCTCTTCATTATAACTAACAATCTTACTTATGGACATGCCTAGAAGGAACATTACTGTTTGTTAGAGGTGTCTATTTAGACCCATTAACTTATAGATGGGTTAATTAGTTGTATTGTATGTCAAGTTGGTCAAAGAGAACAGGTCTAGTGGTCGAAAGGGGTGAAAGTCGCTTAAAGTGTCTTGTTATTGCATACAACCTCCTAAACCACCTAACCTACCAAACCAAAATGTTTTGGAAGGAAATAGTGACTGTTTCGTTTAGGAAATTTCCAAACCGAACAAATTTAAAAGAACTATTTTTTGGCACTTGTCCAAAATGATTCATTCTCTTTTTGCACTTCAGCAAGAACAATTTTCGTTTGCTACATAAAACGAACACCGTTTGTTCTTTCGACAAGGATTGCATCAGAATATAAAGAAATAATAAGCTTTCTTATATCATTTTTTTTCACTTTATCATATTTTTTATTTGGTATATCTACTTTTACTATGTACTGCAGCAGAGAAAGTTGAGAATCAAAATGGAGATCAGGAGAAGAAAGACAAAAATGTGGCAGCAGGCGAGAGCAAAAGTGCTAAAAAGAAAAAGAAGAAAGATAAATCTTCTAAAGAATCCAAAGAACAACAAGAACTCACAAACGAACCCGAGGCCGGAAATGCTGAAGCCACTGGACCCGAAAAAGCCGAAGAATCATCTGGAATTGATGTCAAAGAGAAAATAAAGAAAGTAGCCTCCATGAAAAAGAAAAAATCCAGCAAGGAAATGGATGCTGCCGCCCGGGCTGCCGCCAGTGAGGCGGCAGCAAGGAGTGCAAGGCTTGCTGCAGCTAAAAAGAAGGAGAAGAACCACTACAACCAGCAGCCTGTTCGGTAAGTTCTAAAACAGATTATAATACATGCTGCAGAATGCATAATAAAACCTCCTTTGTGTCTTTGGTCGCATTTTGAGAAGGCGTTATCACATATCGACGTTTTTACAGTTTTACTTGAAATTTTACTTAAAGAACTTTTTAGGGTTTTTTACTTTTTACATTATCACTTGGGTCGTTTTGTGCCCTTGGTAGAAAGTAGATAAACGCCCACCTGTTGGATGATACTCTGAATTTTAAGTTTTAGTTTCTGTTTTGATGACGATTTGTTTCGTTTCTTTTTTCAATTTATGTCAGTTGGGGAGTTTGTATTGGTGGTGTTCTTTTAAGTTCTGTTGTTTTTGTTGACTATATAATGATCGAGTTATGCAAATTGGTCTGCTTGTAAGTTATTGTGTTCTCCATAATGTTTTCAAAACCTTATTGGACCAGACCGGACTGGCTAGTCAGACTAGGAACCAGACATAGAACTGGTTACCGGTTTGGACCAGTTGAACCAGCGAGCTTTTGTTTTTTTACTTTAAATCTCATCTTTTACTACTTTAAGCTTTGTTTATATTTACTTGACGCTTCAAATTTTATTGAACGTTTTGTATCCGTATTATATTAGTTATATCTATATGGTCTTAAAGTTATAAAACCAATATGATCAAGTCTGGTTACGAGAACATTGGTTCTTGAAGCTTGGTTTCTTTGGTATTTAAATGTGGAAAATTAGACCCTTTGTGAAGTTGATGACAATGATACTTGACAACGGTCATTCACTTTTGTTATGGTGGTTGTGTTATCAATTTACTGGTGGTGATGAGCTTGGTGGTCAAGCTGGGTCGGTGTCATGGTCTTTCGATTGTCGATGATTGTGGGTGGTCCACTGGTCGTTTGTACCTTGTGATGGTGTAGAATTTTGAGCACGCTACTATTTACAAATGTTAGTAACACAAGCTAAAACAAAAACAAATACATCTATGAAGTATAGAAACATATATATATACTGTATGTGATGTCTTTGAGTAGAATTATATAAAGTAGATTACATATTAGAAGTATAAAATAATGTTTATTTCACAGTTTTGTTTTTTAGAATATATTATATTAGAAAAACAACGTTGTTTTTAGAAAAAGACTAACTACGAATGGAAGGAGAGAATGATAAACATAAATCATTAAAGTTGAGCAATGTTAAATAAGTTATGTTTGTAGTTACTGACATTGAGTTTTTTTAAAATAAAAACACTCGTATTTATGATGTAACTCTTAATAACTAATGTTTTCTGAATCAGATCGTACATCGAACCGGACGCCTTAATGGTTTGGTGGTCGGACCGGATTTAAGAACCGGATGACGTCATAAATATATATATAGTATATTATATATAAAGTTATATATATAATTAAATATAAGTAATTTATATATGATTTATATATGTTTTATAGTTATATATAAAACTTAACTATGTTTGTATATCCTACACACTAATTTATGGTTCAACATCCCGTTTTTACCCATTAAAATTAGAATATATATATATATATATATATATATATATATATATATATATATATATATATATATATATCTATATATATATCTATATATATATATATATCTCTCTCTGTCTATATCTATATATATATCTATATATATCTCTCTCTCTCTATATATATCTCTCTATCTCTCTCTCTCTATATATCTATATATCTCTCTATATATATATATATATATATATATATATAAATCCGGTTCGAATGGGTCTGGTTTCCCGGTCCGACCACCGGTTCGGGACGAACCGGCCAGTTTGACCAGCCCAAAACGATCCATAGTGAACGGGACCAGCCACCTAGAATTTGAAAAAGTTTTGAACAGTTAAAAAATAATAGAATTTGAAAAAGAATCAATAAAATAAGTTTGTGTCTAAATACCCTTTTAACAAATTTTTTCTTTACAAATTGATTTCAGCCATTAGTTAAGAAATTTGATAGTCTAAGATTTCTTATATTTTCTAAATTAAAAAATACCTTTGATTTGATTCTTTACCGCATGCCATTAACATCTTTGATGTCTTTAAATTATAAATATTTTTAACCCTTGATATTTAATAAATGTAAGATTTTTTTTATACTTTTATTTAATTCTATTGCTATTTTCACAAATCTTGCTGTCTTTTAACATGCAATATATATATATATATATATATATATATATATATATATATATATATATATATATATATATATATATATATATATATATATATATATTATTTATATCGTCAAAACATATGCATATAAAAGCTAGTTTTTGTTAATGTTTGCATGAGATTGGGCCCTTGACTATGTGACCCATGATTACTAGGTTTTGTGGTTGATGGACTTGCTGGGCGTTTAGCCTTAGAATGGGGGGGTTTGTCATAGCTTTTTGAATCTTGGGTCTTGACATGGGTAAAAGGGTACAAATTGGGTTAAAACTAAGTTAGAAACCGGTTTGGGTTGAGTCAACAAAAGTTAATGCCAGGTTTTAAAAAAACTGGTTTTAGTAAGAGAAAAGACTAGGTTTGAATTGGGTGAATCAGGTGTGAAACCGGGTTGAAACTGGTTTGATTTGGGTTTTACAGAGTTGAAAACAATTTCACCGGATAGGGTTAAGTACCGATCTCAAATATATAGGTTGGATCGGGTTGAGGCTGGTTTGACAATACTGTTTGCGTCAGGTTGCCGGTTTTGGTTTTCAAACTGGTTTTTTCAACCATCTCTAGGCAGAGGTTCACAAATCGGTTTCTAGCCCTAAACTAGTTAAGTTTCAAACTTAATCAGTTTGGGTCCGGAAATTCTAGACTGGTCTTTTACCATACCGGTTTCGATATGAAACTAGGTTTTTAAAAGGATTGGTTTGGTTTAAAACTGGGATGGTATGACATTGGGTTTTTTTTCTGGTTTTATTCAATTTTGACCAGTTTTTATGGAGTGGTTAACGTATCTGTTTGAAACCGACGGTTCAGTTCGGGCCAAATAAACCCGTTTTGGTTCATGTTAAAGATGGTTCATGTTACAAATTGGTTCTTTATGCACCTCTCATACCATTGAATCAACTAAATCAATGAAAAGAGAAAAAGGAATTAGCTAGAGAGAGAATGAACTAGATGTATCATAATTAATGAACTAGATGTATCATAATGTGCAAGTGTAAGTTGAGATATATTCGCTCATTTTGATGATTCTATGAGGTTTTATAGTAGATTCACGTACAAATTGAATAGCTATAGTTGTACTAAATTAATCAACCGCAACATGCTAGAGGACGAGGGTTAGGGGTATTGAGTTGAGTTATTATACATTATAAAAATACAACTGATTATGGATTCATTTCATGTCTAAGAGAAAATAGTTAGATGACTTTATTTTATTATATTATTATAATATGAGAAGATGTGAAGAGTAAAGAAAGTAGCAATTTGCATTTGAATACTAAATAGTATACTTCAAACTCATATCAACTAACAAAACACAACGAAATCGCATTCGATGATACAACATGTTTTGCTCACAACACGTTTCTTTCGTCATTTTACTATAATGGTAATTACACTCGTTATAGCCCATGATACAAAAAATACTCCATTTCAAATGCAACACATAACAAAGAAAAAAAATTAAAGAAAATGACACAAGATAATTGCACATTTCATTTAAAAAAAATACTACATCTAGGAGTGAAAGTTATTATGAAAAATTAATTAAAAACAAAACGAGTTTTAGCTTAAGTTATATGTAGCAATGGAAGTGAAAATAAAAAATTAAAAAAAAAAGACAATAATAAGCCAAATTAGCTTTGTGGCCAAATAAAGAAAATCAATCTTTTGTGTCAAAAGTAAAAGATTTTAGTATTTCTTTATATAATAAAATGTGAAGAAGAAACTAGAAGTTTGACTGGTTGTAAGTAGTGCAATAGTCAGCCAGAAGAGATCTCTGTTTGTAATGGGCCCCACTTTCGTGTATTTTAAAGAGTTCAAACGTGAATTCGTGTCTCCTTGTCTGTGTTGGATGAGAAAAACTATGTTCCTACCTTTTTTTATATATATAAATCTTAATCAAATAAACTTTATATATTTTTAATATATAATATTTTTAATTCATTAAAGTGATAGTCCTGATGGTTAAAATTGTCTAAAGTTTACCTTACTTTACGAATTAATATTTTGTATGGGTCTCTTGAAAATCATATAATAAAGATATTGAAAATATGAAAATAGGTTTGTTATTAAGGAACTTATTAGAAGAAAGAAAAATCATGATGTTTACTTTATTACATGCATCATACAAAGTCTTAACAATATGATCAAATGGTCACTTGAATCAAAACGTGTGAATAGGGATTTATCTTTTGTGATTTTTTTTGTGTTTATGTTCGGTTAAAATATGATAATTTTCTCTTTACTAGATCAGTGTTTTTTGGAGTAGAATTAAGTCTCATCAGCAATACAATTGCATCTATCATTCAATACCATCTTGTCACAAGTTGCTCATGTAAATTCATGGTTTGATAATAGCCAACACTTAAGACTTGTGATTTACACATTTGGAGTGTGATATGATATTTTTTTAGTGAAAATAGAATTTTATAATATGTTCAATGGTACTGACTGTCACACCATTCACGGGCGTGACTTGTATCGCAAATAAAGAATAACACAAAGAAAGACATAACGTTCAAGACCACATTTACTAACAGTGCTTACATAATCCAAGCAACCCATTTTTGTGTTAGAGTACAAAGTAAAACTACATACACTGTCCTGGGCGATCGGACTGTCTTTCTTACTTATACTAAGTTAAGGGGTCTAGTCACTGTCTTCTACACGAAGATTTTATTTATAGCTGCTAAGTTTTCACAACCTAGCTAATGCCTTCTGACACCTTCTATTCCTGAATTACGAGCTAAAACATGTCAACAATAACGTTGTTCATGAGTCATAAACAACAACTCGAACACATTTAGACAATAAACTATATATGCAAGTAAATCGTTTGTTAAATCAAGTCTCACCTACAGCCTCATAATTAGGGCAGTGTCCGTCAGCATATATGTTGTTTCCGGTTTTAAAACATGACGATGGATAGGTTAAAGGTGCTTCGGTCGACCGACTACCGACACGTCATAACATTTGAGTAACAAGCATCCCCCAAAGACCCTGTACACTGACAAGTCCTGAAGGGTTGCAACCTAGTGATCTGTGATTCAGTCTAGAGTCTATCCTCACACTAAAGCTAAGAACGTGGCACTTCTACCTAGATGGATCCAACTAAGCGCACATATGTCCCAATGTAAAAACAAGTGTCCCTCTATGTGACGACCTGCCATTGTGCCCGATGTTGCTCCACACGCATACCTTCCACTTACCTTAATGATTTGCCTATGACTTTAACAATGACCCACGTCGAACACACATAGTTGTTGTATGCTATACATAAGAGACAATTTTAACTTGCTACTGCACACAGATCAAAAAATTTCATCAAAATGTTTAACTATCTTAGATACAACTCCAAAAGCAATTAAGAAAATGGAACAACTATGCTCACAATGATAAGCCATGCGATAGTGTCCATGTTGGTCGGCGAGTTCCACGAGCGTATTACAACCTTGAAACACATTATCACTTACGTCAAGACATAATCTCACTGACCATGAAACCCCTCGGATTCCCCATCCAAGATAAACCACCTGACCTGCCCTAGTCACGTCTGTGACCCCGAACCATAGTATTCCTAACTCCGGTCGATATTCCCAACACAACCTTTGACAAACCGCGTCGAAGAGCTAAGGTTTATGCACACGTCCAAGACCGCGACCATACGGACTTAACCACCACATAAAATCCCTATATGATTATAACACCTCATCACTTATTATAGGTCTAAGACCGGACTTTGTCCCGTGACAAATCCATTTATAAAAACATGTTATCTTTCACATCTTATTGAAAATAAGCATCCTAATCACTTAGACATCGGTTTGCTTCTTTTCAAAACCTACTTTATCCCAATAACCACAATAACGCAATATATGAAGGTTTAGGATCTTACTACTTAGACATCGGTTTGGTTCTTTTCAAAACCCAGTTTATCCCAATAACTACAATAATGCAATATATGAAGGTTTAGAATCTTACCACAAGAGATCTGAGTTTATGGTTAAACCTTAGTGTCCATGAATTCACCACTGAGCAATCTAGCACTACAGTGGAGTTTCTTACGTTATACATTCATTCATAATAGGTAATAACTAGTATTTAGAAGAGATATGTGGCTTACCAATGAGGCTGAGCCTCAAAACGTTGATCATAGATCAAACCAATGCCAACGAACACAATATAAGCCCCGATCGTCACAAGAAGCGCTCGAACACCTTGAATACATAGAGAAAGAAATGATCAGGTATAGAGAGAGAGCACCAAAAGTGAGAGTGTGTAAACGTAATAAGTGGGATTTTTGGGCTTTTTAACCACTTTTACCCGACTAGGCGCTTTGGCGGACCATGACCGCCTTAAAAAGACAAATTTGAATATGTCAAATGGCATATTCGCATCTTGTTATGGAATATTTCTCGTGGACCGTTAAGTCCACGACCTACTTGGCGAACTGTTACCCATTACCATGGTGGTTCGTGATGGTGTCCATCTTCCGAAACCCTAATTCTCTATCTTGGCGGTCTGTTATGGTTACCCTGGGCGGTCTGCTATGGCTTGAAACCTTCATTTTCTCCATTTTTTCCATTATGCTTACGTGGTCTTGCCCTTGGGCTGAGGGGTCACATTGACTTTGACAACTAGACTTTATACATGCTGGCCCAGAATGATCAAATAAAGAGATGAATCATAGAAATTTCAAAAAAATATAGTGTAATCATCAAAGAAAAAATGGATATTTAAAGAAAAAATGGTAGATTCCCTGGCTTGGCTAGGAACTTAGTCCCTTCTTGTGACAACAGAAGAGAAGGAATTTCTTTTTTGTCCAATACCAACTATGATTTTCACGAAATCTTATAAAAAGTTATAAATTTTAATGTTTCTTATATTCCTTCTAATAAACTCCGTTTTTATAATTCATTAGTAAATGAAACGTCACTTATAACAGCTTAATTTGTGAGTCTTCATATGCTTTTCGTTTTTCACTTGATAAATAAGTTTATTTTTTACACTTCTTTTGTTTATTTCCAAATCATCATTGATAACTATATAAAACTATTTATTTAAATAAACGAATTTCTAACCTATTTGATTAACATTAAAAACACTTTTTTAATCAAATGTGAAGTTAAACATAAAAATGGAATAAATGTTAAGATTTTAAATATTTTTATTTATGTTTTAGCGATAATTGTATAAATTAAATATATCAAGGTAATCCTTGGGGTTCAGAACATCAAAATAAATAATTAAAATGTGACATTTGGCGGGGAGCAATCACCCCTGAAAACAAGGTGTCAATTGTCACCTACTTCAAATCGGTGGAATAATATTAATATAATTATTATTCAAGGTTTAGGCTATGAAAAAGAGAAAATCATGAAACATGTATAAGATAACTTAAGTGCATTAATAATTACTCGCCTGTTATAATTTATTCTCATAAATACAAACTTAAGTGCATGTAATATGATGTATTATGTGTCCACAACTCGTGTTTTGTCATTTTAGTCGAGTACCATCAACAAACGCCCGAACCTTTGTAATACACGACTATGATTTCAGTAAAACTTATGATTTTATAGGACTTAAGGTCCCGTTTGATTTATAAAATTCTTCGAAATTAAATTAGAGTTGCAATTAGAAAATTTTCATTTAAAGTTTTGTTTTGTTGGTCACCAAATGAAATTAAAATTGAATTTTTTTTAATGTTCTTTAGAATTCACTTTACTTACAGTTACTCATAAAATGTTCAGCAATACAATAAAATGTTAAACAATCTAATGAAGTGTTTAAAATTAATATTTCAATTTCACTAAAAAATACCAACAAAACCCCTTATGAATTTTAACAAGATTTTAATTCCAATTCCATTCTATTTTCATTTCCAATATCTTTTACAACATATTCAACGAACCAAACACCCCTTAAAAGTTTTACGTATGCACTTTAAGTTTGTAAGTATTGTTTCTTATCTTTTAGTTCTTCATCTTCAGAATTTATATTCCTACGTATTATTGATTATCTTTTACAATAAGACTACGTTTCATAAAAAAAAACTTAGACAATAACAATTGAAATGATATAACTTACATGTAAGAGAATAATATCCTAGTAATTCTAACAATTACAAATGAAATTCAATAAATTACTACTTAGTCGCATCCTAATAAGATCAGGGTTATATATAGGATTACACAACAGAAATGCTTTTATAATTTATTCACATAATTGGGTAAAGCACAATTTAGACTTAAACATGAAACAAAACTTTCTGTCTAATAAGTTTTGGTACAATAACCTTTATAATATTATATAATGATCTCCTGCTCATCACTTTAGAATGGTGTGGGTATTCTTGAATCTCCACATCCAACGAACTTAAATGTGTATTGTCACGGGAATAGACATAGAGCGATTGGAAGAGAGCGTTTTCGACAGGCTTCAACAGGAATCACACAAGGGTAGATTATAAACCTCTAGTAAAATAACCGCTGTAACCTACTAGATAAAGTACATTACATAGCATTACATAGTCCGTTTTAGGGATTGGCGACTTACCCATTCAGTGACTTTGGCACTGGACGTTCCCCAAACGGGTACTGTCGGGTCGGGTGAATTCAATAATAGACGCCTGTTGGCATTTCAGCCTTCCTTCGCCTTTCATGGCCACATATCTTTCCAGCTAAGGAATGGGAAATCCTTCTTGCTTTCCTGGCTCGCGTTCACTCATATCATAGGGTTATGTTCAGTACGATCTTTAGCCTTTCTTCGTAAGATCCTGAGAACTGAAATGCCTAAAGACGGTGCTCAAGTTAGAAATGCAAAAACGAGACCGAAGCCCTGATCCCGTGGAGGACGTCAGTCCTTCCTCGGGAAGGCGACAAGTGGATTCGGAAAGTGAAAATCTTGTTGTAGGCCCATCACAACAGGTTCCATTATCGGACTCAAGCACATGTAACAGTTTCGACGAGCGTGTGCTTCTATTCCTGATTCAACTCCTTCATGTCATTGATTGATGCAAGTCTTTTTCCTTGTGTAAGAGATATTCAAATAACATGCCGTTTGGAGGACATATTCCCTACGTGGATCTATTATAAAAAGAGGGCCCAGAAAGTCTTACGTCAAGTTTTGTTAGTGAGACCGAGATCCCCTCACTGGAAAAATGAAAGAATAGGTCCCAAGTCGATGATTCATTCAAAGATATAGCCTGTGTGCCGCGAGTAGGTCTTTTTGTTGGAGATTTAGTGAGAAGAGATAGAAGTCAGATTAGCTCTTCAAAATGAGTAGAGAAGAAAGTCTAGCTACCCAGGGAGTAAAGACGGGAAAACCTTACCTCTTACGAGATAGAAAGAACCTCAGAGAACGGAAAGAGAGCCGACTTATGCTGGTGAGTTTATAAGCAATCACAAGTTTAAAACATATAACAAATGTAATATCTCGAGTTAATCAATGAGATAAACATTATAACAATGCAACTCCAATCATATAATAAGATAACCCATAGTTTATGAAAAACAAGAGATTCAATTGCTATATATAATATTACTGACAAACTGTAAAAATCTAAGAATCAAACCACTTTACAAGTCTCGCCCATCAAATGTAATATCTCTAGCTAATTATACGTATATATACACAATGAATTACCCAACAACATTTTATGTATAAACTGATACTTATGTTCCAAGATATATCTATGATGTAAACAATTACACTTTAAGCACGCTCGCCTCACATCTCATTTTTTGAAAATTATGGAACTCGCCTTATACATCTTTTTCATATGTTTCTATATATAGGAAAACTATGTATTACAAACAAGTAATGTATGCTACTAATGTTGTCTAAGTAAGTTATTTTCAATACAATGTATACGAAGTGCCATTTGATTTAAGTTTGTTTCAAATAACCACTCACCCTACACAAATTAATCTTGACCCTTAATATGAAAAATGTACTAGGCCTTTTGAATCTTTTGATCCATCTTCTTAGATGTCGAGTGTTAAGTGAGGTTTGGGATTTGGTCTTGCAATGGTGTAAAGCTCCCAAGGATCTCTTCTACTTAGTGAAGGTTGCTATAAAATTACATAAAAGCTAGCCATTCTCAGCCGCCCACAAAAATCTTTTCATGCCATTTGCATATTCATAACTGTGGTGTATTTGGGAAGCAAGAAACTCAAGGGTATTTAGAAGCCGATTGATGGATCTGCTAAACATTTTAAATGAAATCAAGCTGATATCTAATTTGTAGATCGAGACTAAGGAGAACTTGGTAGATTTGCAATGGAAATAATGCGGTAAATTTCTTTTTAACATTTTAGTGTATTCTATCGCTTTTTTTGTTTCCTGTAATAAAATTGATGAATGTCCGAGAAAACAAAAGTGAAACGAAACATAATATTCATCGTTTTTTCATCCGACCACCTCATCACCTCACTGCATTGTGAAAACATGCCATGTAGCCTAAGTAGTAAGTATTGCTTTTTGATAGTTCAACAACCTATTTGATTTGACTTTGTAAAAATAAAGTTCAACGACCTATTAATTTGACTTTGAAAAATAAATAATCTTTTATTCATAAAACTTTTGATTAATCAACAAATGGCATTCCTGTAAATAACTAAAAAAGAAGGTGCAGATTTTTCTAGAAGAAAAATGAAATCGCTGGACGCCATATCCCCACCACCAAAATACCGCTGGCCATCTCTCTCATTACAAAACGCAAATAATAATAATAATAATAATAATATTATTATTATTATTATTATTATTATTCAATCTAAGAATCTGAGAAGAAACTTCAAATTTCTTTCACAAGCATCCAAAACACAAAGAAATCAACGATAGAAAACCCTAGTTTTCACATTTTGATTTCAGCTTTTTGGTCAATCATTTCTTTATTAAGCTTTGCGGATCATACAACAATGACAGCGCCATTTTTACATTAACTATTACATTATCTCGATTCTTCTTAAGCTCTCAGACAAAGGTACGTTTGATAGCTCGCATGCATTTACACATTTTTTTTGGTAATTTATCATCTTTTTTTATGTGATTTTGTTTGTTTTTATAGAGATTTTGTGTTGATTTTGTGTTAATTTTGGGGAAAATGAAGTGGTGTGTGTGATTTGATTTGAGTATTCGAGTGGAATCATAAATGTGATGTGATTTTTTGCTTTTGAATTGGTGGAATTAGGTTTTTGTGGGTATGATATTTCAGATCTGTAGGTAAGAACACGTTTTCTATGCTAATTTGTTCTTGTTTTCTCTCTCCTCTTTGCTTCTCTTTCTACCTGTATATTTGAACAAAAAGCTGAAATTAAAATGTGATAACTAGGGTTTTCTATTGTTAGTTTCTTTGGATTTTGGATGCTTGTGGAGAAATTTGAGTTTTATTATCAGATTCTCAATATCTCTTTCTTTTGTTTTAGATTTGTGAATATTTGATGTCCATAAACTTTGCACTCTGAGTATTTTGTATATTATTATTTCGATTCGATTGTAACATTTGAAAATTGATTATCTTGTTGTGAGAGGTATAAAACGAATCACTCCTGTATGCGTAAATTTGTGTCGTAGGCACGTTGAATTCGTGTATAATACTCATAGATTATATTCGTTTGATCATAACTTTTTATGGATTATAAATCTGAGCCATATCATGTTTTGAAAAAAGATATTGTATTGTATAATATGATATTATGATGTTTTGTTTGATTTGGGAAATTTTGTTGTTATGCAGGGATATATGTTGCTCAGTGATTAGCATTTGAGCAGTTATTCAGCTTTCTTGAGCCTGTTGGAGACTATATTTGCCGAAAATACACCCACGAGCGTTTATAAACTTTCGTAATCATGGTTGCTACGGCTGCAACTGCATCGTTGTTTCCAGTTTCTTCCCCGCAACCCGACTCTGGTGCCAAGAATTCTGGTACTCATAAAGGCGGTTTGGGTAGCGTAGATTTGCGTGGACTTAAGTCAAAGTCAACGTCTTCTAATGGTATGCAAGTTAAGACTAATGCACAAGCGCCTACGAAGGTGAATGGTACGCGAGTAGGTGTTATGGATGGCCTCAAGATTGATGATAGTTCATCGTCGAGTGCCCCGAGGACTTTTATTAACCAACTGCCGGATTGGAGCATGCTTCTCGCTGCTATCACTACTATTTTCTTGGCTGCTGAAAAGCAATGGATGATGTTGGATTGGAAGACTAAACGCCCGGATATGCTTGCTGATCTGGATCCTTTTGGGTTCGGGAGAATTGTGGAGGATGGATTTGTGTTTCGTCAGAACTTTTCAATAAGATCGTATGAGATAGGGGCGGATCGAACTGCATCTGTTGAAACGTTAATGAACCATTTGCAGGTATGGTTTTTTGAAGTGGGAAATTCGACGGGTCAAATAACAGGTCAAAATGGGTAATTCTTGGTATTTATTAAAACATGTTGGGTCGGATTGGCCTATGGTTTTTTTTTATAAAATTTTTAAAAATTTATTAGAGTCTGATGTGATTACAAAAGTATCATATTTCAGTATTAATATAACATGTCCTTGGTAATTTAAAGGTGGAGGTTGTATGCATTAAAATTAGACTTTGGGTGACTTTCGAGCTCTTTAGGGAGAGACACCACTATATACACACGAGATACCATTAAGCTACATGCCCTTTGGTATATGTACGTTTCTACTAAAATAATATTGTGATTATTTAACAGGAAACGGCCCTTAATCATGTTAAAAATGCTGGACTTCTTGGTGATGGCTTTGGCTCAACTCCTGAAATGTGCAAAAGGAATTTATTTTGGGTGGTTACTAAGATGCAAGTGCTAGTAGACCGTTATCCGACTTGGTAATCATAACGTTTTATTTTGATTATTGTTTTATAAAGTTTACAGTAAAACTCTACTAGTTGTATACAAGTGTTAGTTGTCATGTTGATTGATGTAATTTACTATTTGATTTGGTAAAAATAATTTCCAGGGGTGATGTGGTTCAAGTAGACACTTGGGTCGCTGCTTCGGGGAAAAACGGCATGCGTCGTGATTGGTTGATTCGTGATTACAAAACGGGCGAGATACTAACAAGAGCCTCAAGGTATTTTAATACTTTTATTACCATAAATTTTTACAGCTCTGGTTAACAGTCTGATAATGTTCTTTTTTCGTTCTAAATTTGTTGCAGTAATTGGGTTATGATGAATAAAGTCACAAGGAGGTTATCGAAAATTCCTGATGAAGTTCGGGCTGAAATTGAGCAGTATTTTGTTGATACGCCTCCTGTTGTCGATGATGACAACAGAAAACTGCCAAAACTTGATGAGAACACTGCTGACCATGTTCGTAATGGTTTAACTGTGAGTAAATTTCCATCTTCTACAAATCAAAATTTAGGTTTCTTAAACTTCAAAGGGGTATCACAGTGGTAAAAGCTTGAGTCTCTCTCTAGCAGAGGTCTAGCTTCCGCTTGTTTATAGCCATTAACCCCCTTGAAGGTCGCTTGCATCCCGCAGTATTGGTGGGGTCCTGTGAGTTTTTTGTTAACGGTCTCTCGTGGTTACCAACAAAAAGTTAGGTTTTCATGGTGCTTACATGTTTTTTTCTAATCTTGTTTTACTCTTTTTGTCATATATTTTAGCCAAAGTGGAGTGATTTGGATGTCAATCAGCATGTCAACAATGTGAAGTATGTTGGCTGGATTCTTGAGGTATGTTGTTATTTAGTTAACTAATAGTCTACTTTTAAGTCATCATTATGTTCATCACATTATATCCATATTTTTTAGTTTATCACAATTATTGTCAAAACAAACTTATCCACATTGTTAGTTGTTAAGGTCATATTAAAGTCTAAATGAGATTCTGAAAGGAAAAAAAATATTTTTTATAAGATCGATTGCTTGACCCGCCCATTTTGACAGCTCTAATCTTTTAACCACTCGTCATTGTAGAGTGCACCACAGCATGTCGTGGAGAAATACGAGCTTGCAAGCATCACTCTTGAGTACCGCCGGGAGTGTATGAAGGACAGCGTGCTGCAGTCACTCACATCCTTGCTGGTTGGTGGTGAGACGGTGGATTCTGATAACGTTGACTGTCAGCATCTGCTTCGACTAGAAGGCGGTGGTGAGATCGTGAAGGGAAGGACCAAATGGAGGCCCAAATACGCGAAACCTATTCAAGAGCATCAATCACTTCCCTACTGAAAGTGTCGGTTTTTCCTTCGGATGAGTGGCGTTGTCGTAAATTTTGCTACTAGTGGTTCTTGCAGATTACTTGCAATGTTTTGACCTCTCATCTCTCTATATGTTATATATTTCTTTCTAAAATGTATGTTTTCTTTTTCTTTTAATTTTAATTTGTCCCTTTTTAGTTTGAGAATGGAGAGAAGTATAATCCTATTGTAAGTAAGCTCTTTATGAACAAACCCTAATATCTCCTCTCTTTTTCTTTATTCAGATTCGCTTGTTTAGTTGTTTTGATGTGACGATTCTTTATTATTTATAATCAGATATCGTTCTGTAGTGTTGTATGTTGGATTGAAGTAGCAAACTTGTTTGGGAGTTTGATCTTTTTGTTGTTTTTGGGGATTAAAGTGGTTTTGTATCTATCAAAAAGGACATCTAGCATATCAGTACATTTTAAGGTGTTTGGGATTGTTGCTAATAGTTGATAATTCAAACTATAATAATTCAATGATACTTTTAAGTTGTATTTTTGTTGTCATAGGCAATTTCACTCATATTATAATAAAAACTTTACACTCATATTTGATTACCTTTTGATTTTGCTTACAAGAAAAATAGGTTTTTCATTTTGCTTATAATCATTCCCGTCATCAGAATTAAGTTGAAATTAACAAGAATTATACATTGTCATTGGTAAAAAATAAAGATTGATGTTTGGATTAATTAAACGAGTTGAACGGGTGCAATTTATTATCTTAAACAGTTTGTTTTTCCTTGTTACCCAACCGGTCCTATATATAGCTTTATCACCTCTAGACATGCTTGGAAATAATTTTTCAAAAGCAATAATGGTTATAATAACTTGTTCACAATTATTATCAGAGGTATAAATAAACTTAGCCAACCTTTAATCTAGGGATGCCAATCGAACATGAACATGATAGAAATACCTGATACCCGAGACATCTAGAACGCGTATGGGATCGGGTAAGCAGGTATGAGACTGGGTATGAGATTAATTTTTACTTTTTCGCGGGTATGTGATTGCATCGTATACCCACTTACCGGTCCCGATTACCCGATTAAGCATACACGTATATCCAATTATATACCCATAATTATTTTATGTTTTAATTTATATTATATATTTTTATATCTTATTATTATGTTTTACTCAATATCTTTTTACCTAATAATTATATAAGTTTTCTATCAATTGTAATGTATACTATCTTATAAAGTTATAGCATAACTTGATATTTATCTCTACAATTAAATAGTAGTAATGTGACATGAACATAAAATATTAACGATTACGAAAATATCAGGTACACATATGCGAATGTAACTTTATATAACTTTCTAATTTCAATAGATATTCTATGGATATACCCAATAAGTAATTTTTATAACTTTAACAAGTATACTAGATTACTCGCGGGTATGCCCGATACCCGATGGGTAAATACCCGATACAAACCCAACCGATTGTCATCCCTACTTTAACCTATTAGACTTGAGCTCAGCTTGTGCGAAAAATTTCAACATAGAGTATGATTCGTTTATCTTTTATCAATTACTAAACTATTTTATATATTATTATAGTGATACATATAATATAATAAATATTTTCTAGTGTTTATCTATTTATATAAAAATAGAATCATTTAGAAGTGAGCCTATTCAAGCACTCAAGCTCAATATATGAATATTGGGTTAAACTGCTTACTAACAAGTTCTAATTTAAGCTCATTTATGTTAGGATCAATTCAAACCTTCGGAAGCTGATATGCATACCTGTAACAGCTCGTCTTTTTTACATTTTACACCCCTAAACATGCACAATAAGAGAATATTAAACCATATATTCTAGTTGTTTTTGTGGCATATACCATCTTAAAAGGTCATATGAAAAATATTATCTGCTTTCACCTGTTACGTAACTTGTCTTATATGCCATTTTACCACCTCTAAGGAATTAAAATTATAATAACTTGTACGAGAAATTTAATAGCTTTTAATTGAGGTAGTTGAATATGGAAAAAGAGGGCAACCTACTCATCTCGTTACAACTACAAACAAAACCTATTATGTGATCCATATTGGCTTTTAAGTTATGTTGACATTAACCTAACACCCAACAATATTCTAAAAATAAGTCAAAACGAAATTAAAAATAGGGCGGCGGCAACGAGTTATATTGATGGCGTGCGTTTACACATGTGATAGTTTGATTCATTTAAGCATATACGTGTCGGCTTAATTATATTTTATTTCTAAAAAGTTAAATAACTAAATTTTAATATATTTAGGTAAATAGACGAGTCAAATGATGAAACTAGGAAGTATTATAAAGTGTAATCATGTGCATATAACACTCTAAATTGTTATATTAAGATAGATTAGTTCATTATTTGAATTTTACCAACATATTATTATTGATTAAACTATATAACTGACTAGGAGCAAGAGATATAAAACAGTGGATTTCAAAGTTCTTGAATCAACACAATTGTAATATTATATAACTATATGTAGACAAACCATGCCCACCAAATCTCACTCATAGCAATAATGTTGAAAGATGAGGAATAACAAGCAATTTTTTAAGGCAAAATTATTTTTAGTTCACTTTTAACGGGGTCAAATTTGTTAAACTAAAATATTTAGAGGTAAAAAGAAAAGGGATCAACGATAACACTTGTTAAAATTCGTTATCAATGTATTTAAAAGCATCATATTATGTAGAAAAATACTAAAAAATGTCCTATAAGAGTATTATCTTATAGTACACTTTTCCAATTTTGTAATATTATTAGCACATTAAATATTTAAAAAAATTAAAAAGAAAATAGATCAAAAAGTGTTTGTGGGTTGGCCAAATCAGGTGCCCGAACCGCCCTCAACAGACTAAAACTAACCCATTTTGACATGTTACCCTACACGCACGACACACTCATTTTTCCGCTTGTAACCAAATACTTTGAAACTGTTCCCAACAATTTGGTAGCTATTATGCTTAAAACCAACCAAATTTCTTTTAACTATTTACAAGACATACTGTATCATAAGAGTGGGATTGGTGATTATTGGTGACTAGTTTTCCATGAATATGGGAATGAAGGATACAACATGATTACCATCAATCATAACATTTGGCAAGAAACGTGTAGGGTAAATTGGGCAACTCACAAGATTTTTATTTGTCGTAACGACAACTTCTAGAAGATGTATAAGCACGCGAATGATGTCAGCATTGAAGTCAGCAGAATCGATACAACATTTACGCCATTGTTGTCAAGAATACTAAGACCTGAGATCCTCTTCACAGTTGGTCCTGCTTTCGACACAACCTGAGAAGATCAAACAAATTATGTAAATTACCCGTTTACATATGAATCTCATATGTGCCAATCTGAGTTAGGCAACTGTTGAAACAATATAACTAGCATAATCATGTTTGACACTAATCTTTATCTTTATATATAATAAAGCAATATAAACCTGACACTATCAGTTCTCTAATCTCCACATGCCACTCAATTAGGCCTTATTTGGGGTTCAATTTCCCTTGAATGGAAACTGATGGTGTCATCTTTTTATGTAATAGACATAAGTACCCTCCGATTACTAAATAAGCAGTTAAAGTTTTCGATATATCCATTCTGCTTTGAACCCAATACTTATATATTATTAATGTTATATTATTTTTAATATTCTACGATATCTTAGGCTGATAAACTAGTTATTCATAGAAAGACAAGTAATCTATGTTTTGACCCGTTACCCAGCCTGCCTGCTTGCTTGCTTATTTGCCACGTGTAGTTGGGAGTGTCCCTATTTCATATTGTGGGATTCAAGTTTACCTATTGGAATTTTAGTAATTGGGTATGAAAGTGCAAAGGCCATATAGCCATATAGCCATACTACAGGGAATGATTAAATAATCATTCTGCAGTCAAGTCACTGGACTTTAATTTGCATGATTCTACCGCTTAACTCTTGAAACTTAGCGATAAAGTCCCTGAACTCTAATTTAAACTAAAAGTCTTTCATTGCTAAAATCAGACAAAAAGGTACTTATTTTTAGCATGATTCAGTCCCTAAACTTTATTAAGTTCCTTTTCATCAAGTTTTATATTTAAGGTACTAATTATACAAAAACAAAGCCCAACGACTTATGTGTGAATTTAGCAAAAGCCCGTAGGTTTATTTTATGACAAATTCCAAAAGGCCCTATGGAGTTTCATGAAATCTGAAGTCAAGATCCAGAAAGATATTTTTTGCATGATGATACCCCGTAACTCTTGCTTAAGAATAATGTCCCTGGACTCAAATTTTAACTAAAGTTTTCCATTTTTAAAATCAAATGGAAACGTCCTTTTTAGATGATTAAGTTCCTAAAGTAATCTCTTTACAGTTTTAGAATTCCTGGAATTAATCATGCGAAAATAAAGTCCAGTAAAGTATGTTCGAATTCAGCAACAGATAGGGTTTTGTTTAGAAAATTTCCCTATAAATAAAGTTTATAATTATAATACTGAGATCAAACAATATCCAGGTCATACTTGAGGGGACTAACAAATAATCATTCTGACATTTGATTAAGAGTTGCAACTTTCATAGTTGGGATAAAAAGAGTACCTTGTTACGAACACTGCAGAATCCACTAAATTGCAATGTTGCTCCTAAAAGAGAGTCAATTAGACTTCCTGTTAGTCCTGCTAAAGCAGAAAGAGGTATGACTAATAGCTGCTTCAAAAAAGCATCATTTGAGCAACTTTTTGTGAAAATTCCAGGTAAAACAAATGCTAATCCAATCACAGCTCCAGCTGCCGCAGCTGCTTGAAGACCAGCTTTCGTTATACCGCCATTTGTACCCCTACGAACCACCTGTTAAGCAAGAATGAAAAGAATAGAGGTTACATAACAGGTGGATCGGACAGGTCATGTTACGCGTCAAAAAGGAATAGGGCTGAAACGGGCAAGGACAGGCCGGATCGACCCATCTAACACTGAATTGCAAATTTAAGCACAGAATTGCGTTAGTGGTGACCAAATATAACGGCCTTATGTATCATGGGTAAAGCAATAGGTACATGTATTTATGTGGTTCTCACATCTTTCTACTTAAAAATTGGTTAGTGTTTGAGCAGCCCTTTATAACTCCCTCTCTCTCTGAGTGTGTGTGTGTATGTATGTAACTATGTATGTATGCATGCATGAAATATAAACTTTAAGAAGGACATATGAAATTTATTTTATTTTAGAGGAAAGCATAAAAACTCTTACCTTAAATGTAGTAATCAACCGTGGTTGTTCATCACTTAGTACCCCAAGCTCCGAGGACCAAGTGTCTCCATTAGAACATGAGTAATGCCCGATTATGCCACCAACAATAGATGTTATGATATATGATTCTGTTGAGTTCAAACAAATATCTTGTGACGATTTCAACTTCCAAAATGCTATAACCAAGATTGTAGCAATTCCACTATTTGAAAAAACTTGTATCCTGGCAGAGAAAACAGACAAAGACATATAAACGCACGGCTTAATTAATGTATGACACATTATTGTATTAGGATGTAAAGTAAAAAAAAGGTAAAAAACATATGATAACAACATACTTAAGTTCATGGCCAATTATGGTAACTAAACTCCATAATGTCGCGAGTTGATAATTTCATTTTTTAGACATGGGCTAATTTCATAATTTGATCACCTATGATGACCGGTTTCTTGCGTATCTTGCACTTTATAATGATACGACTTGTCGCTCAATTATCAAATAGTTCATTTTAACAAAAAAGTACAATTACCAAACTAGCCTATTTTTAAGGAGTACCGAAGTCGTCTGTCCACAAAATTACCAAACTAGCCCATTTCAAAAAAGTATAATTATCAGGTTGGGACGTTATTGAGCATGAATACCAAAATGGACCACCAACTGAGAATGCTGCTATTTCATGAAATTAGCCCAGTTAATAAACTGATGTTAAGAATACTTTATTCAAATATGGGCCTAGTCAGATACATACAGAATGGTGCAATGCATTTAGCCAGTAATACCCTGTATGACACTTTACAGTTACTTCCCACAATGAAATTCAGATTTACACTAAACAGCAATACCATACAGGAAGGTTTTGACATAGTTTCAGTTATAAATTGGTCTTTGAGAAGTGATGATACTTTGATATTCAAATCATTCATGAGCATTGATGGTTCTATAAGTTCAAACAACCAACAAATATACATGCATAAGCAACAGCTTTTGTTTAACAACGCACAAGACATCATCTATGTGTTATAACACCCTAAGACTTGGTAGTAGCTTCTAGAATGTCATTTTATAAAAGTGCATAGATCATGGTAGACAGTCACCTGAGGTTATCAAACCATCATTTGCAAGGGCTAATGCCATAATGTAGCAACTTACTTATCTCAGTGTTCCACATTTGTCATCATCGTAAATCGTAAAATACTCCTTCAGTGTGGAACACATTTAAACGAGTTGCTATCATATCACACTATAATGATTATAATAAAACTACTTATGCACATACACACACATATACACACTTTTCTTCATCCAAACACCTCTGTAGTCTTATCTACTCTTAAAAAACAGAATATGCAACAGATCAAAATACATAATCACCAATATGGAATAGGAGGCAAGTAACATGCAATTTAATGACATTAGCCCTCAACCATAACCATACTTAACAAATTATTAATCATCTTTGTTCAAAATCTAATCTAACAACGAACACATTAAGCACAAGTCATATCAAAGTCACACAAAACCACAAGAACATCATCAATAGGGCAAAAACTTGATAAACCAGTACCAATTCCGCTGTCCTCCAGCTTTAAAATCCGCATCAACGCTCCGCTTCCTCTCCTCTCCAATTTTCGTAAGCTTCGACGAAGTAAAGAAGAACGCAAGCAACATCGCTCCAAATCTACAACAAAAAACCACAAAATGTCAAAATCAACCACAAACACATGCAAAAACCACAAATCAAGCGCTGAAAACACGAATTCGAAGTCAAATCAACCTGTAATTGATGGAGAGATGAACCGTCATGACGAAGAAACCGGCAATTGCGCCTGAAACATCGAGAGATTTCTTCCTGTAAGCGTTAATGGCGATGAAGGATGAAATCAGAACGGAGATTATCACTTGCAGCATTTGATTATCCATTATTGTGAAGTGATTTTGAATCGAATCTGTTGAATAACGGAATCCTAACTGAAAATTGTGAGAAACAAATCAACAATCGCTAGTGTTGTTGATGAAGTGATTTTGTGCGGTTTTCTGGCAGTTTTTAAGTACGTGAGGTCAACAAAGTTTCGCTGCTGGAGTCCATTTGAGCATTCTCAATTTAATATTTTGCAAAAGTGTTTTTTCGTGCGAAGCGTACAGAGTTATCACGCAAAAATAAACGTTACGTATGAAATTATAATGCAAGTGTAAGAATTAATCACGCAGAGATGTAATTATCACGCAACGGTGGAATTATTACGCAAGAAGGTATACTTGCGTGATAAATTCATGTCTGCGTGATAATTTCACGCGAATGTAATTCGTCTTGCATAATTATTACTTTGTTTTGCGTGATAATTTCACCCCAAAACTCCGTAAGCTTCACACGAAAAAGACACTTTGTATAGTAACCGCCCCCTTCAAATAAATTTATTAAATATTTTTTTGTTAAATTTCTAACTCACCCGCGTTTTGGATATGAGGCTTGAACTTTCAACAACTAATAATTGGATCATCTCTATTGTATGTTTAGGTACCGTTAGATCACAGTCCCTTTGGTATTTATTAACTACTATGATAAATAGTTTAGTCCGTCTGAATTATTATTTTAACTGAGTTAAAAATAAAGGTCATGTTTAACTTGTATAAAGCCCAAACTAAGTCTTAACTTAATGAATTGACATATATTTCTCAACAAACCAAATTCTACGAGCCTTAGATAATCAACTAGTATAGTATTGTACATAAGACAATAAGTTTATATATATGTATCAAAGGACGAGTTACTCAAACCAAACCAGCTCATGAGTCTGAGGTTTTTTATAGAAGCAAACTATCTTAAGCCTAAACTTAATTTTTTTCTTATTTTTTTATGATCATGAGAATCTGTTACCAGTAAATAATTCTTGAGGCCCGTCAATGTCTTGTTAACTAATATAATTAGGTAAATTACGGTTTGCGCTAGACAAATAATCTTTAAAAGGTTATGATAGAAAATCAGTGGAAGTAATATTCAAACATAAGATCTTACATAAACATAAGATTTTTTATAGGGGAGAATCATGTGCGTCTCATTCCAGCACCCCTTAAATATTAGTTCTAACTCGCATAGGAGTTAAATTAACTAGAGTTTTTAACCAAGCATTTGTTGTCTCTTAAATTTTATAATTCTATATTTTCCACATGTCAATATTAATATCATAATGTATAACATAATAATATCCATTATTATATATTAGAAACAAACAAAATATTATCTACTCCGGGAATCTAGCACGTTGTATCGCGTATATACTAATGTAATGTAATAATAAAATGATGCAAAGTTTACTCTTTATATTCATATCATATAATAACATATGTGGTTAATATTTGATAAATGTTGATAACATGAGGATTTATAAATCTTTGACATTTTAAATATATAAAAGTATTTATTATCAAGAGTTGTAATTTAATATACATAAATTTATTAGATAAAAGGAATAAGAAAAAGAATGAGTACAT
Source organism: Flaveria ramosissima (assembly GCA_025215565.1). Taxonomy (NCBI): domain Eukaryota; kingdom Viridiplantae; phylum Streptophyta; class Magnoliopsida; order Asterales; family Asteraceae; genus Flaveria; species Flaveria ramosissima. Next base: position 76,279,963 of record CM046036.1, read on the forward strand.
AATTATGTTTATTTAAAAGTAAACAATATCCCACAAGGAGAAAAGGACCTGATTTATATTTTAAGCTTAATATTTTCTTCTAAAATTTGGATAAATGGTGACATAATTCTTAATCTAAAATCAATTTTAATGTTGGTAAGTATATTGTAACAGTTTTTAAGAAGATATTTTGCTGGTAATTGATATAGTGTAGTGTAAAATTATGTACATTAAGGTTTAAATTAAAAAGAAACTGCTAAACTCTCTAAATTCCGATACCCTTAACATAATTCTAGAAACATATGCTACAATGGACAAACTTTTAGGTTTTCTAAAACCATAGCCATTCACGCCCACAATGTAACATCATATTTTATGAATCTTTCTTATAATATTATCAATTCATATTCAATGATGAATATCTCAAAAGTGGTCCCAAAAGCTCAAAATTAATACAAGGATTAAAGGATTGACGTGTACAATAATCTAACTTAATGTCATTTTTCGTAATTTACATGTGGAAAATGAGGTGCGAATGATAATTGTAGTTCAAAAGAAGCTCGTTGTACAGTTTATATAAAACTCCAGCTTTTATATCTAATTTTTTTTATCTATCCTAAGGCTCTTTACCCCTTCAGAATTGCGGGTGTATTACCTCAGATATACATATCTATGGAGACACACGATAACAAAAGCAATCGAGTATATAAAGGATTAAAACATGACACTACAAAAGTCAAATCAACATTTGAAAACTTTTTTCGAATTGGGTAGAACACACAACTATATGATCTCAATTAGTGATGCCTTGGGGTTTTCTATATGCTCTAAAAGGTTAAATTTATGTTTTTTGTTTAATTATCCTATCCAACGCAATCACTTTGATATGTTATTAAATTGTAGATTTTGGATGCTTAAAAGAAGACATCTTTTGATTTAAAGAAGATTGGATGATATATGAAGCGAGAGAGAGGAGAAAAAGAAGAAAACATTAAGAAAAGGAAGAGGACGTAAGTTACGTCCCTTTAGGGCGTAGCTTACGCCAGGTAGCCAACTAAAGAGTATTGCACTTTTTTAAGGACGTAACGCAGAAGCGGAGGACGTACGCAAGAAGGAAGGCCGTAGCTTATGTCCATTTAGGATATAGCTTATGTCCCTTTAGGACGTAGCTTACGTCGTTTAGCGAGGTTTGATTAAATCTTCCGGATTTTAACTGCATTTAAGGAAGGTTATTAATTTTTAAAAACCCAAAATTTACATTTAAAGAAAAATGGATTAACTTTGGCTGATTGATAAGGATTTTTCATCTCGTTAGCTCATTCCGATCCATACAAAGATGTCCAAATCCGTTTTTGTTATTGGATCCATGAAGATGCAAGGCTAATTCTATTCGTGATCATTAGTGAACAAATGTGTGATTCTAGTGTTCTCTATGTTCTTTGACATTAATGTTTGTAATCATTCGGTTACGAATATTTATAACTTTGATTTAATGTAACTAAACAATTTGCTTTGCAGTTTTAGTTATAAAACCTTTAAGTTGTCGGTTTTCTTACATTGATGACTCTTGGTTTTGTGATTGAATGTTTAGGTTAAATTGGTAGTTAGTGAATTAACATCTCAACATACTCAAAAGTATAGTTCTACTAGTTACCTTATAATTAAATATTTATCTGTTCATGTCTATGTGAATTCAAAGTGATAGTTACTAGATTCTTTATTGTGTGAACTAACCTAAACTTGAGTATGATCCATTTTCTCTTAATCGTTTACATTCTCCATTTAATTCCAGTTTTAGTTTTCTCAAACAACTTTCAAACCATTTTACAGTCAAGTGACAATAGTTAAGAAAATCAATTCAACGAATCATATTTCCCTCTAACACTGACCATTAATTCCTTATGGTTCGACACCCTACTTGCCTAGCTAGCTAAGGTGAATAGGATATTTATTATATCTATTTTTGATTATAAACCTTTTAATCTGACCGCAAAGTACATACCTATGTGTTAAGGTTTACATAGTTCTATGATCCATAATCAAAATTTCATTTTATAACTTAGTAGTACGTACAACATTACACACAACAACGTGCTTACCTTTATAAAAATTTATTTTCCAGATTAAAAAGATACCTTTATGTGCTTTCTTGACATAACCGTGTGATCCCTAGATCTCATCCATTGTGAAGTTTACTGATTTTAAAACAACATACACATGTATATCGATCTAATACTTCATGATAATCTCCATTTCAATTTCATTATGAATATCAAGCCTCCAAATACTCAAGTACTAGGGTCCATTAACCTTAATAATGAATTAAATTACAATTGTGAGGCTCATTAACCTTGATTTTTTAGTCTCAAATACCAATATGAGGTTTGTTTGCCCCAAATGTAATGTAAGTCTTGTTGTGAAGGTTATAGACTTATAGCCTCCAAATATAAACGTTTACTCACAAGTAATCACTCTTATCAACTTATTACTTTTTATCTGTCCAACTGAAATTTAAACACGTTATTCACGCATAAGATCAAATTATCAGGTTACACAATTTAGTGTCTTTTGAAACGAGCTTACCTTATCTAGCATTGGTGCACTAGAGCTAGCATGCTATTTATTTATATCAAAAGACACATTGGTATAGCGATAACGTTTATACTTGTATACAAATCAAAGACGTGTAGCTTCTCATTAGTACTATAAGTGGCCATCCAACTTTGCATACTTAGAAAACAAACAAGACCCACATAATTAATTATTTGTTCTTCATGTACTTTTGTTCCAAATATGTTTTCACCTCCACAATGGGCGGATAGGATCTTCTGAATCTAATGGCTACAATTAGATTGACCCGTCATCTCTCCTCTTCATAACCGATAGTAAGATTGACCCAAGGTCTTATTACTACCAATCATATGCTCACTTAGGTTCATAGAATCTGCTAAAATTTAATGAAATTGGAATCTGAATTTATTCCTTCCCGTCTTGCATCATTGCGTTCAAACAATGTGTCTTTGTTTCTCAAAGGCTATGAGTTGCTATATACAAGCACTATAGCACCATGTTCCAAATTGTACAGTCTTAGTCCTACGTCATCCGTTCATCCATTCATCCATTCATCCTTACCTATTGTACACGTTTTATAGCACAAGGTACAACATGTTTTCATTTCTACAAGCTAAGAGGGGCGGGGGACGTGATTTGCAACTTTCTCTTGAATTCTATAAGTAAGCTTGAACTCCTATTGTGTGTTACTTTTCCAGCCAAATTTAAAGTTTCTGGGCCTGTATACAAGGAAAACAAAGACAATGAAATGAGTAAGAAAGAAAATGAGACTGAAAAATTAACATGTGTCATGATGGGTTCGGGTCAACTTAGGTCAAACTGTGTCAAATTTTGGAACACGTCAGGGTGGGTCAAAACAGGTAAAATCTTAGAAGGCGTCAAGATGGGTCGGGTCAGGTTGTTTGACCCATAAACATTTTTGTTGCCTTTTTTAGATAATTATTAAATAAGATTAATATGTTATACATAATAATAAAACTATTAGTCATAATGAACCAATTCTTTTTTACTAAAACAATTTGGAAAATCATGGGCTACTATCAATCCGTTTGATCTGTTTTCCTTTCGGATAAGATTTAAATTTAACCAATTTGACCCATAGCATGAAAAATTGAGCCAAAATAACCCGTTTCACATAAACGGGTCAGTCAGAAATTAGGTTTGAAAAACCTTGTGAATATGAGGATAATCTTCCTACTATTTACCTGCATTTACATTATATACAGATCAAGAGGAAAGTCAGAATGATTCACTGGTTTGTGAACTTTTTGACTCTAACTGAGAGTTGCTTCAGAAATTTCTCACTAGCAAAAGTTAAAGGAAGCTGTTCATCATCAAATAATTCTTCCCAATCATCGTTCTCTTGATCTGATGTGTTTTCCGTGGGGTTTTTGGGCTCGTTTGGTATGTCCCGATACAAATGTTTCAATATGAATAGTGCAGTATCACAGTCTCTCCAGTATTTTCTGCAGAAAAAGGAAAAAAGAGTAGAAATATGTTAAACATTAAACGCCACATGACATGCATTTTCAATGAATGAATTGTCACATCAAGACATTTAATTGTACTTGTTTTATCAGAAACTAGTAGTTATACCCATGCGTTGCGGCGGCGTACGTGTCATGATAAAATATAGACTACAATTGTCCCGACTCCCGAACTAAATTTACTAGTTACTCGAATTTATATCGTCGAACGAAAACATATTATATTTGACCTAACTCGTTTTTAAAACAAAATCTACGTCAAAACGTATAAAAACTCAAAGCTTACATAAGATTAGTTCGAAAACGTTTTATATTTGACCGGCGCGTGTTCGAACAAAATTTTCATCAAAACGTAGACAAACTCAAATTTACACCAACATGTACATCAGTACATATAAATTCGATAGACGCAAGAAATTAGTTTTTTTAAGTAAAAATGTACAACAGGTAAACCTGATGCTTTAGAAACTCAAGGGGATCAAAGTGACATTTTTATAAAAAAGTTAGTGTCAATTCAAGAAACTTGAGAGAGGGGGGTGGGGGGCAATTGGCCGGTGGAAAAGGCCACCAACCTTCCTTTTTTAAGGATACAGTAATGGAAAGATGGTGCAGTCAGTATGGATTGAAATGGGTCATTTCTTATTGTGGTTCAATACAAGACGGTTCGGGTTGAGTTGACCCATAAACGCTTTTGTCCGAGTTTTATAAACAATTAATGCAGCGAGTATAACTACAAAAACAATATTGTTACAGTAATAATCTGAGGCTTGAATGATAACGATCTAGGAGATTCTAAAGTTTTTGTCAACTTAAATGCATAGAAAACAGACTGCATGCGACTTTCAACTTGTTTGACCCATTCGACCCACTTTGACATTTTCCTTTTCAGAATTTTTTTTTAGACCAGTTTGAGTTTTTATGCAACTTGCTCAGAAATATATGGGTGTCAAAACCACCACCTCTATGTTCAACACATAATGCCACGACTCAAATATAGTTAGCAATAAGTTTCGACAAGCTTATAAACAAACGATCTCAAATGTAAGATATGAGTAATATATACTTACGTATGTGCTCCGACAGCTGATATGTATTGATGCTCAAATGTTTTATTCTGCATTACCGAAATTTCATTAAGTTTAGAAAATTATTTTAGTGAACACGTACACAACTAATAACATTTTAAGCTACAAATGAAAGTGACTTAAGTTAACCACCTTATGTAAGATTAGAAACTAATATTCCATACAAAGATGGGTGCATGTGGATTGACAATAAGATTCATATACATAGAAAAAGTAGTTGTGGAAAAATGGTCGGGCCAGATGGGTTGGGTAACGTATCAAATCGGTCTGGAAGTGATTTCTAAATACGAGTCAAAACGGGCCACGTCACCTTTTTATGAATTTTCTGAATCGTTGAAGTTGTAAATATGATTATAAATTTGTATATAGGTAATAATTTAAACACATATTTTTTAATAAAAAAGATTTACAAGAATTCATGAACCTTTAGACATAAATAATAACCCACATCGCCTCATATGTATATAAATGGGTATCTTTAGTAAAAATACATACTTGAAGTGCATGATCAATTCGCCCATCTTGACTCCCTGTTAATCTCTCCAACATTATTGAACCATATGATCTCTCAATTTCTACGGGTTCTTCTGACGTTTCTGCTAAAGAAAACACATACAAATAGATAACTCTTTAATGGTTTAAACTTTAATATATGCCCTTTTAAATTTCACAATATCATATTCGCACTTTCAAAACACTAAAAATATCGTATTTGCCCTTTCAAACCACTTAAAAAAATCATATTTACCCATTCTACAGAAATGAAAATATAACTAGTTATAACCGCCCGTTTCACCAATTAACAAATAGAACATTATCAAATGAATTGATTAACTGTAATAGTGTTGTTTCCTTAATTCAATTACCTTCATGATCATCATTGTCCGTTGATTGACATATTGTGAGTACTTTAACCTAAAAAGAGTAAATCTAGTTATAAGATTTGGTAAATAATCAAAAAAGGATGCATGGCTTTTTGTAGACCAGTTAGTGACAATAACCTTCGCTAAGCTCATTTGGTCAACCACCACTCGAGAGCGTGATGCAACTCCTTCTACAAATTCCTGCACCATCATGTATAAGCATTATTTTAATAAAGGCTTAAAGGTCATAATTGATCCACGGTTGACCGGGTAATACTTGTTCTGTCCACTTTTTAGAATTTTTTAGGAATAATGTATATGGAGACCGCTCAAAGTTCAATACTTGAGTGGCCTCCACATGCCCTATCCAGTTTGTTAATTAATAGCAAATGAGTTAGCTATGATTATCAAAATAATATAAATTTTTCAGTGACATTTAGGGATGTTATAATTGACCATTTGACCAGTCTTAAGATTAAATAAAATCCAAATGGGCATGTTCATACGTAAATGTGTAGAGCATGTACCTGGTATCCAACATGCAGCCTCTTTCCACCTCTGTGATAAGGAATAATGACTGGACGTTTATCTATATACTCTTTACAAACAAGCGGTTCAACTCTGAGCAAAAGATCAGTTTATTTAAGGTCAGGAGTAAAAAAATATAACCTTTTTTTTTTGCAAAAACATCAATACAGAAAAGAATCATATGGAAAGGATTACAGGTGTGCATCCATACGTGTTATACTGTTATTATTGAAGCTAAAGGGGCTGAATTTGACCTATTACTAACAATAGAAAAGGGGGTAACTAGTTAATATTTGGTGATTGATTCATAATAGGAAGGGTATGATTAGAACCTTTGAAGTAATTATTTTATTATTATAGGAAGGACATTTATGCCCATTAATTGAACAGATGACAACAACAATTTCTAGTGGACAAAAATTAAAAGCCAATTAACTTTTTAGTAATTACTTAATTGAGTGATACTTGTGCAAACTAGAAAATTTCTGACCTCATATTTATTTTGCTTTATTATATATAAAGAGAAAGATGAGCAAAGGGATGGGGGCGCAGAGATACCTGTATGCCACTGGATCGTAAGGATGAAAAATGTTAAACATTTGACGACAACATGGCATTTCTTCAATTATACTTTCATCTTCCCAATAGTCTGTTCCTTTCCCTATGAATATTAAATACAAAACAAATGTATGAGAAAAATATTATACACAAATTCAATTGACATTACTATGCATCAGGTATGCATAAAGTCCATTGTAGTAAGCATACACATTAATACCATATTAGACATATAAAATTGTTAAACGTGTGTATACATTTGGTGAAAATAGTGAGACCTTAAAATGTCAAATAGTCAAATGATCACCAAAAGGTGGCAATCTAAAGAAGTTGTTAAAAGAACCTTGTGTTTACTTTTAAAAGTTGGAACATTTGGCAACAATTACACTAGATTTGGTTTACCCATCATTAGTATTCTTTTAAGGCTAACAAATAATAGTTACCAATTCCAATGCGGACATTGCGTAAGGCAAGAAATACACCAAGTGGAGAACCAACTGCAAAGAATGTATCCACCTGGCATGAATATGAAGTAGGTAAGAATCAAAAGCAAGATATATTTACTTTTTTTAATTATTTAATCCATCTACTCATCCATACTTGACCCCCTCCCCTAAGCGGCTAAGCCCTTTTTGACTGTAATAAACCCACTTGTAAAGGAAGTTAAAACATAAAAAAACATTTAGAAACATAAATAAATGTTACCTTGAACATCAACTTGGTGTACTTTATATAAGGGGTGTAACTCTTCCGAGAATCATTTTTTGAAGATGGAGAACTCTCAGAGACACTTTCACTTCTTGCGGTTGAAGTTTCCTGCTTATTTTCTGTTTGAAATACACAGTAAACCTAATTTCAAACTCTTAGGTAACCAATTTGTAATGATTTTTGTTAAACCATCCAAAAGGACATCAATGGATGGTTGTTGGTAGGGCTGATTGGCCTTAACAGAGTCGGGCTGATTGAATCTCTTTAATCCATGTCCATTGGGCTGTGCCACATACATGTTTGATGTTTCTCATTTCTTAATATATAATTAATGTTGTTAAATATGATTACATAAAGGGATAGTGCATAAGGAGGTCAACATATTTGAAAAGGAAAAATACCCTTAGTTACTTCTATTCTGTAAGGCAAAAAGTTATCAAAGGGTAAAAAGAAAAGGAATCTTTATCATTCAACTTGTTAGACGAAACCAGTACACACATAGCAATAGGGGGTGTTTCTCGTTGCTTATACATCATCCCTTACAAATATAATATTACTACATATTAATGTACGGTGGTGTTTCTCGTTGCTTATTTAAACATCTTATCGGTTTATGGTGCTTTTCAAAAGTAGATTAGCACTTTTGATTGGAATTAAAAGTGCAATGTTAATCCTATGGTGAAACATTTGTTTTAAATAACTTGTATCTTATTATAAGCATATAGTAAACTTTTTAAACTAGTGGTCCCAAACACCCCCTAAATCTTTATGGATGCTTGATTTCAAAGTATGGGTTTGATTAAAAAACATGACATGAGACTTGGAGAAACTTGTTGAAAATGATGAGTTTTAAAGAACCCGTTGATCATATGGGCCCTCTCCCCCTCCTCCTTCCCCTCTCCCTCCCTCCCTCCCTCAATCTCACAACTCTCAATCTCACAACTCTCACAAGTTTGGTTTTACCCTTTTTCAAACCAATTATGGTTTTTGGAAAACAATGATACAACCTTTTCTTATAACCCATTATCTGATTGGTTATGTTGATGGCACCATCGGTGCCCCTCAAAAACCATAATTCCAGCATCATCGTCATCTGAAAAAGAAATCGCACCAAAACCAGCACCACAACCTAATCCTAACCATTTTGCATGGGTGGCTAATGATGCTCATGTTCGCATGCTTATTATCTCCACCATCTAAGAAGCCTCTTTTTCTCATGTTCAAGGCACTACATCTAGAGATCCCAGGTCATCTTTTGACCGTGCCTATGCTCCACACACATCTTCTAGGGAATTTACCCTAAAAACACAATTACTCAAACTTGAGATGAAAGGTGATGAAACCACTTCTTCATACCTTACAAGGGCACAAGAATATGCAGATGTTCTTGCCAATATTGGTGAATCGGTCAAAGAAAGAGACCTTGTGATGCTAGTGATATCTGGTCTTCGTGAAGAATACAACGGGCTGAAATCTACACTTATGGCTCGGCAGACTCCTACACCGTTCAATGAACTTCAGGGTCTTCTCTCTGATCATGATTACATGGTGCACAAATCAGCCCCTATTCAATCACAGACTCAAGCCTTTACTGCTTCCCGGTATTCTATCACATCTACCATTGGATAATCTCCAACAGAACCTTGCAGTCACTTCAACAACTTCTTTCTCAACTTGGTCTTCAAGTGCAACCCATTACTCAGTCGTCTTCATAAGCATTCTTCGCCTCCCGTTCCCAAAATAACCGAGGCCGAGGCTCCAACAATCGTCGTGGTCGAGGTACCTTCACCAATCGTATCTCTGGGGGAAACATGAGCCAATTTAGTTGGGCTTCCTATCAAAACACAGTTTATGGTACGTGTAATAGATGTGGAATAGGACGTATTCCATCCCAATGTCCCAATCGTGATCCTGCAACTATTCGGCCAAGGCAGCAGCTCACTGCAAACTATACTGATTATCAGTCACAAGCCTTTTCTACTTGGCTTCCAGACACTGGTTCTAATAACTATGTTGCTCCAGATCTTTCCAGTTTGGATACTCATGAGCCCTACTATGGTGATGATTCTATGCTTGTTGGCAACGATAAGCGTATCCCTATTTTTCATATTGGTTCCTCTCACTTTTCTTCACCCACCAAACACTTATCACTCAATAATATTCTTCTTGTATCACAAATCTAAAGGAACCTTATTTCCAATAAAAATTTTTGTCATGATAATCATGTTTACTTTGAATTTCACTCTACATTTTTTGTTGTGAAGAACAAGTCTACACACAATACCCTCCTCACGGGTCCAAGTAAACATGGGCTCTACTCAATTTGTCTTCCTCAAGCTCAGTCTATTCCTACTATTGCCTTCTACACCACTCATGCTTCCTCAAACACATAGCATCAAAGACTTGGTCATCCTCATCACCAACTATTGCAATCAATGATCTCCAAATATTGTCTTTCTGTTTCGAATAAAAGTGTGAGTTCTTCTTATGACTCTTGTCACTTAGGAAAATCATCCAAACTTCACTTTTCATCCTCTAGTTTTAAAAAGTACTCGCATATTGGATTTAGTATTTTCTGATGTTTGGGGTCCTGCACCCGTTGTTTCTAGTGATGGACATCGTTACTTTTTATAATGTGTTGATCATTTTACACGTTATATGTGGATCTTTCCTTTAAAATTTTAATCTGATGTTTATTCCACATATAAACTGTTTGTTGCCATGGTTGAACGTCAATTTAATACAAAATTAAAATCTGTTATAGCATATTGGGGTGGTGAATTTCACCAAAATCCGGACCTCACTTTTCTTTGGATATTTGTCTGTCAATGTTTTCCACATCTACGTCCTTATAACACTCACAAAATGAACTTTCGCTCAACACCTTGTGCTTTCCTTGAATATAGTCCTTCACACCATGGTTATCGATGTCTAGACACCAAAAACGATCGTCTATAAGTTACTCGTCATGTTCGTTTTAACAAGCAACTCTTTCCTTTTGCATAACCTACAACATCCTCCACACCATCTTCGACTTGTCCTCAAATCCCTACACTTGCTTCTATCTTTCACCGCCCACTACTACACATAATGACCCATCTTTCACCCATCCATCCTCCCAAACCCCTTCCCTAAAACAGCAGCCTTACATGGCCGCACAGAATTTTACAGAACCATCTTGCACGGCCGCGTCAACCAGTGTTGTAAACACGGTTAGGCGCTAGTAGGGCGGTAGGGTACTGGCTAGCGATTAATCGGGATTACTCGAGATTAATCGGATTGGAAATTTTATATGTAATTTTTAGTTTTATATATATACACACATTTTTATATGTAATTATATAAAATTGTTAAGATTTATATATACACACACACATTTGACCAAAATTTACATACATTTTACCAAAATTTTTCAAGATTTGGCTGGAATTTTCAACATTTGCCTGGAATCTGGCCAAACTATGGCTTGAATCACGCCGGAAAATGGCCAGCGATTAGAGGCCGACTAGGATCAATTTGGTCCGATTAGGTCCGATTTTTATCGACTACTACCAATTACCGATTTTATCCACCGAATACATGAAATCGCCAAGGTCATCAGCCTACTAGCGATTAATCACCGATTAATCGCCCGACTAGGCCGACTTTTACAATAGTGGCATCAACATTTTGTCCAAACTCTCAAGTCACTCCCACGGCCTCCACACCACATACAACTAACACGGCCTCGCAAACATTCTGTCCGCCTCCTATAGAAACCACTCCTTCCACCCCCCACACAACCCGGCTTTTCTTCTTCTACTACCCTTTCACCGGGACACCCCTTCACCACCACCTGCACCTCCTCGTACCTGCCCCCTAATCTTCGGTCACTCCGAAAAAGAAGGTTCCTCACAACGTTTCCTCTTTTCATACAACGACCACCTACTCTAACACAACACCAACCACCTTTGTTGTTGCCAACAAAGATCCTTAATGGCGTAAAGCCATGGCTAATGAATATTTAGCTCTTATGAGAAATGGCACTTGGACATTAGTTCCACCTGTTTCTAATGCTAATGTTGTTGATTGTAAGTGAGTGTACAGGATTAAACCGGATCAAACTTACAAAGCTCGTTTAGCAGCTAAGGGATTTAATCAGCAAGCGGGAATTGATTTTCATGAAACCTTCAGTTCGTTTATCAAATTCACAATCATACGTACAATGATTTCTCTTGTTGTGTCTCAACAGTGGCCACTAAGACAGCTAGATTTTCAAAATGCTTTCCTCCATGGACATTTAAAGGAAACAGTTTGCCAACCACCTGGCTTCGTTAACCGGATCATGTATGCTTGCTTCACAAGTCTCTTTATGGGCTAAAGGCTAAAGCAGACTCCCCGTGCATGGTTCCACAAATTCTCGGGGGCTCTACATTCTCTTGGTTTTAAGGCTTTAAAACGGATCCTTCTCTCTTCATTTATTGCTCTAAGGACACACTTCTGTATATGCTGGTTTATGTGGATGATATTATTTTGACAGGTAATAATCTTCACGCTATTGATCAAGTCAAGCGCTTGAGTCAAACATTTCCTTTTAAGGACATGGGTGTCCTATCTTACTTCTTGGGGATTGACGTTACTTCTAAAGGACCAGATGTGTTGTTATCTCAACAAAAATATATACTTGACCTTATTCAAAAAGTTGGTCAGTCAAAAGCCAAACATGTTTCCTCCCCCATAGCCACCACAACTAACTTAGCTCTTGGTGACAGCCCCCCACTTCCAAATCCGGGTCAATATAAACAGGTGGTTGGTGCTCTTCAGTATGCTACCTTGTCTCACCCAGACATTTCCTTTGCAGTCAAGAAAGTCTGCCAGTTCATGCATTCCCCTACTGAGAATTATTGGTCTGCTATCAAACGTATTCTCCAATATCTTCAGGGTACCTCTAATTATGGTCTACTCATAAACAATCTTCTGGTTCCACATTGCATGCTTACACTAATGCTCAATGTTCCTCCCTGCATGCCTACTCTGATGCTGATTGGGCTAGTTGCCCTGATGACCGTCAATCCATCGGGGGATTTGCCATTTATCTTGGATCTAACCTCATCTCATTGTCCGCTAAAAAGCAACGTAGTGTTTCTCGGTCATCAATGGAATCCGAGTATAAAGTCTTAGTAGACACAGTTGTTGAACTCACCTAAATTGAAGCTCTCCTACGAGAACTCAAAGTTCCTATCCCATCTGTTCCAGTGTTATGGTGTGATAACTTGGGTGCTACATACTTATCAGCCAATCCAATCTTCCATGCCCGCACGAAACATGTAGAAGTCGAATTTCACTTTGTCAGAGAAAAGGTTCCCAAAGGGAAGCTCTCGAAACAATTCATATCAACTAATGATCAATTTGCTGATGTCTTCACCAAGCCATTACCCTCACAACACTTTACAGGACTACGATCGAAGCCACAGGTCGTTTCCCGGCCTTAGCTTGCACGGAAATATTAGACAGTTTATGTAATTAGTTGATTAGTATCATATATTAGAGTTATTAAAGTGTAACTATGTACTCTATAAATATCCCTTGATAATTTCATTAGTAAATCACAATACAAAGTTTATCTCCCCCCCCCCCCCCCAACTCCATTTGTTCTAAAAAGTAATTAAAAATTCAAGTCCAAACAACTTTATAGAGATCATATGTTCTCTCTCCTTTTCTTTCAAATTCATACTCATTTCTAATTTCTTTTGCAAACAATAGGCAACCTAAACAAAAATGATTCAGGAGGTTCTATGTGTAAAAAATAGACTTTAGACGACTTTCAACCGTTTCACACACTAACCCTGTTTGACTAGTTCCCCTTTTAGCTTTTTTGGTCTATTTTAACCTTTAGAGATATAAAAGACAACTCCAATAAGCCGTTCATAAGTAAATGGGTAGAGATCGCCACCTCTAGTACTCGAGATGTTACCTTTTGATATTTGTGATTCTAATTCTTTGATTCTAGTGTTCAAATGATCAATCTGCAAGATAGAAAAAGAAAGCATTACTATTAAAAATAAAACAAAGAATCATTTAAACTTTCAATAGAAGTAGTAGTGTTAAAATTCATGACCTCTTCCTTCAATGACTTGATTACTATGCTTTCATCATTCTCATTAATTTCCTCATCAGTTTGACTTGAGTTGCTTGTCAAAAGTTCATTATTCTCAGACTGCAGTTCAATTGAATAATCACCAGATTTGATCACAGCTTCATCTAACACTGGACTGTCATCTTTCTCAGAATCCATTGCTGTTGACAAGTTTCCATTTGTTTCCTCCACAGGTGAAGCTACCATATCCATACCCACATTATTTGTGCTTAAATCTTTTACCAGTGAATTTAAAGAAGAATCACCCTCGGGAGACATTTCATGGGTATGGTCTTTGTACATCCATTCCATTGGGAATGGGGAAGATAGAGTTTCTTGGTGACAAAGTATGTCATAGGAGAGCACACTTCCCAAGGAATGGCCGTATAAGGAAACCTGCAGAAACAAAAAAAACAAGAATAATGGGTCAAACAGGTCAGGTAGGGTCTGGTTGACACACAAACACATTTTGTCTTATATTTTTTTAAATTTGATAAACAGTTAATTCCTAGATATGATTGCAACTATAATCTAGTGTTTCTAATACTGGTTGAGTTCAATCTGCTTGACCTCTTTGAGATAAGATATTATAACACACATTGACCCATTTTACTATAAATGGGTCCAAAAAGTTTAAATGTGGGTCAAAACAGGTCGGTTGGTCCACAAACACTTTTTGCCTTTTATTTCATTGAATTTAATAAATCCTTAATGTGATGGATAAAATTACAATAATAATCTATGTTTCCTAAATAAAACCATTTAAAGAAGGTTTTATGTGCTTATACACTTTGGGTGAGTATCGAACCATTTCCATTTTATCTATTCTTCAAGTTCTAATAATTCAAATACCTGTCACATGCTAGGAAAGTGTGGTGGCAAATGTTGTAAAACAGGTTTATCCACAGCCACAAGCACCCTTTTGTCTTTTGTTTTTGAAATTATACACATGATTAATCTTCTAAATCTGTTTTTATTAAATCAAGGTTTTTAGATGTAACTATTTAGAGGTTTTATGCATTTTAAATACACTTGGGATGAGTTTTGACGCATTTCAGTTCATCTAATTTCTCTAATTACTAACTTTAGGAACTTAACCATGAAAAAACAACATACAAGGGATGAAGTGTGAATTAAGTGGAGTCCATAGGCGTTTTCAACATTTTCCCTAATATAAAACACAAGTTGACCTATTTACCTATAACATGGGTCCAAAGTCATGTACCTTTCCATCATAACCAGGATTCCTCTTAAGAAACTTCATATATAACCGATTTAATTGGTTTGAAACCTGCAAAATTTCAAGAGAATCAATTCAAAATGTAAGTTAGTACCTCTGAATTCCAATGTGGATCATCTCATACGGTAATATGACATCTAACTTACAAGTAATTTTTAACTCCAGGTTTGTATTGCCTAAAATACAACCATATAACTGATCAGACATACCGAGTCAATGATATCCTGGCAGTAGATCGGACTCATGTAGTATAATACATCATGAACAGTTGCACTTAATGTCATTCTCAACCCACGTACACCAGGTAATGTACATTTTTCCACAGCTGATTCACCACTTAACTTCAAGTCTTTCCTCCACTGGCAATACAAAAGTACCAATCACATTACGGATAAGGATGAATCAGATCAAAGGTGGCAGAACAAGCGGTTCAGATAGAAGGTCAAATGGGTTTGGGTCGAGATGGGTAAGTTATGGTACAGGTAAAAACAGGTTTAGGTTGGATTGATCCAAAACATTTTATCCAAAGTTTTTAGATTATTTATATTAAGTACTATTCCAACATGATTACAAAACATCATGTTTTTCAATGATAACATAAATTTTTGAAGAAATTAATTTTATGAGGTTTTAGGCATTAAAATACATTGGCATCTGTAGACCTGTTTCCTTTTATGCCAACCTTCTTTTACTCATTCAAACTATTATCGTTAATTGTTATAACATAAGCCTGATTGACCCGTTTGTAAGGAAATGGGATAATGTATGTGGAGACCACTCAAGTACTAAGCATTTTTCATTAAGGCCACAAAGTATATAAAATGACCAAAATGCCCCTCTTTAAGTAAATGGAATAATACGTTACCTGCTTTTATCCAATTGTCGGAATAGTGGAAACTGTGGAATACTGTAAAATGACAAAAACACATGTTTCCAGCTCTCGCACAACACTTGGCAGAGACATAGTTTAAATGTAACAAATGTTTCTTGAAGATGTGCTTTTTTTGTCATTTTACAGTATTCTTGCATGTTTTTAGCTAGAATTAGTATAAATGAAACAACATACTAGGGTAGAATGTAACGTAATTTCAATACATGTATCAGTGTCATCAATAAAAGAATTAGATGGCCTTACATACATTATCCCTGCGTAAAGGGGTCGAAATACCCAGCTCTAGCTATAACCATTAAGATGATCATTTGATCATTACCTGGCATGGAATAAAAAGAACTCTTTGAGTTCCACGTTGGTAAGATGTCAGGTGGAGATCAGCAAGATTTTGTGTGACTAGACGGAAAGTGCCAACATCATCAACCAGGTTGGCTTTCTGTAACCTTTGACCAATACCATGAACCATGAATACTAGATGCCGAACTGGGACCTGTTAAGAATTTGAACACCAAAGAATATTAATTCATGAAGGTCTGTAGAGCTAATGAATCAATCCATCTATGATTGCTAAACAATAACACTGTCAATTCCTATTCAGAAGCCAGAATGTAATAAACATTTGGGGCAGCATTTCCCAGCAAGACACGAACCAAAGCAAAATAATTGGGTTAGGGTTGGGGCAAATTGGGTTTGGGTTACAAACGCCCGACACAGCTAACCTGTATAATAATGGGTCGGGTACAAGTTGACGTGACCAACACATTAACAACCCATTAACATTAACAAACACATTTACCCGCCCACCCGTTTGCCCTGATTGGCTTGATCTGACCAACCCACCAATGTGCTTAAACTCGTTAACCTGCACCTGTTTACAACCCCATTCAACCTACCAATCCAGTTGATTGGTGCTAAACGGGCTGCCCCCAGGTTAGATTCAGTTTGCGCTATATGAACCCAACACGAATTGCCACCCCCTTATTGAAAATTCAGCAACATAGAACTTGTGTTTGTGAAGTCAAGATTATTAGATATATGTATGAACATATAGCCAGGTAATATGCAAAAGGTTTACCTGCGAACAATAATCATCCATTTCTTCCTCTTTCTGTTGACGTAACTCATCCTATAAACACAAGTTATCAACCACATTATAAAAAACAAGGCACTGGAATATGCTGCAGGATTCATCAATGTTTGACAATTCGAGATGTTTGTTGATCAATAAAAATGATGGCATAGCATATTAACAGCATATGCTTGCTAATCTTATCAATAATGCTTAAGAAAACCCTAAGTCATCTCCATAAGAAAAAAAAGGATTAATTAACTAGATAAGTTATTATTCCATGGATATTTGTGTTCAAATCAAACAAATTAAGTCCATTGAATCCCAAGGGAATTAGAATATCTCAATGACACAGAAGACTCCTTTCAGGATGTTTGATTCTCCATTATAGAGATCGAAGACATTACTACCCAAAAAACAGAAAATAGAGGATGACTCGATATATGATCTGCCTAGAAGTGGCAATTCCGTTCCATTTACCAACGAATGGGTCAATATAGTTTGTTTTTCTGTTAAAAAGGTCAAACAGGTTAAAACAATAAAAAAAAGTTTATTTCTAATCCATAAAACCTCCTAAATTGTTTTATTTAAAAAAAATTACAGTATTACTGAATTCATATGATTACGGTTATCATAATTCACCCAGTAATAGTTAGTTGAAAATAAAAATATGGACAAAAAGAGTGTTTCCAGTCAGCCCAACTTGACCCATACATAAGATTATATTTTGACCCATTACCAAACCCAATCATTTTACCTCCTTTAGATGGGCCATTTAGGAAATCTTGAAGCAATAAAAATATACCTGGGTCGGTTTTGGTGAATAAGATGGAGCGTACCCACGCCTTAATTTGAGACCCGTCCCTCCAAGATTAACTATGCTAGAAATTCCAGATGAGGCCATATTTAGCCAAGCTTCCCATGTATCATCCTCACCCGTAAAAAGAGCATGTAATCCCTGCAGAAAATAAGAAATGTATGTTTGATGTTCAAGTGATTGAAAACAATAATAAGAAATCCCAAGGGCGAAAGTCATAAAGAGCAATATACTTTCACCCTCAGGTCCATTTTGGTATTTAATTTCTTTTATGATTCATGTTGGTAATCATGACTCATGAGTTCTTTAAATAGTTGTTCTGGGAATTTTGTTGACTGGTCACCCCAACAGGTTAAGAAGCTGATGTGGCCTTAATTAGTCATTCAGAATGACCCATTTTGATACTTATAAGTTTTGATATGACCATTTTGGTATTTCAAAATTTTGAAACCCATTTTGGTAATTATGTTAACTATTATAGAAAAATTGGCATTCGTAATTATATCTATTATAATTGTGTGTGTTTGATCTGCATGAGCATGTGAGGTGTGTGTATGTCTATTTGTTTAAGTTGTTATCGTTATTACAAGAATCAGCAAAAAAAGGCCAAAACTAGTAAAAAACACCATAAATCCCAACGGACCCAAAGACGAAAGTATATTGCTATTCTATGCATTTACCCAAATCCTAAATATGACTACAAGTTTAGCATTAGCCACCAACATACCGGACTAGACCCTTGCATATCAACCCGGGCTGCAAACAATCCAGATGGTTGAAATGTTCTACGGTGCCAAACCTGAAAACAATGCCAACACAAAACTCACCAAACAGTTTAAATTTCATAATCACTCAAATTGCAGCTAATAAGAAATGTTAATTTGAAAATATAACAAGAAGAAATAGAAAATGAACTTAAAAACATTGAACTATGAGATTCCTTGAACGAGACAGGAGACCATGTAAAGGTGGTGATTGACTGATTTCAACCCATCTACTTATCAATGGGCTGGTTTTGGTTATGTTTTTATCCTTAACAGGCCAAATTGTCAACATTATATGATTAAGCTAATAAGTCGCTCGCACAAAGTGTATTTAGAAAGTGTACAACCTCCTAAATCACTCTATTAAAAAGTCAAAAAGTTAGAATAGTATTGCAATAATGTGGTTTTTGTAAACATATGTAACACGCAAATTTATTCATAAAACAAAACAACTGACAAAATGTGTTTTAGGTCAACCGAGCTGGTCCATTTTACTTACACGGCCGCGATAAGCAAACTCCAACTGTTCAGCAACATCCTCACGGAGTGGAAACCAATCAAGACTCCCTTTACGAGCAAACCAATGGCCTCTTAGAACACGTCGATTATCTCCATTCCAATAAACTGGAAAACTATGTCTTCTTAACAAGTCTACCTGAATAGTAACATGAAAGAAATAAGTAATCCTACCATTATATTTCAACATAAGAAAAGGCAAGACTTCCCAAAAGCCAATAAAGCACCCCCATAAATATATATTATTATTAGACGAACTACATTTTAATCAGAAGACTTCTCAAAGTTCTCTAAAGCCTAAATTGCGGGTGTTTGGATTTTCGTTTTGGAACTAATTTATGGTTATTATGACTTGATCAGTTCTTTGTTTTTAAACAGATTCCACTTCTTATCATCTAATCGTTCAAGAGACCAATAATCACTTTTGGAGAACCAACTATTCAGTTTCATAAGATGTACAACAAAATTGATACCAAATTGTAAAATAGGATTACGTATTTACCCCTTATTTAAATTAAATTAAGGGACTTCTATTTCCAGTTCATAAAGCGTCTCTACTTTGTCTCAAATATGTCCTTGCTAGTCATTGTATCTTTTTACTTTTTTAATTAATTAAAACTTAGCAGAATCATTCAACTTTAAACAGCAAAAGCACATCCAAACACTGTTCTCTATAGCCCATTTTATTACAAAATCTGATTAATCAATATCACATAATCAATACCAAAATGCAACCCTACAATGAAATAGCACACTACGTTTATAATCGCAATGATCATGGCAAATTGCCTAAAACCAAGATGGTATCTAAAACCAGAAGGAGAAGAAAGAGACAACACCTCATATAAGCCTCCTTTCACAGGGACACCAACCCTTTCTTCTTCAGCTGCATATAGTTTGTTTGATTGAGCGTTTGGTGAATCATTTGACTCTGAAATTGTAGGAAGTGACCCTTTCGGACCCACACTGCATTCACCATACTCTCTCCACCAATTAGAGAGTAACTCTTCTTCTCTCTGTGCATTTGGTATGTGTATCAGTAAATCCCTAAATCTAGTACATAAATACGGAAATCTCTATCAATTGAATTGAGTTTTCAAGTATAATTTATGTGTGACAATTCTGACCCATTTACTTAAGAACATGTCGACTCGGGTTATGTTTATCTCTAACATGTCAAACGAGTAAACAAGAAAACAAATGAAGGGGTAAACAGGTCAAATGGGTTAATACTTAAATAGTTTCCCAAAGTTTACACTTTATTCACAATAATACATTTATACATCATTATTAAAATGACAAAATTTGTGTAGAGTTATTTGGCAAACTAATTATTCATAAAGAATACATAACCAAAAGGTAATTTTGGTGAACTCAACCCCACCACTTTTGACCCGTCACCAAGCCACAAGACCAGCTCATTTCACCACCTATAGTACAATGTAATAATGTTCCGTTCATATTTTCTATTATCAAATGATCATATGAATAAATAAAATCTCAAATATGCAACATCCTGCTTAGTGAGCCTTAAACGAACCATGAATATCAAATCACTGACTAATTTAATAAAAAAAAGAGAACAAATGGTATGACCTGCAAGAATGATGCCTCTATAGCAAGAGAATCCCTCATACCGAATCGAAAATAATCACCTTTCCCTACAACTTCGGTGTTTGGGATAGCAGCAGCTAGCTCTGTATATAAGTATGGCAGCAACAAGAAATTAACATATAAATAAACAAATGTGAAAAGATATGTTAGTGTGAGTTTAATGGATTTGCATGATATCATAATAGACATTTGAAAAGGACTATGTCCGGAGAGATAAGTGTGAGAAAATGAAAATATACAGAATGGTCCTTACAAGATAATAAGAATCAAGATAAAGCACGACAAACAACATGATCACAAAACCCTCCTTGTAACTACACTAACTTTGCCCGTTTATTATGAATGGATCTATTTGGCTGTGGTTCATCTAAAACAATATTTAAAAGAAACACACAGATCATCAAATGGGTGAAAATTACCTAAATTTCAAGAGCAACTTCCTATATCACATTACTCAATATGTTAGCTTATTATTGTAATACCAATGTTTTTGCTATCTAACTATTAGCCCTTTATATAATATTTTAAATGGTCAATAGCGTTAAGGTCACCCCAACCTGTTTCAACCCATAGTAAAAATGACACATTTTGCACGATTAACTAACTTGCACGACATGCCCATCTTGCTATTTATACTCACAACCATCATACTTATTTCTATTAATGGCTCAGTCTGTTAGGATCAAATAGCTCAAACACACGAACACAATCACGAGAACAATAATAAGAACAATAGAGCAAGACACGAGATTTATAGTGGTTCGGTTACGGTGTGTAACCTACGTCCACTTGGGGCAACTAGGGTTTTCTTTTATTGAGGTGTTAAATGTTTACAAGTACAAGAGATATATTTATACTAACTAGACAATTAGGGTTAACACTCTTTGCCTAAAATAGCAAACTGGGTTTTAGGGCGGCTGTCCCTTAATCTCCTAATTCTGTCTTCAGTTAATACCGGCCCCAACCGAGATGGGTCGGAGCCCACAACTTAACAATCTCCCACTTGGGCTTCGAGACAACTTCTCTAACCCACCACTTGAATGCGTCAAACACTTCAACCTGCTTCCACCTGGATGCGTAAAATGTCTTCAACTGCATTGTCTTGTACTTATAAATAAACCCGAACTGGTTTAGCTCCTCCTAGTTACCCCCACCTTCTCAACTATTCCTGAAGGCCAGCTGAAGCCCTGCAAAGCTTCAGCTTATCCAGTGTGACAGACTTAGTAAACATGTCTGCTGGATTCTTGTTCCCCTTGATGTTGTACAACTGAATAGTACCTTCGCTGATTAGCCCTCTGATGAAATGATATCTGATATGAATGTGCTTCGTCTTCCCATGATGAGAGGGATTCTTTGCTAGTTTAATAACACTTTCATTATCATAAAAATACAACGAATACTTTGTTTGTTTTCTGCCTAACTCACCCAGAAAATTCTTCAACCAAACGAGCTCTTTACTAGCCTCAGCAGCTGCCATGTACTCAGCCTCTGTAGTAGAAAGTGTCACGCTCTTTTGGAGCCTAGACATCCAACAGATTGCAGTATCACCCATAGTGAACACATACCCTGTAGTACTCTTGTAGGTCTCGTTACATCCACCCAAATCAGCATCTGAATAACCTTTGAGAATAGCATCTCTACCCGTGAAACATAATGCCATCTTTGAAGTACCCTTCAAATATCTAAGCAGCCACTTAACTGCTTCCCAGTGTTCTCTCCCCGGATTAGACATATACCTGCTGGCAACTCCCACTGCGTGAGCTATATCGGGCCTAGTGCATACCATTGCATACATGAGACTGCCCACAGCCGATGCATAAGGAACCTTCGCCATCTCGGCCTTGTCTTTTTCTGTCTTTGGAGACTGATCTTTAGAAAGCTTAATATGACTAGCCAATGGTGTACTTCGAGTAGTGGTCTTCTCATCATTCGTTCTGAACTTCTCTAATATCTTCTGAATGTACTTCTCCTGAGATAAAGTTAGAGAACCATTCTTGTGATCTCTGGTAATGCTCATACCAAGTATCTTCTTAGTTGGACCCAAATCTTTCATTTCAAACTCTGCAGACAACTGTTTCTTCAACTTGTTGATCTCGGCAATATCTGAACCTGCTATCAGCATATCATCAACATAAAGGAGAAGAATGATATAGGAACTTTTAAACTTCTTGAGGTAGCAACAGTGATCCATCTCACATCTCCTATACTCGTTTCTGCCCATAAAGCCATCAAACTTCAAATACCACTGTCTGGGCGCCTGTTTTAAACCATATAAACTAATCTGTAACTTGCACACCAAGTTTTCTTTTCCTTTAACCTGAAAACCCTCTGGTTGTGCCATATAAATAGTCTCATCTAGATCACCATGCAGAAACGCAATCTTCACATCTAACTGCTCCAAATGTAACTTCTCTGCTGCAACAATACTAAGCACCAATCTGATTGTAGTCATCTTAACCACAGGAGCAAATATCTCACTGTAGTCAACCCCGTGTTTCTGTTGAAACCCCTTAGCGAACAATCTTGCTTTGTATCGTTTGTTACCATTGTGATCTTCCTTAACTCTGTAGAGCCATTTATTCTGTAGAACTCTTTTATCTGGCGGAAGCTTAGTTAAGACCCATGTATTATTCTTCATCAAAGAGTTCATCTCATCCTGCATTGCATGCTCCAACTGAAGCGAATCTTTCAACTCAACTGCTTCTGAGTAACTTTCTGGTTCACCATCCTCAGTCAAAAGAAGATAATTAACTGAAGGACTGTACCTGGTAGGCTGCTTAGAAACTCTGGTGGATCTCCTGACCCAATGAGATTGGTCTGGAGTCTGTGGATGTTGTTCATCTTCGGAATCTGAACTCCCACTATCAGAAGCTTCCACTGCCTCTTCATCTCCACCCATATCACCATCTTCAAACTCAGGAACTGTATCATCTTCAATTTCCGTCTCTGGTTCATTAACTGGATCTGGTTGTTTCTGAGCATCAACATCAAATTCAACTTGCTCTTTCTGAACCTCTAAAGTGGTTGTGTTTCTATCTTTGTATAACTCAGCCTCATTAAAAGTAGCATGCTTACTTCTGACTAATTTTCTGCTTTCAGAGTCCCAAAGCCTGTAGCCCATACTGTCAAACCCATAACCAATGAAGGTGTACTTCTTGGCTTTAGCATCAAGCTTGTCAGCATCTTTCACTAGATCATAAGCACTGCACCCAAATACTTTCAAATGCCCAAATTTAACTGCTTCACCTTTCCACTCTTCTTCTGGTATCTTGAAGCCCAACGGAACGGATGGTCCCCGATTAATTAAATAGGCAGCAGTATTAATTGCATCTGCCCAGAACATCTTTGGAAGCCCTGAATTGATTCTCATACTTCTGGCTCTTTCATTCAATGTTCTGTTCATACGTTCAGCGACCCCATTTTGTTGAGGAGTGCTCGGGACTGTATAAATCATTCGAATACCGTTCTCTGCACAATAGTTCTCGAACTCTTTGCTAACGTATTCACCTCCGTTGTCCGACTTCAAGCATTTCACCTTCAAATCAGTTTCCAATTCAATAGCAGTTTTCCATTTCTTAAATACATCAAAAACTTCAGATTTATTTTTAAGAAAGTAGACCCATACTTTTACGTGTCGAATCGTCTATGAAAGTGACATAATAGTAAGCACCTCCCAAAGAAGCAACCGGAGTAGGTCCGAAAACATCCGTGTGAATAAGCTCCAATTTCTGAGCTTTCGGTGGCTTTCCTGTCTTCACAAAAGACACCTTCTTCTTTTTCCCGAATACACACGGCTCACAAAATTCAGATTCGACCTTCTTTAACTCTGGAAGCTTTCCACTAGAAACGAGCATTTTCATACCTTTTTCACTCATGTGACCGAGTCATTGGTGCCACAGGTTAGATTGACTCAGGCCACTGGTCACTGCATTTACCCCATCTACAGGAACTTCAACCATGTTCAATGTACCCCTCTTTGTACCTCTAGCAATGACAAGATTTCCTTTCACAACCTTCCATTGTCCCCCACCAAACATGACATCATATCCGTCACTATCCAACTGCCCAATAGAAATTAACTTCTTTCTGAGACTTGGAATGACCCGAACATCTTTCAAGGTCCATGTGGTGCCCAATGGAGTCTTCAACACAACGTCCCCCATCCCTGTGATATCAAGAGCATGATCATTAGCTAAATGAACTTTACCAAAATTACCTGTTCGTATATTCCTCATCGGCTTCGTGCTAGATGTAGCATGAAATGATGCTCCTGAATCCATGACCCATGACTCTGTAGAATCTTCAACACAGCAGATAAGAACATCATTTGATTTATCTTCGGCCAGATTGACTTCCCTTTTATCTTTAGGAGCAGATGGCTTAGGGCATTGGCTTTTGAAATGACCATGTTCTTTGCAGTTCCAACACTGGATGTCTTTCCTAGGCTTTGACTGACTTCTTCTTTTAGACTTTGAACGACCCCTGCTACTACCCCTTTCTTTTCCCCTACCTCTTCCTTCAGTACTCAATAGAGAACTAGATGATTCACCAGAATTTCTCCTTCTAATGTCTTCCCTAAAAATCAAATCACGGACCCCTTCAAAGGTAAGCTTAGTAGTACCACATGAACTACTAACTGCAGTAAGTGTCCCTGACCAACTTTCAGGCAACGAAGATAACAATTTGTAAGGATTCCTGAAGTCTGATGCAACCCAAAACAGCTTAAGTGTCTCAGCAACATGCACTAAGTACTGAAGTGAAGAATGCTTCGGAAGTTTTACACAAAGCATTAGAAAATACTCTAAGTGTAAAATCTTCCGAAGCCAAGACCAATATCTTCCGAAGCCAAACATGAAGTCTTCCGAAGCTTCAGAGACAAAGTCTTCCGAAGCCTCATCCTATGAAGACAGATTTCTTCCGAAGACTTTTAGTACACATGCTTTATCTGATGTACTGTTCCATAAAGCACCTTTTCCGCTGCATCTCTGTAAAGTCACCAACTTACATGAGTTGGTGAAAAGGGCCTTGCTTTTGGTAACTGTACATTGAGGTCTTGAGTATTCAACTTTCCACTTTATGTACTTTATCCTTTTTGTATTGTATAAGGATGTGAGCTATGGCATGTCATAGTCACAAGGTCAAAAGGCAGATATGCCTTTTGATCCTACAATTGATTTTGTTAGTGTCTAGTCAATTGTATCCAGCTGGCTTTCAAAGTATAGCCGGCTGTAGGTTGTAGTATAAGTATTTCAAGTTCTTGTATCTTTTCTTTATGCTTTGTAACACTTGTAAAAGAACTTGAGAAAGCAATATACTGCCTCCTTGAAACCCATACTCTCTTGTTCTGTCTCTTGCTTTACTTGTGTTCTTTGTATCACTTTGGTTACCCAGTTCACTGTTTGATTAGAGCTTAGTTATTCTCCTCATTGTGTTGTTGTGTTGTAATTGTGCTTAAGCCCTTAAACGGTCCTGCAATTGGTATCAGAGCTTTCCAGGCTCTTGATATAAGATCTAACCATCTTAAGATCCCTCACACACACAAAAGCTAAACTCTTCAAATGGCTGCCATCTCTAAGACTGATATGGAGACTGGAACCATGAACAAATCCCCACTGATCACTCTTGATGATTTTGACACCTGGTGCATGAGGATGGAAGGCTTCATCAGGTCTCTTGATTCAAGAATGTGGGAATCTGTTGAGAATGGACCTTTCATACCCAGCACCCCCTCTGCTACTGGTGCTGGTATGATTCCTAAAGATGTGGCCAACTACTCAGATGAAGATAGAAAAAGAGTAGAGATTGACAGGAAGGCCATGACTGCTCTTCAGACTGCTCTCCCAAACTCTGTATACAGAGGCTTCAAGAAGTGCAAGACAGCCAAACAGCTGTGGGATGCACTGAAGCTGATGTATGAAGGCTCCTCTGAAGCCAAGGAGAACAAGAAAGATCTTCTGAAGCAGCAGTTTGAAAATTTCACCTTCAAAGCAGGTGAGACCATGACTCAACAATACTTCAGGTATGTTGAGATTGTGGATACCCTAGTGGATGGAGGAGTTCCTCTTGAGAACAGGGACATTGTAAGGAAGTTCATGTCCTCACTTCCTAGGCAATGGACACACTATTGTGTGGTGATCAAGAGGACTGAGAACCTTAAGACTCTTACTCTTACAGAGTTGTATGGGATTCTCAGTGGATACCAGATGGAGATGAACATGCAAGGTTCATCTGGCAACTCCAACAATCAAATGGGTTCAGCCCTTCATGTGGTTGAAAGGGACAGCATAGAACCTCAGCATCATCTCTTATGCTACCCTGACAACTCACAAAAGGGTCCTTTCATCACCTTCCCGGAGACACCAAGGGAGAACTTTACTCAAGGAAGCCCATTCCAAGAGACAAGTTCTTCTCAAGCCTTTGTGTCTGCAGATGAAAGCTGTGGGAATTATCTCTTCACTCTTGAAGACCTGGACTGTATCCATCCAGATGACCTGGAATACATGGAGATAGTTCAGCAGATGGCTCTCCTCACTCACAGAGCCAAGAAGTTCTACAAGAGGACAGGAAGAAGATTTCCAAGCAATGCTACCAGCAGTAAGTTTGGGCTGGATAAAAGCAAAGTTAAGTGTTACAACTGTAACCTTATGGGTCACTTTGCCAGGGAGTGTAAGGCACCTAAAGCAAATGGGGGCCAAACACAACCCAGACCAAACTTTACTGACAAAGCTCCTCAGCTGAGAAGACAAAGCAACATGCTGCTGTTGCTGTTGAAGAAGGAGGCTTTGACTGGAGTTTTCAGGTGGAGGATGCTTCTCCAAACCAAGCACTGATGGCTGACCATGATGAAGCCAAGGTATTGGAACATCTTTGCTCCCCTGAATGCATTGCTAAAGTAAATAGATACAGGTCCTATAACCTAGAGATGAGATCTGATCTTGAGTCATTAAACATATTAAAATCTGATTTTAGAAAGTCTGAAAATGATTACAAGTTAAAGATAGAAGACTTGGAGAAAACCATTTCAGTACTAAAACATGAACATACAGATTTCAGAACTCAGATCCAAGATCTCATCACTAAGTTAACTGAGTGCCAGGCTGAGCTTGTGATCAGCAAAGCCAAGGCAGAGAAGAGTGTTCTTGAAGAAGAGACCTTCAAGAACATGATATCCTCATCCCTGCACAACAAGGTTTGTTATCAAAATAGACAGGGACTAGGATCAAATGAGATAGCTCCTCCACACACAATCTTGTCTGTAAGATCTCCTAGGTGTGGAACTTGTGAAGATGAGCTTCCTCTCATAGATCCTGTAAGTGAGGATGATGAAGAAGTGATAGTGAAGAATTCCTCTGAGAAGAGTGAAGAAGAGGATTCTTCCAAGGGCCACTATCCTTCTGAGGAGAAGAAATCAACTGTGATGACCAAGTCCAAAAGAAAGAACTTGATCAGAAAGAGCAAAAGAAAGGCAAAGAAGGCTCAAGAAATCAAGGCTACTTTTGATGCTAAGCAGAAACAAGTTTTTATCTCTGCAGGTTTCAAAGTAGTAAGGACTGAAGACATCAACCAAGACTCCTCAGCTAAGAGTCATGGTTCTTGTTCAAATCATCTCAGTGCCAAGAAGAAGACTGAGCTGCTGTGTACCACTGCTGCACAGCCTGGACCATCAAACTCCAAGAACAGTTCACAGCCCAAAGGAACTGTCTCAGCATCTACCAAGATGAAGTGGAGAAGGGATGTGACCAAAGCCAGTCTTGCTCTCAAAGGGAGACTTCTTTGAAGAAGAAAATGTTATGTGTTATGTGTGAAAGTACTTCTCACATTGCTAAGGATTGCCCATACAATCCTAAAAGTACTGTCCACATGACTAAAACAAAGACTTCAAAGAGTCTCAAGAAGTCTCAAGCTTCGGAAGGAAAGTCTGTTTCCTTCGGAAGCTCCAAATCAAAGAAGGAGGTAAGTGGAAAATTACCTTCGGAAGCAAAGTTGGTCTCGGAAGAAAGGAGTTCTTCCGAAGCACTAAAGTCTGCTGCAGTGACTGTAGACTCTTCCGAAGGATCAGTCATCAAAACTTATGAAGTTCTAAAAGCTTCTAAGGTTTTGAAGGTCAAGTCCAAGACTCCAAAGGTGGTGTGGAAGTCTAAGAAAGACCAAATGACTGAGGTTTCTCCATCAACAACAGCTGAAGATCCCCATAGTACAACCATAGGATCTATTACTGTTGCATTACCTTCTATTACTGTTAATGAGCCCAAGACAAGTAAGGCTTGGGTTTCCAAATGTAACTAATCATCTTCTCTGTGCAGGAACAGCTCAAGACCAACAGGAATGTCTGGATAATTGACAGTGGCTGTTCCAGGCACATGACAGGCAATAGGTCTCTACTCCATAATTTTGAGAGAGATTGATGGAGGACCAGTTGCTTTTGGAGGAGATGAAGGTGGTTACATTTCTGGAAGGGGCAAGGTCACAAATGGTAAGCTCAGCATTGAGAAGGTAAACTTTGTTAAGGAGCTTGGGTACAATCTTCTGAGTGTATCCCAAT
Organism: Flaveria ramosissima; assembly: GCA_025215565.1. Classification (NCBI taxonomy): domain Eukaryota; kingdom Viridiplantae; phylum Streptophyta; class Magnoliopsida; order Asterales; family Asteraceae; genus Flaveria; species Flaveria ramosissima. The sequence continues at coordinate 76,309,311 of CM046036.1, forward strand.
TTTGTGATCAGAGTCATAACATGCTCTTTACTGAGCATGAGTGCATTGTTCTCAAACCTGGTGTGGTCATTCCTCATGAGCATATCCTGCTCAGAGCCCCCAGGAAAGGGAACATGTACAAGATGGATTTGCAAGAAACATCTCCCTCAGGAGAAGTTTCATGCTTTCTATCTAAAGCAAATAGTGATGAGTCTTTCCTATGGCATAAAAGAATGTGCCATGTAAACTTTAAGAACATGAATAAATTAATTAAACATGATCTGGTAACTGGAATGCCAAAGAAAGAGTTTACTAGTGATGATCATTGTGTGGCATGCCTGAAAGGGAAGCAACACAAAGTATCTCACAAGCCTAAGGAAAAGAACTCCATCACTACTCCCCTACACTTGTTACATATGGATCTCTTTGGCCCCACCAGTGTAATGAGTTTAGGAAGGACCTCTTACTGTCTGGTGATCACAGATGATTTTACAAGATTCACTTGGGTCTTCTTCCTTAGAACTAAGGATGAAACCCCTGAGATTCTGAAGAATTTCATCTTAAAAGTTGAGAATCAATGTGATCACAAGGTCAAAACCATAAGATGTGATCAAGGAACTGAATTCAAGAACCAAATCCTTGATGCATTTTGTGATGAAAAAGGTATTACAAGACAATATAGTGCTCCCAGGACTCCTCAGCAAAATGGAGTTGCTGAAAGGAGAAACAGGACACTTATTGAAGCTGCAAGAACTATGTTGTCTGACTCTAAACTGCCTATCACCTTCTGGGCAGAGGCAGTCAATACTGCTTGCTATGTGCAAAACAGAGTTTTAGTAGTTAAGACACATGGTAAGACTCCTTATGAACTTTGGCACAAGAGGAAACCTTTCATTGGTTTTCTCAGGTCATTTGGATGTCCCTGCACCATCTTGAATACCAAAGATCAAATTGCCAAGTTTGCTGAGAAATCAGATGATGGACATTTCATTGGATACTCTTCTCAAGCTAAAGCTTATAGAGTATACAATCTCAGAACTAGAATTGTTGAGGAGTCAGCCAATGTGACTTTCAATGAGCACACTCCCTGTGTGGCTGGTTCTGGTCCGGATTGGCTGTTTGATCTTGATTTAGTTACCAACTGTTTTAACAAATCTTGTGAGCATGTTTCAGGATCTGCAGAAAATCTAAATACAGGTGATCCTGATCCAAGATTTGAGCTAGGAAGACCTTCAACTCATACATCTTCAGCTCCAGTTGGAACTACTTCAGCAAATGAGGTTTCTATCAGCACAACAATGACAAATTCAGCTGATACATCTGGCATGCCTTCAAATTCCAGCTCAGAGGCCTCTCAACCAGATAAAGATACCTCACTTGTAGAAGACAACAATGGTGATGGTGATAGTGATCAGGAATTCCTTGATGCTAATAACCACACCATAGATGACAACATCAATGATGTCTCACACTCATTGGATCAAGTTAATCTTGATAAGTGTGATAATGTGGAGGGTGAATCTTCAGGACCAGATTTAAATTTCTCAAATTTAGATCTTTCCAGCAACTTGCTGTGATCCCTCAGCTAAGGATCCACAAGTCTCACCCCACCACAAACATCATTGGAGATGTTGTCACAGGGGTAAGAACAAGAGGACAAACCCATGAAGCAAATGTTTGTCTTCACTCTTGTTTCTTATCTCAGATAGAGCCCAAGAAAGTTGATGAAGCTCTAAAGGATGGAAGTTGGGTTGAAGCTATGCAACAAGAGCTGCTTCAATTCAAAAGGCAGAAAGTTTGGAACCTTTGTCCTCTTCCTCATGGGAAGACTACCATTGGAACCAAATGGGTTTTTAGAAACAAGAAGGATGATAGAGGAATCATCATCAAGAACAAGGCAAGACTAGTTGTTCAAGGATACACACAAGAAGAAGGGATTGACTACACTGATGTCTTTGCTCCTGTAGCAAGACTAGAAGCTGTTAGGATATTCCTGGCATTTGCTGCATCCAAGAACTTCAAGGTCTACCAACTTGATGTAAAGTGTGCTTTCTTATATGGAGTGATTGATGAGGAGGTTTATGTCAAACAGCCACCTGGTTTTGTAGACCCTGATCATCCTGATTATGTCTGCAAGCTTGACAAAGCTCTTTATGGGCTGCATCAGGCACCCAGGAAGTGGTATGAGACACTATCTAAGTATCTCTGCAAGCATGGATACAGAAGAGGTACTATAGATGGAACCCTCTTCATCAAAGGACAGGGAAATGACTTATTGCTGGTTCAAGTATATGTTGATGACATCATCTTTGGTTCAACTAATCCAAAGCTCTGCAAAGACTTTGAGAAGCTGATGAAAGACAGATTTGAGATGAGTTCAATGGGAGAACTCAACTTCTTTCTGGGAATTCAAGTGAAGCAGGTTGAAGATGGCATCTTCATAAGTCAGTCAAAGTATGTTCAAGACATACTCAAGAGGTTCAATATGACTGATTGTAAGATTGCTAAGACACCCATAGCCAGAAACCACTCCCTTGGTCCAGATCTTGAGGGGGAGTGTGTAGATGAGCACTTATACAGGGCTATGATTGGGTCTCTTATGTATCTTACAGCTAGCAGGCCTGATATCATGTTTGCTACATGTATTTGTGCAAGATATCAAGCCAACCCTAAGATGTCTCACTTAATCACTGTGAAAAGGATTTTAAGATACCTCAAAGGTGCTTCAACACTTGGTCTATGGTATCCAAAGAATCCAAATTTCAATCTGTATGCCTATACAGATAGTGATTATGGTGGTTGCAATATGACTGCAAAGTCTACATCTGGGGGATGTCAATTCCTTGGTGGAAGGGTGGTCTCATGGCAATGCAAGAAACAATCCTGTGTGTCTGCATCAACTGCTGAGGCTGAATACATTGCTGCTGCAAGCTGCTGTGCTCAAGTGCTTTGGATTCAAAATCAGATGCTGGACTATGGATTTAACTTCAAAGAGACTCCTATCCACATAGACAACAATAGTGCTATCTCTATCACTGAGAACCCTGTGCAGCACTCAAGGACCAAACACATCAACATCAGGTATCATTTAATAAGAGATAACTATGAAAAAGGATTAATTAAACTAGTCAAAGTTCATACAGATGAACAATATGCTGATCTGTTCACCAAAGCTTTTGATGAACAGAGATTTAAGTATCTGATATCAGCTATTGGGATGATTAACTTTGAGTAGACTTTTTATTAAAACTAATTCTAATTATTTCTTCTTAAAATATGTGTGTCCTAAGTTGTCTAGTTCATCACTTTCATAAGCTCATGTTTTCTTTGGATGTAAAATTCTTTTTGAAGACTTTCCTTAGATTCTTGAAAATTTCTGATACTTCGGAAGATAAAATTTTATCTTCGGAAGAAAAACATGTCTTTAAAATAAATAACTGTCTAAGAGATTTTACCTTCGGAAGAAGTAAAGTTCATCTTCCGAAGCTTAAAATTCTTATCTCAGACACTTATCTTTTTCAAGAACCTTTTCCTTCCGAAGCAAAATTAACCTTCGGAAGCTTTGTTTATTTTCATACAAAGCATTCAAGGTTTATTTCTCTTCCGAAGCATAAATTATCAAGACTCTCAGGAAAATCTTCCGAAGCCATTTTAGCTTCGGAAGCTTTTTAAATCAAAACTTCCGAAGACAAATAAACTTCGGAAGCTTTTCGAATTCCAAGAAAACTACTTTTTGAGCAAAAGTAAACTACCTTTTCAGAGGTGGGACCGACTTTCGGATTTCAAAGTTTATCCTCTTTCATTAACTTTGGTTCAAATCCCTTTTCATATAAATACCCAACGGTTCCCCCTCTTTCCCACTATCTTCCTCAATTCTACTGTTTCTCTAACCTAATTCTCTAAACCGCCTTTGCTTTCTACCTTTCTTCACCCTTAAGCTTCTAAAATGGCCAACCTTAACCGCAGAAACAACCCTGATTTCTCCATGCAACTACACAGGCAACATAATCAAGTTGCTCTGTTAAGCTCTGAGAAAGATGCAAGTTTCTCAGAGATTTGCCAATTCTTGACTCTGTCAAACTACTTCACCTCCCTGACCATTGATCCTCCTCTATATGAGGATCAGTTGCTTGAATTCTGGAAGACCTGCCAAGAGGTCATTATGGATGGGGAGAAGGCACTGTCTGCCACAGTGCAAGGGAGGACAGTCTTCATCACTCCGGCCATCATTAACCAACATCTACAGCTGGATGATGAAGAAGGTGAGGTGTCCTTCCCAAAAGAAGCTGTTAATCATTCTTTTGAGCAGATGGGCTATGAGGGAGATTTCTCTGTAAAGACCTTTAGGAAAGGGAAGGTCTCATCCCAATGGAAATTCCTGCTCCATGTGGTTATCCACAGCTTGTCAAACAAGCATGGTGGATGGGACCAGATTCCTGAGGATCTCTCCTTCATAGTTCATGGAATGGTTCAAGGGGTCAAGTTCAGGTATTCACAATTTGTTTATACTAATTTACTTGCAAACTTAGACTCCTTAGAGTATTACATGTTTCCTAGATATGTTCAACACATTCTCAACTGTGAACTGGGCTCACAGTTGAGGGAAACAGGTAATATTCTTAAATTGGGACAGATGAAGCCCGGCATCTTTAAAATAATGAAGAAGCCAACTGTAGGCTTCTCTGGGGTAGAAACAGCCCTAGTCCCAAAAATGTTAGAGCTCATTGCTCAAGGTGACAACCTAGCAACACAAGCTAGTGTTGAACCCACACCTCTTTTGTCCCTACCATTAAAAAGACCAGAAATCACCCTCACCTACCAAAGAAAATCCAAACGAACCCCTGCTCAGACTATTGAGTCTGTGCAGGCCCCCAAATACTCAACCTTACAGGAAGAAGTGGACACTAGAGCTCCCACTTCTCCTGAGGAGCAAACCACTCCCATTACTTCACCTATCAGGGCTGAGGTTCCTCAAGCTCACCCTGATGAGCTCAATAGCCCAACAACTTAAGCCTTCACTCTGAGTCTCAACACTCAAGTGGACAACCTTCAGGGGACAGCTACCATCCCCAGCCTTTGGATCTCAACCAACCAATTCCCAACCTATCCTTTTACACTGATGAAGACTTAGGATTCAGTGAGTACCATGAGTCTCTCTTCTCCTCCCCTACTCAAAGAGAGATGAGTACCTCTGACTCTCCTCAGTCTATCCCCCATCAGTCACCTGTTACTGAGGTGGACACTTCTGAACCTGTTCAGGATGTCCATATGGAAGAGGCTCTCACTTTTGAAAGTGATTACATCATTAAGACCTCAACCATGGCAACTCAGCCCATTGGCATCTCAACTGAGGCTGCCAGTGAGCAGAGGAAAACCAGCAGCCAAGAAACTCAAGCTGGTGGTGAGAGAGAGGACTTTGGTCCAATCATCTCATCCCCCAATGAATCTTCTGATGAAGATGAGGGGAATTTGAGACTAAAGGTGCAAAAACTGTCAAAAACATGCACCTATTTAGTCTCTAAGGTTAGTCACTTGGAATCTCAGGTGACTACCTTACAAAACAGGGTCAATGATCAGCAACTCCAGATTTCATATCTGCAGGAAAAACTAGCTGGGAGACCTTTAAGGAGAGCTCAACCAGGAACACAAGAACCTGTGGAAGTGATTGACTTATCCTCCAGCTCACCTATGCAAGTGGGTGATGCTACCAAAAAGGGGGAGAAAGTTGTTACAACCACAGAACCTGGGAGTTCTTCAGAGAGAATGGACATAGAGGACTCACCATCCTCACTTGCTGTTGTGCATTCTCAGCAACTTCCTCAAGTTCACATTAATGTGGACTCTATAGACTCTCTCATCAGGAGTCTCTTTGAGGAAGGCATACCAAGGGCTGTCTCATCTCCACCACTGGGAACTAGCAATCAAATCATAAGGTGGAGGTATGATGATGACAGAAGAGCCCTCATACTTCAAAGAGTTCAAGGCCAACAAGAAGTTTTTCAATTCCAAAGCCTGAGCTTTTATGAAAGACTGGATTTAGTCAACCTGCCACTTGTCAATCCAAGCAATTCAAGACAAGCTGACAGGCTGGCTCAAAGAATCCAAGACAGGATCATGGCAGAGTTCTCTCTAAGAAGGAGACTTAGGGAATCAGGCAATGTCATCGGTCAACTGGATGTTGAGGTGGACCCTAAGATTAGTTTCATAGGGGAAACCTTGACTGAAGGCCCAGTGACAGAACCTGAGACCCCTGTCTCATCATCAACAACTGCTGCTGAGGTCCAAACTCCATCTGAGACACCTGCTGGTGAAGGTGTTTCTCAGCCTCTCTCTGGCCAGAGCATGGAAGCTACTCCAAGCAATGAAGGCCAAGCTCAATCCACCCTGAGTCACAAAGGTCTGTTGGTGACAAAGGGAAAAGGATAATGACTCCTGAGGAAATTGAGGAGGAAGAGAGAGAGAGGAAAAGGAGACTAAGGGGAGAAAGTTCCACTGGGTCATCTAGCTTCATGCAAGCTGCAATCAGGGCTGCCCCCAGACCAAATACTCAGGATGATGAGTTAAGGGCAGTCAGGATTACCTACTTACAGACCAGGAACTATGACATTGATGAGATCATCTCCCTCCCCTTAGAAGAACTAAATGAACTGGCTGACAGAGAAGTGTCAAGAGAGTTGAAGGAGAAAGAGGATGCAATGATACTTCTCCAACTCAAAGAGGAGAAGAGACAGAAAAGACTTTACAAGCATGCTCCTACTCTCTCACCAGTTCAAGAAAGTCCTGCACAGGAAGATGTGGCTCCACAAGAACCTCAGGTAGATAAAGAGGAAGATAGGATCAAAATGATCAACTACCTGAGTGCCACAGGCTTCTATCAGGCAGATGCACTTCTCCCTTTGTCCTATGACTTCATTGAGTTCGAGTATCTAAAGCAACTTGAACTTGAGTTAGTCAAGGAAAGAAAGACAACCAAAAGGAACTAAGGGAAGAAGCTGCAAAGTCAAGGGCCACCATTCAAAAGAATGCAAAGAAGTCTGCTGACAGACAAAGAATGGTGAGCTTCTTGAAGCTGTATGGATTCTCCGGAAGGAGACTTGGCCCCATGTCTCTATCCACTATGGATGAGCATATTAGGGTGATCAAGCAGAAGATTAAGAGTGGAGAACTTATTGACTTGCACTCTCTTCCAAGTCAAGTCCCACCTGAAGTGGAGGTCAAGTTTGAACAACCAGAGACACCTCAACCAGCACCTCCAGCTGAGCCCCAGCAAGCTTCATCTTCTGATCCTAGGCAGGGTCAAACTCCCTCTCCTTCTGAACCTGTGAGGGAGGAACACCCAACTGAGAAAGACACTGATGATCAACATGGTGCTGCAGACCAGTCTTCTCAGTTAAAGACAACCAGAGGAAGAAGAGGATGGCTTCTAAACCAAAGACAAAGAAGAAGAAGCCAAAGTCATCTACCTCTGCACCTCAGGCTGAATCAGATCAACCTGAGGAAGTGCATGATGAGGCAGCCCAATCAACTCCTATTCAAGTGGCTCCTCTAACTAGTGAGACACCCATCTTATCCTGGACATACTCTACCAATCCAGAGAGATGGACTGTTATCAGAGATCAAGGTGTTGAGAATGTCTACTCATGGCAAGACATAATCAACTTACCTCTGCATGATCTCTTTGAGATGAGAAGATACTATGAAAGTCTTGATGATCCTGACCATCTCATGAAGAAAGGAATGGTCCTGATTGTACTGAAGACTACCAACATTTGAAGATCTTCCAAGTGTTTTGGTAGCATCAGCCTAGGGGGAGTTTGTAAGGATTCCTGAAGTCTGATGCAACCCAAAACATCTTAAGTGTCTCAGCAACATGCACTAAGTACTGAAGTGAAGAATGCTTCGGAAGTTTTACACAAAGCATTAGAAAATACTCTAAGTGTAAAATCTTCCGAAGCCAAGACCAATATCTTCCGAAGCCAAACATGAAGTCTTCCGAAGCTTCAGAGACAAAGTCTTCCGAAGCCTCATCCTATGAAGACAGATTTCTTCCGAAGACTTTTAGTACACATGCTTTATCTGATGTACTGTTCCATAAAGCACCTTTTCCGCTGCATCTCTGTAAAGTCACCAACTTACATGAGTTGGTGAAAAGGGCCTTGCTTTTGGTAACTGTACATTGAGGTCTTGAGTATTCAACTTTCTACTTTATGTACTTTATCCTTTTTGTATTGTAAAAGGATGTGAGCTATGGCATGTCATAGTCACAAGGTCAAAAGGCAGATATGCCTTTTGATCCTACAATTGATTTTGTTAGTGTCTAGTCAATTGTATCCAGCTGGCTTTCAAAGTATGGCCGGCTGTAGGTTGTAGTATAAGTATTTCAAGTTCTTGTATCTTTTCTTTATGCTTTGTAACACTTGTAAAAGAACTTGAGAAAGCAATATACTGCCTCCTTGAAACCCATACTCTCTTGTTCTGTCTCTTGCTTTACTTGTGTTCTTTGTATCACTTTGGTTACCCAGTTCACTGTTTGATTAGAGCTTAGTTATTCTCCTCATTGTGTTGTTGTGTTGTAATTGTGCTTAAGCCCTTAAACGGTCCTGCACAATTCAAAGCTAAAACTTCATCATCAAACTTGATCTCAACAGATAACAAGCGAGAAATAATGGTATTGAAATCATTGATATGAGAGGAAACTGAACCAACTTCTTTCAATCTGGTGTTAACTAACTGTCTGATTAGAAATACCTTATTAGATCCAGACGGCTTCTCGTACATATTCGATAAGGCTTTCATCAAACCATGAGTAGTAGTTTCCTTCACAATATTGAACGCAACATTCTTTGCCAGTGAGAGTCTGATAACAGCAATTGCTTTCCGGTCCAAAGCCTTCCAATCTTTATCTGTCATATCTGCCGGTTTATCCTCATCCAAGGCTGCCATTAAATCCTTTTGACACAGCAGATCCTCAATTTGCATCTTCCAAAACCCAAAATCATGTCCATCAAATTTATCGATCTTTGTTCTCCCGTCATCAGCCATCATTCCCGAGCAGCACCAAAATCCCGAACAGCACCAAAATCCCGAACAGCAGGAATCAAAACCAGGCAAACAAAGTCCCGAACAGCAGCAATGGTTGTTTCCGCGGCGGCAGAGAGGATTTCCGGCAGCGACGGCGCCGGAAACCTAATACGGCGGCAGCGGTGGCGGCGGCGGCTTAACCCTAATCGGGGTTAGGCAGTGGCGGCGGAACCCTAGTTCGGCGGCGGCGGCGGCGGCGGAACCCTAGTTCGGCGGCGGCGGCGGTGGCGGCGGAACCCTAGTTCGGCGGCGGCGGGTGGCGGCGGAACCCTAGTTCGGCGGCGGCGGCGGCGGCGGCGGCGGCTGAACCCTAGTTCGTGTGTTCGTATTTAACAGTAACCAAGAGCCCTGAACTGGCTCTGATACCAGTTGTTAGGATCAAATAGCTCAAACACACGAACACAATCACGAGAACAATAATAAGAACAATAGAGCAAGACACGAGATTTATAGTGGTTCGGTTACGGTGTGTAACCTACGTCCACTTGGGGCAACTAGGGTTTTCTTTTATTGAGGTGTTAAATGTTTACAAGTACAAGAGATATATTTATACTAACTAGACAATTAGGGTTAACACTATTTGCCTAAAATAGCAAACTGGGCTTTAGGGCGGTCGTCCCTTAATCTCCAAATTTTGTCTTCAGTTAATACCGGGCCCAACCGAGATGGGTCGGAGCCCACAACTTAACACAGTCTACAACTTTATGTAAAACTACCCCCTGTATACAATACAAATACAAGTACTCCATAAATGAAATAAAAATTAGAAATAAAATGATCATCACACAATACGAAAATTGAGTGCATGTGACGTGTAAATGAAGTCCTTTTAATTTTGTTTTATTTCCCTTTATCTCCTCCTTTCTATACTCTTTTCAGACACTCCCTTGTTTATATATATTAATTTCAGGCATTCCCAAAAGAGTCAGGTGTCTTATCCTACATTCCTACAAAAGCAAGTATATGTGATACAAGTGCATGATCACTATTCTCAGCCTTCTTAGCCTATGTTTGGAAAGAGAGAAGAGAATATATGTCTGAAGATCCCATTTGCAGAGAAAAATGTGATTATGTGAAGCGATCAATGAATAACAGAAATAATATACATACATTTATAATGTATTATTACCTTTCAGCTTGTTAATTAATTCCTACTGTTACAAGATTTACTCAGATGTTCTAACTTCCCTAATTTCTATACTAGTGGACGCCTGGAAATGAAATATGTAATGGAAAACTATTTATCAAAATGATACATGTATAAACTTTTACTGCAATGTTACGAAATAGAATATTAACGACTTAACGTTTGTTGTTTCATATACTACAGGGGTTATAAAGTGTGAAGGTGCACGAATCCTACTTGGATGCAAAGATTTTTTATTAACAAAATATTGGAACTAACTTACAGGAACCAAAATTCATAGCATAACCACTAAGAACTGATGCAAATTAATTCACCAACTAATAAACCTCAGCAAATAACCGTCAGTTCCCTAGCATGCCCTAATTTCTCCCACATGCCTCAAATAGGTTTTATACACATTTAGCAAGAGAAAAACTGTAAAGACTTTGATAAGGTGTTGGCATCCGCTATACATAGAAAGCTGGCTATCGTGAGCAAAAAAATTTTAATTCCATCAAGCAGGTCAAAGCCCTCAAACTGTCAGACCCAAAGAAAGAGCACTAATAAACTGCTTGTAATTTTGCAATGAGAACTCAGTATCCATTTCTCACACTTGGAACAATGTTACCACCCAAATAATGACACCAAAAAAAAACTGTGTGAATTCAAACAACAAGATCAAATAACTCACCATGTTCCCCAATTGGGACCTTAGAAAAGTACCACCTAACATCACCCCCATCAGATGGACTTCTAGTCTGCGCAAGATACTTTTGCCGCCCCTCACACTGCTGTATCTCATCAGCTAGCCTCCGAATATTCGACGGAGTATTCCGTAACATATCAGCAGAAGTCCTCTCCACTTCATATCTCCCACTACTTTCCGCCATTGGGGCTGGTTTCGTTCAGGCAATTTATCAAACACTTGGTGCGCAATACCACCAAACCCAATGTTAACTAGCAAATACCCACTTCAATTCAAGACAACCCAATACTCGAACACAGGCAATTAGCCTCTTTCACACTCGATCAGGCAATTTATCAAACACCTGGTGTGCAATACCAACAAACCCAATCTAAACTAGCAAATACCCACTTCAATTCAAGACAATCCAACATTAAAACATAGGGAATTAGCTTCTTTCACACTCGATCAAAAGCGCAAACTTGAAATTGGGTGTAACTGTAATCCTGCAAATACTCTCGGTATGATTTGAAATACAAGTAGCTGATTGAAACCCTTGATTGACGATCGATTAGGGGTCTTTGATGAAGAAATTAAAGAAATTGGAAGCAAGAATCTAGTGGAATGTTGAAGAGGAGAGGGTGGCATATTCTCAAACACCAAGGAAGACTTCAGATTTTAATAAGGGGTCACACAGGTGTGCTGTGCCGCAAACACCTAAGCTTAGGTGGCATATGTGCCGCAAGGAAAAAAAAAATAATATTTCTTTTTAACAGTAAATGTGTAACCCTGTTCCAAATTATGGGTATGTTTGGGATTCCATTTAAAAACCAACTTATTGACTTATTGACTTTTTCAATAAGTTAATAAGTTAGTATGAAGTGACTTATTAACTTATTCACTCACAACAATCACATTGCCAAACACTATAAAATGACTTTTTAACTTTTCAAAAGTTAAAAAGTTAAAAGTTGATAAAAATAAGCACTCCCAAACACCCACTATATGTGAATTTTAAACGGACTTATTTATTTGTTTTTTTAGTTGGGATCGCACCTTCAATCTTCTCAACAGAAAGCTCATTGATGAGAAAACCCACTACTCAACTATAAATATTTTGCTCAGATTGAAACTTAAAACTCATGACCTAATATTTATATATCATGGATACATAACTTTAACAATTTTATATTATACTAATTACCAACTTTTCTTTGTATAATAATATTATACTTTATGTATAGGGGGTTTTTCAAAAAAAATTAACTTTTCAATTTTAACCCATATTTTGCAAAGTAACTTTCCAAAATTTAATTATTTTTACTTTAAACCCAAAACTCTTCATCTTTTGCAATTTAATCTCAAAAAATCTTATACTTTTAATTTTGATCAACTATACTTTTTTTATTTTACAAATTTCGTCTCACGTTCATTATAGGTTTTGCAAGTTAACATGATATAAACATGCATGTGCGATTCATCAATTTTACGTTTCGCTTTATGTTTCGTTTTAAATTTTGTGAGTTACACAGCATAACATGTGTGTGGTTTATTGTTTTTACGTCTATTTTCTCCCTTTAACAGGTTCAACGCAACGCGTGAGTCTTAAATCGATATAGTTATATTTTTATATGTTTTACGCTTTGGTCTTATTTTTCGTATTAACACACCGCAATTTTAGTGTTGATAGTCACTAATGGTGATATTAGTGTTATTTTGCATTGTTTTACGCTCCTTGTAGCGCGCGAAGCTTAATTCTAGTGAATAATATTTAAAAGATGTTTATAATAAAGTTTGTATAATAAAAGGAAACTTTTGTTGTACAATACTTTTAGTCTTGTGAAATTTAAATAAAAAAAAGGAAAACCAGATACATCATAGTTTTCAGTCAAATCTTATACTAATATATAAAGTAAACTAAAGAAACTAGGTATTTAGGTTTCTTTGTTTAAATTAGTAAAAAAGGTTCATACTTGATGTGTAATGTCACACCCCAACCTTGACGGCGGAAACGTCGAGATGTGAGAGTTACGATTGTTCACAGCCACATAACGCTATTATTAAATCCAAATATATTATTCATAAATTTTAAAATTACATTACAAGCATAAGTCTCAATAATGAAATAAGTTTCAACATGAAATAACAAACATAATCATTTTGTTTATTAACTAGGTCCAAGTCCTAGAATATGCCAGCAACATAAGTTCACTTCAAACTTGGGGGTTTTCCTGAAACATGATAAAAATAAAGAGTCAACTAAAAATAGTTGGTGAGTTTCCAGGTTTTCATACATAATAAGATTACAAGTAGCAATTCATGTCATGGATTATAAGCTAATAAGGTTATAGAACACATATCGTTACAACCAAACCTCGACTTGATTACAAGTATAAAAGATTGGCTAAGTGTATTTGGTTCCCTAGTGCACAAGCGTACGGCCCCTAGGAGTCGGCAATACCTCGACTTTAGCATCAAATAGGCTTGTCAGGCCCAAAGATCTAAGACGTCGCCAGGCTAGCAATAGTTAATGATTGTAAACAAACTATGTATCTCATATAAACACTTACAATACACAAATAACCATGACCAAATAATAAGTAGAATTGCATGTGCATTACAAGTCTCAAATGTTTACACGTGTATGTAATATAAGCATCATGTCTCACCCCAAATAAGTGTGAAATTATAGAAAAAGGATCAAGGAAAACTCACTTGACAATAAATATATAATGGCGATTAATAAGAATAATAACAAGCGTCGCTCCAAGGTGTATCGTCACAAGACACCTAAATATATATATTTACAAGATTAAAGCTTTACAATAATTTAACAAGGACTAAGAAAATCAACTTGATGTTTGGGGTTTTGTTAATTATTATTGTCAAATAAGAACTCAATTATATTCCCGTGGGAACGATTTTATTTATATTTTATATATAAATATATCGATTGATAATAACTTTTATAACAATTTTGTAATGTTTATAAAGTTTAAATTAAATTTTATCATTAAATAAAATGAACACAAATAAGAAAAATTATAAAGGTAATGTTTGAAATAATAATAGTTTATATAAATTAAACTAGTATTTAAATTCTAAATTTTTATAAAAATATTCTAACTATATTATTAAATTTAGGATAATAATATAAAGGTATTTTTTTTATAAACAAATTACAGAAAAATGTTTAAATAGTTTTAAAAGAAACAAAGCTTATGAAATGATTTTTCATAATTTTTAGAAACTTTTTAATATTAAATTTGAAGACCAAAAAGGCCTAAAAAGTTCTTTTTTTTTTTTAAATAAAACAGAGGGTGCCCGGGTTCGAACCCGGGACCTCTAGGTGGAGATGGAAGTGTTTAGCCAGTGAACCAAGGCATCCAGCCGCGTTAGTGTTCGCGTTTAAATTGATAAAAGCATACTTAAACAAAAACCCCCAAATCCTTAAGAACCCTAGAACCCAATCGATCAAAATTGATCGTCAAATCGAGGTTGTTGATCGAATTAACCATGGGGCTTTTGTTCCTCGACCAAAATCGAGTTTAAACATGTGTTTAATCACCTGTTTGTAGATTAATTGATTATGAACAATTGTTGAACCCAGCCGCGACCACAACGAGGCTCGATTGTTATGCAAACGTTGATGGAAATCAAATTGAACTCGTGGAAAGCTTCGAATGAAGTTCTTGATGCAAAGCCCTCAATCAAATGAAGTTAAAAATGTTCGGAAGATGGCTCTCGCTTAGCTTGCAGGTTCGTGACGAAAGGGTAATCAGATTGCGTTGTTTGAGTGTTATTAGATGTAATTGATAGTTGTGAACGTTTAGTATTGGTTGGATGATTGTTTAAGTTCGTTTAATTTGGTTATTATTAGCGTTTAATGCTCGACCGGTTATCTCATCGATTAAAGTTTCGGTTTCACGTTCGATCCACTTCATAACCGAGTTAAAACCCAATTAAGTCTTACGTTTAAGTTCGAATCGTGTTCTGGAGACGATTGGAATCGTTTGAGGATCAAAATTGGAAGATTTGATGTGGTTTCGAGGCTCGCCGGACTCCGGCCGAAGGTGGCCGGAGCGGCTGCCGGAAATACGGAGGAGGGAAGTTTTGGGTTTTAATTAATTACACATTTGGTCCCTCAACATTAAGTTTCTTTTTATTTTAAGCAGAAATTTCAATATAAAATTTATAAATTGACATTAAGACCCCCTAATCTTTAACTACTTAAAGTTTTAAACATTGTTAAATTTAATAACTATACAATTTATTTTTATTATCATTAGTAACATTATTATAGTTATTATTATTCAATTATTATTACAAATATTATTATTATTATTATAATTATTATTATTATTACTTTTATTAATATTAACATTATTATTTTTATTTAATATTTATTTTTAACCTAATGACAATAACGAATAAGCACAAACAACACATGAGTTTCATAATTAACAATAATAACCCTTGTAAGAGTAACGAAGTTAACTTTTAGTTAACGAAAATACGAGATGTTACAGTCTCCCCAACTTAAAAGAATTTCGTCCCGAAATTAAAAATGAACTTAGATGAACAAAGGAATTATAATGAAAAGGTAAGTGTTCAACGAACAATGTTTGTCGTTTAATTACAGATGAAACGCTTCACTTTATGGAGTCTTTCAAGTCTCTTGGCATAACATATGTCACTTGAACTCTTCCAGTGAAGTTCGAGACGTTTTGAAAGGAAACGTTGAAAATGATGACGAGTTACCATGGTATGTTAGACTTACAAGTCACAACTTCTAGGATATGAGTTCGTAGTAAAACAATGTCTAGAAATCATTAATAGGCCAACAATGATAAGAAACGTTAACCGTCGGGATTCAAGAATCTCAATCGTCACCACATGTAACGAAATGATCTTAACACATATCTTGTGAGTATGTATTTTTCCTTTGACCAACCATCGGTCCAAGAATAATACGATATGTGAAGATTTTAGATTAAGTTCACGACGGTGGTTAGGTACATTGTTAAAAGCAGTAAATGAATCAATCGTCCAAAATAACGATCGATGTTTTAACGCCATACTACGGCATACGCATATTTGAAACGGATACAAGTCAATTTCTTGACCCGTTACCTCATAAATCAAATTGAATTTTAGCCAATCGGTCTATAGTGCACCAATTGTCATCAAGACATTTTAAAATAAGAAACATTTAGTGAATGAAAAGTTAAACAGAGGATTCACAGGAACACGGAGGTTAGGTTTTGTCATATGTAAAGGTAAGATACTTGGACACATGCCAAGTTATGCCAAACCCATGACTACAAATTACAACATTTTATGAACCATTATATCCACCTCGCAAAGGGGATAATAACGAGTCTTGTTGTTCAAAACCAAGACAAAATTTCAATGATTTTCAAGGTTACAGATTCAAAAACGATTCAAGAAGTGACACAAGCAATAAGAAAACTATTTGTAAACATGTTTTGCAAGGTAGCAATCTCTACGTACAGTTTACATATGCAGTTAAACAACCATAAGCTGAGAACATTGGTATGACCAGAAAGACGTGAGCATAAGTTGATAATGTCTTTAGCAGAAAGATTGTTTAGAAAGGCTACTATCGCGCAATCAGGTTTTGATGATAACTCAAAATGAAAGTCGATGAATAAGGAATAAATGGTTCCATATAGCTAGATCAAAACATGAAAATAAAGGGAAAGAAATCGATTTAAGAATTCAAATGCTCCAAGCTTGGAATCAAAATCAACCTAGAGCGTTCAGGTCTCCTTTCAAGTTCAAAGATCATGCTTCGTCTTGATAGGTCGAAACACTATCATTGTTTCACCCTTCAAGTTACTACATGTTTCTTGTCACTTGATTACAACCTTGATAAGTTGATGATCAAGAATGAGAATAGTCATCAAGGTGCGGTTTTCACTCCTAACTTGATGGTGTATTCCCAAGGTATAAAGACCACTAACTTACCAATCAAAAAAAATTCGATCCCAACTCCTTGTTGAGGATCCACAGAAATAAGACGAGGTAACTCACCATTAAGGTAAGGGAAATCACTCCTATCTTAACGGTAAAGTTTTACAAAAACAAAATATAACAAGATGAACTTCTTCATCAAAATCCAGAATTCACTCCTACTTTGATGAAGTCGTCTCATTTGAACAAATACGATTCATACAGATGATATTGTCATCAAGGTATGGAATTCACGCCTATCTTGATGATTGAATTTCATAATAGCAAGAAAATTATCGAAGATTGACATTTGTCACCAAAGTACGGGTTTCAATCCTATTTTGGTGATACCATGTCATTTGTGAAATGCCATTTCAAAGTAAATAATTGAAGTCAATCCTCGGGATAAGGAAATCACTCCGATCCAGAGGATGAAATTTTTATAAATCACAATTGGAAACCATTTATCGAAACGACTAGAAAATCATCAAAGTAAGGGAATCACCCCTGTTTTGATGAGTCGGAATTATTTAGGAGATACGAGTGTTCTTAGTCATAGGTTGACTTGCAACTCTTGCATCTCCCACGGTGCAAACGGTATGAAGTTCGACTTAACAACGAAAGGAAGAGAATATCTATTAGACATTCAAAAAAAAATTCAAGTTACATCAATGTAACAAAAGGAAAAAAAATCATGCTTACAAGCTTAAGATCAAAGTTCAAGATAACAGAAGTTGCTGTGGTGTTCAAATCTTGGATGGTTTCAATCGGGAAGACGAAATTAAGGGCAGAAAATTATTCAACGCCACAACGAGATGTGAACGTTCGATTCACAATCGAAAGGAATACACGGACTTCCCAAGATATGAGGTCAACCATAGTCTTATTGAAGGCACACATACTTATAAGTGATCATTCACCTCAAGGGTTTCGAGTCATGTAAATGGATTCAATGATCGAGTCAAATCACCATTTACACTTTGCCTAGACAAAGTATCCCGAGATGTAAGAATTCCACCTATAGAATTGCATGTTCTTTAGTTATGGGACACATCCTTAAGAAGACTCGAGAACCATAAGTAACGGTGTTTAAACGTAAGAGTTGAAATGTCGGTTAGGTTCAATATTAACACGAACACTATGTATGATAAGAATGAAGAGATACCAGTTCAAGGAATCAAAGATTTTTAAGATACCAAGAGGATGGTTCCATTTGGTAACGCATTACCATTTGGAATCGTTGACACGTCAAGGTAAATTGACCCACTTGCCATAGAGACTTGTGTATGTTGACCATAGTTTATCACTCATCCCAAAATCCCCATGTAAGCATAACTGGTCTCACAATGAGATTTATACGATATGCTTGCCTTAGCCCGAAGGCCTTTTGCCAGGAAATCCAGAATACAGGTGTCTTATGTGCCACACAAATTTCTTTGGTTTATGAAATCAAAACCTTGATGAGATTTTCATAGATTAGACATAGAGTCTAAGGAATTGAACCCACGACGATAAGTGTAGATTCCACGTGTCGTTGAGAATAGGTTTAGGAAGTTCATTTGTCGGGGAGGGCCAAAGAGTCAAAGTTAAGTTTAGGGAGACAAGTAACTACGTTTAAGCATACATAAGGCAATCCTATGCTAAGGCATCAAGTTGCACAAAAGACATAGCATTATGTAGCATGCAAACAACATGTAAGCACAAAGGTATAAGAATCTTTCTATGAGGTTCATGCAACTATAGTCTAGGTCGCCATTTCTAATAACCTAAATCCCTATAGTTATGGGCTCTGATACCAATCTGTCACACCCCAACCTTGACGGCGGAAACGTCGAGATGTGAGAGTTACGATTGTTCACAGCCACATAACGCTATTATTAAATCTAAATATATTATTCATAAATTTCAAAATTACATTACAAGCATAAGTCTCAATAATGAAATAAGTTTCAACATGAAATAACAAACATAATCATTTTGTTTATTAACTAGGTCCAAGTCCTAGAATATGCCAGCAACATAAGTTCACTTCAAACTTGGGGGTTTTCCTGAAACATGATAAAAATAAAGAGTCAACTAAAAATAGTTGGTGAGTTTCCAGGTTTTCATACATAATAAGATTACAAGTAGCAATTCATGTCATGGATTATAAGCTAGTAAGGTTATAGAACACATATCGTTACAACCAACTTCGACTTGATTACAAGTATAAAAGATTGGCTAAGTGTATTTGGTTCCCTAGTGCACAAGCGTACGGCCCCTAGGAGTCGGCAATACCTCGACTTTAGCACCAAATAGACTTGTCAGGCCCAAAGATCTAAGACGTCGCCAGGCTAGCAATAGTTAATGATTGTAAACAAACTATGTATCTCATATAAACACTTACAATACACAAATAACCATGAACAAATAATAAGTAGAATTGCATGTGCATTACAAGTCTCAAATGTTTAAACGTGTATGTAATATAAGCATCATGTTTCACCCCAAATAAGTGTGAAATTATAAAAAAAAGGGACAAGGAAAACTCACTTGACAATAAATATATAATGGCGATTAATAAGAATAATAACAAGCGTCGCTCCAAGGTGTATCGTCACAAGACACCTAAATATATATATTTACAAGATTAAAGCTTTACAATAATTTAACAAGGACTAAGAAAATCAACTTGATGTTTGGGGTTTTGTTAATTATTATTGTCAAATAAGAACTCAATTATATTCCCGTGGGAACGATTTTATTTATATTTTATATATAAATATATAGATTGATAATAACTTTTATAACAATTTTGTAATGTTTATAAAGTTTAAATTAAATTTTATCATTAAATAAAATGAACACAAATAAGAAAAATTATAAAGGTAATGTTTGAAATAATAATAGTTTATATAAATTAAACTAGTATTTAAATTCTAAATTTTTATAAAAATATTCTAACTATATTATAATTTAGGATAATAATATAAAGGTATTTTTTTTATAAACAAATTACAGAAAAATGTTTAAATAGTTTTAAAAGAAACAAAGCTTATGAAATGATTTTTCATAATTTTTAGAAACTTTTTAATATTAAATTTGAAGACCAAAAAGGCCTAAAAAGTTCTTTTTTTTTTTATAAATAAAACAGAGGGTGCCCGGGTTCGAACCCGGGACCTCTAGGTGGAGATGGAAGTGTTTAGCCAGTGAACCAAGGCATCCAGCCGCGTTAGTGTTCGCGTTTAAATTGATAAAAGCATACTTAAACAAAAACCCCCAAATCCTTAAGAACCCTAGAACCCAATCGATCAAAATTGATCGTCAAATCGAGGTTGTTGATCGAATTAACCATGGGGCTTTTGTTCCTCGACCAAAATCGAGTTTAAACATGTGTTTAATCACCTGTTTGTAGATTAATTGATTATGAACAATTGTTGAACCCAGCCGCGACCACAACGAGGCTCGATTGTTATGCAAACGTTGATGGAAATCAAATTGAACTCGTGGAAAGCTTCGAATGAAGTTCTTGATGCAAAGCCCTCAATCAAATGAAGTTAAAAATGTTCGGAAGATGGCTCTCGCTTAGCTTGCAGGTTCGTGACGAAAGGGTAATCAGATTGCGTTGTTTGAGTGTTATTAGATGTAATTGATAGTTGTGAACGTTTAGTATTGGTTGGATGATTGTTTAAGTTCGTTTAATTTGGTTATTATTAGCGTTTAATGCTCGACCGGTTATCTCATCGATTAAAGTTTCGGTTTCACGTTCGATCCACTTCATAACCGAGTTAAAACCCAATTAAGTCTTACGTTTAAGTTCAAATCGTGTTCTGGAGACGATTGGAATCGTTTGAGGATCAAAATTTGAAGATTTGATGCGGTTTCGAGGCTCGCCGGACTCCGGCCGAAGGTGACCGGAGCGGCTGCCGGAAATACGGAGGAGGGAAGTTTTGGGTTTTAATTAATTACACATTTGGTCCCTCAACATTAAGTTTCTTTTTATTTTAAGCAGAAACTTCAATATAAAGTTTATAAATTGACATTAAGACCCCCTAATCTTTAACTACTTAAAGTTTTAAACATTGTTAAATTTAATAACTATACAATTTATTTTTATTATCATTAGTAACATTATTATAGTTATTATTATTCAATTATTATTACAAATATTATTATTATGATTATAATTATTATTATTATTACTTTTATTAATATTAACATTATTATTTTTATTTAATATTTATTTTTAACCTAATGACAATAATGAATAAGCACAAACAACATATGAGTTTCAAAATTAACAATAATAACCCTTGTAAGAGTAACGAAGTTAACTTTTAGTTAACGAAAATACGAGATGTTACAGTCTCCCCAACTTAAAAGAATTTCGTCCCGAAATTAAAAATGAACTTAGATGAACAAAGGAATTATAATGAAAAGGTAAGTGTTCAACGAACAATGTTTGTCGTTTAATTACAGATGAAACGCTTCACTTTATGGAGTCTTTCAAGTCTCTTGGCATAACATATGTCACTTGAACTCTTCCAGTGAAGTTCGAGACGTTTTGAAAGGAAACGTTGAAAATGATGACGAGTTACCATGGTATGTTAGACTTACAAGTCACAACTTCTAGGATATGAGTTCGTAGTAAAACGATGTCTAGAAATCATTAATAGGCCAACAATGATAAGAAACGTTAACCGTCGGGATTCAAGAATCCCAATCGTCACCACATGTAACGAAATGATCTTAACACATATCTTGTGAGTATGTATTTTTCCTTTGACCAACCATCGGTCCAAGAATAATACGACTTAGAAGCAAAGATTTTTAATTAACTAAACATTGGAACTAACTTACAGGAACCAAAATCCATAGCATAACCACTGATCCAATTAAAGTCACCAACTAATAAACCTCAGCAACCAACCCTCAGTTCCCCAGCATGCCTCTTCTCCCACATGCCTCAAATAGGTTTTATACACATATACAGCAAGTTGGCTATAACGACTCGCGAGCAAGAAAACATTATAATTCCATCAAGCAGGCCAAACCCCACTTGAACCCCTCAAACCAATAGAAAGAACACTAATGAAAAGCTTCTAACTTAACACTGAAGAACTCACTATCCATTTCTCACACTTGGAACAATGTAACTAATTAACTACCCAAAGAATGATTAAGCCAACACATTCATATCACCAAAACTATGTGAATTCAAACAACAAGATCCAATAACTCACCATTTTCCCCAATTGGGACCTTAGAAAAGTACCACCTAACATCACCCCCATCAGATGGACTTCTAGTCTGCGCAAGATACTTTTGCCGCCCCTCACACTGCTGTATCTCATCAGCTAGCCTCCGAATATTCGACGGCGTATTCCGTAACATATCAGCAGAAGTCCTCTCCACTTCATATCTCCCACTGCTTTCCGCCATTGGGGCTGGTTTCGTTCAGGCAATTTATCAAACACTTGGTGCGCAATACCACCAAACCCAATGTTAACTAGCAAATACCCACTTCAATTCAAGACAACCCTATACTCGAACACAGGCAATTAGCCTCTTTCACACTCGATCAGGCAATTTATCAAACACTTGGTGTGCAATACCAACAAACCCAATGTTAACTAGCAAATACCCACTTCAATTCAAGACAATCCAATCCAATACTCGAACACAGGCAATTAGCCTCTTTTACACTCGATCAAGCAATTTATCAAACACTTGGTGTGCAATACCAACAATCCGATATTAAAACATAGGGAATTAGCTTCTTTCACACTCGATCAAAAGCGCAAACTTGAAATTGGGTGTAACTGTAATCCTGCAAATACTCTCGGTATGATTTGAAATACAAGTAGCTGATTGAAACCCTTGATTGACGATCGATTAGGGGTCTTTGATGAAGAAATTAAAGAAATTGGAAGCAAGAATCTAGTGGAATGTTGAAGAGGAGAGGGGGGCATATTCTCAAACACCAAGGAAGACTTCTGATTTTAATAAGGGGTCACACAGGTGTGCTGTGCCGCAAACACCTAAGCTTAGGTGGCATATGTGCCGCAAGGCAAAAAAAAAAATCTTTTTAACAATAAACTAGTCTTAAGCCCTCTACTTTGCAAATGGTACTTAAAACCGTGTCAAGTAGCACCAATGACTTACATCCAAAAAACTCGTAGTAAAAGATAAAATAAAAACAAAAGAAAAGTAAGTGTAAAAATATTAAACTGCGTAAGAGAAACATAAAATATATAAAACAATAACTAGGTCGATCTAGAATCAGTACGTTGCGACGTGGTCGTTAAACGTGAAAAATATAAGAGAAAACGTTGAACCACACTCGCACGTTGCGCTGAGCTAACTTGCAAAATTTAAACTAAACTGTAAAACAAAAATTTTATAAAATACGAAAAATAAAGGAGATTAAAGTTGAAAGTTAAAAAAATATCGGGGTCAAATGATAAAAAGTATAAAAGTGTTGGATTAAAATAAGAAATAAGTTAAGTACTAAAAAAAGAGACAAAGGTGTGTACAACCTATTAAGCATATTGTACAACCCACTAAACATAGCAAAGTTGGTAATTAGTAATATATAAATAGTATTAAGCCCTCCGCGTTGCAGCGGGAGATGTAAACAGTGTCAAGTAGCACCAATGACACACAACCGCTAGTGACCACCTACATAAAAAAAACTCGTATTAGAAAAGAAATAAAAAACGAAAAAATATAACCGAACGAAAAGTAGACATAAAAAACTTTGCACCACGTAGGCGAAACGTAAAACATATAAAACAATAAGTCTATCTAGGACCAGTGGGTTGCGACGGTGCCGTTGAAAGTGGAAAAAATGAGCTTGAAAATGTTGAACGATGTGTTAACTCGCAAATTTTATACCGAAACGTAAAAGGAAAAATTTGTAAAAATATAAAAAGTATAGGAAACAAAAGTTGAAAATAAAAAATGTTAGGATTAAGTTGTAAAATATGTAAAAGTGATTGGTTAAACTAAAAAGATTAAAAAAAGAAAGACAAAAGGTGGGTACAACCCCATTAAGCACAATATACAACCCATAATGCATGACTAACTTGGTAATTAGTATATACTAGAATTAAGCCCCCGCGTTGCGGTCGGGCGTAAAACCATATCAAATAGCATTAATGTCACACCAACGGTAGTTACTACCAACATTAAAGTTGTGATGTGCTAATGCGAAGAAATTAAACCCAAACGTAAAACATAGAAAAGTATAACTAAGTCGGTCCAGGACCAGTACGTTGCGACATACTGTCAAACGAAAAAAATAAATATAAAAACATTGAACCACACACACATGTTGCGTTGTGTTAGCTTACAAAATTTAGAACAAAACCTAAAGCAAAGTGTAAAAATGCTAAACCACACAATGCATGTTGTATCGCGTTTACATGCATATTAAATTGCAAAACATAGAACGAAACTTAAAACGGAAACTTACGAAAAATGAAAGGTAGAGGAGACCAAAGTTGTGAGTTTAAAATGCAAAAGATGATTAGGTTAAAAGTAAAAAAAACAAACTTTGTGAAGTCATATTGCAAAAATCGAAAAACTTTGGGTTTGAAGTAAAACATCAAATTTTTTTTTTTAAAAAACACCACAAGCATAAGGTACCACACCATAATGCTTATACAAGTTGATAATTAGTATAATTTAAATTAAATGTGTAACCCTATTTCAGATTATCAATGAATTTTAATCGGACCCATTTATTTGTTTTATAGTCAGGACCGTACCTTCAATCTCCTCAACAGAAGCTCATTGATAAGAAAACCCACTACTCAACTATAAATATTTTGCTAAGATTGAAACTTAAACTCATGACCTAATATTTATATATCATGGATACATAACCTTAACAAATTTATATTATACTAATTACCAACTTTTCTTTGCATAATAATGTTGTACTTTATGCATAAGGGGTTTTTCAAAAAAAATTAACTTTTCAATTTTAACCCAAATGTTTCATATTTTGCAAAGTGACTTTCCAAAATTTAATTATTTTTACTTTAAACCCAAAACTCTTCATCTTTTGCAATTTAATCTCACAAAATTTTATACTTTCAATTTTGATCCCCTATACTTTTCATATTTTGCAAATTTTCGTCTTACGTTCGTTATAGGTTTTGCAAGTTAACACGATACAAACATGCATGTGTTATTCATCAATTTTACGTTTTGCTTTCCTTTTCGTTTTAAATCCTGTGAGTTAACACAGCTAAACATGTGTGTGTGGTTTATCGTTTTTACGTATATTTTTCCTCTTTAACAGGTTCGTCGCAACGCGTGAGTCTTAAATCGATTTAGTTATATTTTTATATGTTTTACGCTTTGTTCTTATTTTTTCGTATTAACACACCGCAATTTCAATGTTGATGGTCATTGATGGTGGTGTGACATTAGTGTTATTTGGTATGGTTTTACGCCCCTCGCAACGCGGGAAGCTTAATTCTAGTGAATAATATTTACAAGATGTTTATAAGAAAGTTTGTATATTAAAAGGAAACTTCTATTATACAATACTTTTAGTCTTTTGAAATTAACAAAAAAAGGAAAACTATATACAACATAATTTTCAGTTAAATCTTATACTAATATATAGAGTAAACTAAAGAAACTAGGTATTTAGGTTTCTTTATCTAAATTAGTAAAAAAAAGGATCATACTTCGTGTGTAACTTAATTCATGTTTTACGTAACTATCTTATTTATACACTTTTACTCTATAATTATGCAAAATGTCGTTTCTCACAACTTGAACACATTACTTCAATGTCACAAAAAAACAACCTAACCCGTTGTTCTAATGTCAGTCATTGTTTAAATTATTAGAGGTTATTAAAAAAATATAAATCATATTTTATATAAAAATTAAAAATTATTTGCAAGTTGTAGGAAAAAATGTGGGTCGTTTGAAGTTGCTTATGGCATGTGTAATGTCGAGTGGGCGTGATTGCCCTCACGAGCCACGTCATTGTCACGTTGGAGATAACCACCACACTCCACCTCTACGCCTTTGTGATCAGGATTGCTCTCACTCCATCGCTTTTCACGTCCTCTCACTTCCGCCACCAGGATATAATCAGCCCCTTATGCCATCACGTCGTAGCTCACACCTCCCTCTCACGATGGTATCATGGTTGCCCCTGTTCAGTATATGTTTAATATAGAAAATATCATTTTTATAATTAAAAAAACTCTTATTACATAATAAACAAAAAAACATTTCATTATGTGTAAAAAGAGGGTTATAGCGTATGAGATTATGTATTATCAAAAATACAATTGCTACTATGAATATATAAATTTAAAAAATAAGCTTAATTTGATAACTATAAACTCTATTACTATCAAAGTACAAATGTACAAGTTGTTAAAGCTGATTCAATGTTTCTCGTTTTTATATTTTTTTCTTCTTAAAACTTCTTAAATATAATATTTTGTTAAATTCAAAATTTGTATGTGCTTATTTGTAATAACATTTTATTCTCGTTATAACGTGCATATTTATACCAAGGTTTAAAAATTAATATTTTATAAAACTTAAATATGTAAGCATTTATTTTTACTAATTATTTTTCCGTTGCGATATGTCTGTGAATTTTTAAATAACTTCCTTTTTTACATTAAAATTTGAATATCAGCATCACCGTAAATGCATGAGTTTGCAACATTTTTATTTTTTATAAACTTTTGAATGCTATCAATGAAGTCTAGGTTTTATTATTCTTGTTTAAAGTTACATATATCGTCAACACCCCCTTAAATGTGTGTGTTCGTGATGACATTAGTTTATTTTACTATTTTACGCCTCTAACATAATACCTTATAAACCTATGTGTACATATACGTAAGCATGTGGGTTACTTCTATGTAACAATCATATATATATAGTTTTGTTTCTTTAGCTTTGTAAATGTAACCTTGATTTTACCCCCAAATCTGTTTTGTTCCTTTAGCTTTGTTTTTTTTATCATGAGAAAGATGAAGATGACGTTGACAATGAAGGCATGCTATTTAGTTTCAGACGAAGAAGATGCTGACATAAAGATAGGATTAGTCTTCTCTTTGATTTTCAGGAAGCTTATGATCTTAGGTAAAATGGTGTTACAAAT
This sequence comes from Flaveria ramosissima, assembly GCA_025215565.1. Taxonomy (NCBI): domain Eukaryota; kingdom Viridiplantae; phylum Streptophyta; class Magnoliopsida; order Asterales; family Asteraceae; genus Flaveria; species Flaveria ramosissima. The sequence continues at coordinate 76,336,290 of CM046036.1, forward strand.
TGCTTTGATATTTTTGTTTAATCACTCATCTAAAATCTATTTGGTATTTAGTTATTGTGGTATATTGTTTTATGGTATATATGATGTACTCTTATATTGATAAGTTTTTGGTGATAAACAACATCTTTGACTAAGTTGTTAATCCAAATTTTGTTAAATCTTCCCCTTTCATTTTGTTTTGTGCTGCTTCTTGCTCCATGAATTTTAACATCTGAAGCCACAGCCATCTTTTCATCGAACAAATACAATCTACATATCTAAGTTCAAGTCCGAGTTACGTCGATTTGTCACATATTCATAAAGCTTCTTGACTCTAAATCCATCGGAAGTTACATGTTTTGTTAAGTCTCTTAATTTATTCGGCTATTAGTTCCTGATTGTAGTGTTACTGCTTATTAGTATGAACTAGTATTTAACCCCACGCGTTGTGATGGAGGCGTAAAACTATGTCAAATAACATCAATGTCACACCGTCGCTAGCAAGCACCAACACCAAAAAAACTCGTAAAACAAAAGAAATAAAATCAAACGAAAAATAGATGTAAAAACTTTCGGCGTGTTAATGTGTATATATTAGAACAAAGTGTATTACACAACACAGTTGTGAAACAAAAAAAAACAGATGTAAAAACGTTAAACCACATATGCATGTGGATGTATGTTAACTCAAAAATTTTAGACCGAGACGTAAAACAAAAAATTATAAAATATGAGAAGTATATGAGATTAAAGTTGAAAATGAAAAAGTATTAGGGTTAATTGTAAAAGACAAAAACTATAGGGTTAAAAATGAAAAAAGTAAAGAAAAAAACAAAGTGAGATACAATCTATAAAACATAAAGTACAAACCTTAATGCATAAGTAAGTAGATAATTAATATTATATAAATTTCATGGTTACATTATGTTTTTAGTTTGATTGTTATATTCAAGTTTTCATGAAGCTGGTACTGGAAGTGATGTTGAAGCACAAAGACGTAGTACACGCAGAAAAACTTGGTCAAGTTAAAACATTTCTTGAAGAGGTTTAAATTTTAAATTTATATTTATTTCAATTTTATGTTTGCATGTTATCTTGATCAATGATTATTCTTAACCAAATATCATAAACGGACCCACTTGAGCGGTTTGATTATGTTGTTGATTTCATTGATTGAAGATTTCAATAGTCTTTGTAATTACTTCATATCTTTTTATCAAAAGAGATGATCTTATATAATTGATAGATAAACAAGATATTTGAGTTCATGTAAAACAGTATTCATGTTTGCTCAATGGTCATTGATTGATCCCATAAAGCCACTTTGACTTTATATGATGAAATTAGAGTCTAAAAATTTTTGTGATAGGAAACTTTGTAGAGAAAAGAGTTGTTTCAAAAGGTTTATTAAAAGTAGTGTTTAGCTGCTTGAAAAAAATAGAATTATATATAGTGTTAGTAGCAAGCAGCAAGAAATAAGAACTTTATGAATCTTTGTTGCTAAAGATTACAAGTTATTTGATCATATCAACGAGTTAATTCTTAATGCACGATGATGGTTTTCGCAGCTCCAGGTATGTGTATTTTGGTTATGTTTTTTTTTTCACTTTTAGTAACTGAATAGTGTATGAGTTTGAAATATATTTGTACATCTTCTTAGTTCATTCTTAATGCCAGAGAGAAATAAAGTTCAATGTTGTGATCAGACTACCTCCCCATTGCCTACTAATCGGTATGTCTTTATAATTACTTTTGGTTAATATCTTCATTCATATGTAATCACACATTGGTCAGGTATTGGTTCTATGTTTTTGTAGATACTCTCCGGTGAGACGATCATTCTATTCCCCGGATCTTGGTCGTAGACCACCACTTGGTTCGATGTTTTTAAAAGAACGCGTCATTCTATTCTTGCTTTTAAAGTATCATCTTTGTTTCATAATATTTTAAAAAATGTCCAGGTCAAAGGGTTCAGCTCAGATAAGCAAAAGTAAGCATCGGTTTAACAACACACTTTTTATCCAAAAGTTTAGATTTTTATTATAGATAATCACCGATACAGATATGATATTAAAACCACATCCTTTCAAATAATCAGGTGTTCAAAATATAATATGATTTATGAGTTATACATGTAAAAAGTACGGTAATCACTAAAATTACCTATTTAATAACCAAAATTGACAATATGAACATTGATTTTGAACTATATAATAGAATCTAACCATAATGATAAATGACTTCTAAACTCCTAACATACTATTAATGTCTATTTTTAGATTTCATATAGAAAACAAGTTTGATTTTGACTTATATTCTCAACTTGGCTGTTCGTTGGTGACATATGCGTTCAACAACTAGATGCCTATGTTCTGCTTTGGCTCTTTTGTGGGTTTATTGTTGCATCAAGTTTGTGCTACAGTCAAAATTTTGACAGATGAAGTGAGTTGTAAAGTTGTTTAAATTTATTTATGAAAAGCTATACACACAAAAAAAATAATAATTTAAATGGTTGATTACATGTGCTGCTGCTTTTGGTGGCCGCCACATTCATTCTTAAAGACAAGAAGAAAACAACAAAAGTGTTTTATCTGTTACATTACTTTGGTTATTGTTGAAACTTGGTTTTCGCTTGATACGACTTACGAGTTAAATTAGGTTGGGGGCTGTTAAAATTGGTTACGGCCAAATTAATATGATACAGTGTCTTGAGGTAAATTATATTTGTTTAACCCTCATGCACATTCAGTTATGTTAGAATTCTAGAACAAATAGCAGCTCTTTTAATAAAATAAAAAAGGCTGTAATGTTACGAACGTAATGATCAGACAATGTACACTTATTTGAGCCTCGGTTTAATTAGTCTTTCATACACGCAACGCGCACATGGGAAACAACACTAGTTTAGTTGGATATGAATGTTGAGGTAAACAACACTACAGCGAAGGTTATCAAACGACTCCCACTGATACAATGGGCATGTTTGGCAATAGCTACTTTTTAACTTTTTGACTTTTTAGAGGGGTAAAAAGACCAAAATACCCCTCCAAAAAAGTTAAATTTTTAACTTTTTAACTTTTTTAGAGGGGTATTTTAGTCTTTTTACCCCTCTAAAAAGTCAAAAAGTAAAAAAATAGTTATTGCCAAACATGCACAATGATCAATCGATTTTATCTCGTAATTTCTCGATTCACACACAAGGTTAAGACTCTCGATTCAAAAACCAAAGAAATCAAGTCGAGGTTTGCTTTGATTTCGCAGATGTTGATGTTGCATACAAGGTATTTGATCTTTTGTCCCTCTTTCGATTACAAGTGATTTATTTGATTCTTGCTGCTGTAGTTAGGTTTTAATTTGCTCATCATGAATAATACTCCATTGTTTAGCCTAAATTGTGTTCAATAGAATGCTAATTGTATCTGGTGACCACCCAACATGATCAATTAGTAAAATTTGGGGCTGTTTTGAGTGTTTTTAGAGGACATTTTCCATTTTACTCTGTAGGATTAAGAAGATAGGTTGCAAAGAGATTTGATTTATAATGGTATATTATGTGTTAGGACTATCAAGGGTTTGTAGTTTTCATATTTTAGTTACCATATGGAACAAATTAATAATCCAAGAAAAGATGAATGATAATGCAAAAAACTTGGTTTTCTTTTCATCTCATGGAGCCATATGCAAAGGGCAGAGTTCAAAATTTCTTCTAAGGGAATTTACAAAACACTCAACATGGGTTGTTTAGTGTGCTTAATTTTGTATTTAACCCTATATTCCACATTCAAATTCAGTTTTGACAAAAAGAAGCTAGAGTCTCCATTTTGATTTCATTCAACAAAGAAAATCAAAGCTAATAACTTTATCTCTTACTTAGCATTGAAGAATTCATTGTATGCTCAACCTTCTCAAAGCTGCAACTTCATTCTAGCTTTGATGAAGACACATTGGATGTGTTTCAATTATATCAAGCAAATATGAAAAAGAGCTGTCAAAAGTAATAGTTTTAAATCAATGAGGAGTAAATGGTATACTCCACTAAACTGTAACATCTTGACTACACTTTGATTAATCCTTCACTAGCTTATAATATTTTTGGTGTTCTCGGAGACATTCCTATTGTAAAGTTGAGCGAGTCTAGATTAGTGTTTGGATTTCTATCTTTGAATGTGTTCTTAAAGAGTTTTTTGTTTGTATTTCCGCTACAAACATGCTTTTGTAGTTTAAGTTCTTTGGTTAATGGAAAACTTATTGTATGGATTGTTATCTATTTTTTTTTAACTTCAATTCGAGTATTCAACTCCTTCAATTCAACAATGATCTCTTCTCATAAATCATTATCATGTATTCATGTTATTCATCCATTATGGGACCAAAACTTTTTTTTTTGAATTACAATGTAACTGTACAAACATTTTTTGTATCTACCTATATATCTACTCACACAAGGTGAGGAAATGCAAGGAAAAAGGCAGAAGTAGTAAGAGTGTGATTAATTATGAAGTTAATGCAAAGTTATTCTTGTAGAGACATAAATTAGTTTTGTTTCCTATTGAGTATGATTGGTTTCTTTCAGTTAAGTAAGTGATCTTACTTGTCCTTTGTAGGAAACCAAGTAATAAATATTAGCACCTAATTCTCTTAAACTTAGTCTCAAATACCAACTTTTCACACCTTGGGAAACTAGGGTGTGGGTCTTTTAGAGCTTTCTGAGATAGTTGTTGATGAATGATGCATACAAGTGAGCTTATTCCCCCAAATTTTCACCAGTAGGTATTGGCTCATTATATCAGTAGTATGATCTTTATATATGAATACTGAATTTGTTGTTTCCTTGATATTTTTTGTATTTACAAGCATCTATTCTGTTGTTAACAACTAGGTTGGCACATGTTCACGACCCACTTCGGCCAGTTTTGACAAAAATCATGGGCCGAAATGCTATGTTTTCGGGGAAAAAGGGGCAAACTAAACCGGCCTGTTGGTTGGGTCAACTGGCCAAAAGGGTTTCGTTTGGCTGTCTGAACTTGTTATAAAACCGTTGGTTTGTATTAAAATTTCGAAAATGATAAAGATGCTTCATGAATACTATACATATGCATGCATACTCCGAAGAAGGAAAAAGGAAATAAATAACAAAGATAAAGGGACAACCAGTTCCAAGCGTAACGTTATACCTGCTTTTTAAATCGTGAACCTAACTGTATTGATATCAAACCGCCTGATTTGCTTCGGTTTAGGTGGTTTAATGGGTTTCAATAGTGTATGAACACCCCAAGTTCTGGAGAATTTTACTGTGGTAACATTTCAATATCTGTTTGCTTTATGTTTGGTGATTACAGATTAGGGACATTGTATTTGCCTTGTTTCCTCACTTTGTTTTAAAATGATGTCAGGTTGACTGGTAAATTTGCTATGTAATGATTTTAACACCAAAAGAACCATTTACCTTTTGGATATAAAAGCCTGGCTGCAATTCACTTCTAATGTTGCCAAGTGGATCCTTTAGTAACTAAATTTCCAGTTGCTTAATAAGGTATGTTGAATTGTATTACTGTAATAGTGTAATCTTAGAAACCTAATATAGAGGTTGCAGTTTTGACCCGTTTACTTATGATTGGTCTAATGGGTCAAATGGGTAAAACCTGGGTTGATGTTTTAAATTTTGACTCATTTACTTGTTAATTTCTTATTTAGGTTGTGCTTTTATCTCTAACGATTCAAACTTTTGAGATTAGAAAAAATATCTTAAAATTATACAGGTCAAACATATGGGAAGTCTACTAGAGTGTTTGTTTTAAATTTATGTTTTTCCAGGAATGTATAATATTTACATCATATTTGAAACACTACATATTTTATATTTACAAATAAGAAAAGCTCGGACAAAAATTGTTTAAGGTCAACCCGAACCGACATGGGAAGTTTGGCACGAACATTTATTTTGACCCATTGCCCAATCAGACAACCAGCCACTTGCCGCCTAATAAACAAACAGCCAGTATGGGGAAAACGCGACAATAGTTGCCTAGGGCTGTATTTATAACGTATACAATTTTTTTAGTAATTTATTCAAGTTATTTATCCATTTGTTATTCCAAAACCGGTTATTGCAAGTAGCTGCGGAGTTGAAGATGGTGACAACACACAGCCATGGTGATGGTTGCGTCAGCGGTGATGACAACGATACAGTAGATTGGTAGCACGTTTCATAAATAACTTGAGTCCTTGAGAAATTAACCCAAAAAGTATAAAAACAACCCTTTACTGAAGAATGAGCGATGCTTGTGAGGAGTATATGTATTTATGTATATGATGCTTATATATCATATATTCCACTAGCTTTGGTTCAACTAATGTCATAGTTATTAATTAGATGGAGTCGGGGATACTTGGTGGTAATGTGTCTCTCTGTTATATAGATGATTAATAGAAGTAGATTATTAGCCTCTAAAAAAACACACGTGGTATCGGTGGGGCGTTGAAAATTTTCCGGTAATCCAATACGAGGACTCGGTGATGAGAATTTTAGGTTTTTTTCACCTTAATTAATTGTATTTATTAACATGTATTATAAATTGGTTATATCACCAGGAAAATTATGTGCTTAGCAGGCCTTTTAAGCTTGAAATTGTGTTGGTATTTGCAAGAGTGGATCAACTTTTTGGTATATTGTATTCACTAAACTTAAAACAAGTTATGCATGAAGTATAAGTATTTAAAACATTGCTCTATAAAATTATAAGTCACCCTCTAAAATAGCTATAATATGTCTCTTCACATTTAGTTAGACTTGCTATTTAAATCATATAATTTTTTATATGTTTTTTAATTCGTTTTGTTTTTTGCCTCGACCACATTTGATAGGTGTTTAATTTTTTTTCCTCTTATAACCTTTAATAATGATTTCATATAAATTTACAAGTATATTGTTGCGAATATTTGTATTTACATTTTGATGTAAATTTCATATTAGATGAAGTTGTGTATGTTTCAAAATATTCATTTTAGGTTTTTATTTCCTTTTTCTCTTTTTTTTCCTATTACCAAGTATATACAGAAACCTATTAGTGACTTTCAACTTGCGTTTTTCTCACCTTTAACGTACGTTAGTTTTTTTTTACAGTTTTACGCCTCCGTCGAAACATGTGAAGCTTAATATATACTAGTGTATACCTTATCATAAATGAAGGGAACTGTTTAAATGAAACATTCTATCATCGGGATATGAGCATAAAGCCACTTGACTAAAAGCAACTTTTGTATATAATGGATTATAACTTGATATCCAATGTATTGATGGAGGAGTAACATTTTTTGAAGTTTAAATGGATTATGTTAAATTCTAACATGTCTTGTTTACCGAATTAAGTTAATACATAGGTTAATTTAAAAAAATACATTGCTATCGGAAATGAAATGCTTACATTATATATATATATATATATATATATATATATATATATATATATATATATATATATATATATATGTGTGTGTGTGTGTGTGTGTGTATATATATATGTATATATATATGTATATGTATATGTATATGTATATGTGTGTATATATATATATATATATATATATATATATATATATATATATATATATATATATATATATATATATATATATATATATATATGTATTCATTTTAAAAATATTAAGTAATGGTCTATTTATGAAGCGAATACACAATCGTTTGTGAGGTCAAAGCTTGCCAAAGAATACCATTTCTTACATTTGTCGTTATGATTGATAAAACCAATAATACATTCAATCGTGATAGACCAAAATAAACCTTTCTTTGGTATAAGTCAATTTTAGAACGTAAGAAAGTTAAAAATTTTAAAAAATTTAGCTTAATGATTCGGAATAAGATTTACCACATTTTTAATTTTGATGATGCAAAGAAATAATTAGTAATAAATTAATCACTGGTTTATAATAATTGTTCTATATTAAAAGAACAAGTTCCTTGAAGTGGAAGATGGGAACAAGTGTGAAAAAGAGTGAAAATTGCACTACTAATGCAATTTTAGGGTTGTAAAGTGTTTCATAATTGGATTCTTCACTTTTAGTTGACACACATAAAGATGGAATACTTATAATATAATTTAATTTAAATTCAAGTATTTCGTTTTAGATTAATTAAAATACTTAAAATATTTTCTTATGCCAAAAGGCCAATCAAGATGATTCCAATTCCATTCTCCACTTCCCTAATGCATTTTTGAATTATAGGTCAAACTTCTTTATGAAGAATTTTGCAAGAACCCTAAAAGAAAATATTTCGAAATTTATAATTAGAACTTGATACTACAACCCCATTTGCATCTTCTATTTGCTTTTATGATTGAAATTCTATCATTCATTGATTGAATCAATCATTCATTCCTCTATGAAATAACTCTATTCTATGATACATGCTATTTATTTTGGCTTAGTTTGAGTTGAATTCTCATCAAAAAATTTTAAGGACTATATTATATATTTTAGGGTTTAGGGTATAAAACTATATAAACTCACTCTTAAGCAAAATTATACTAACTATAAGATTTTGATTTCGATTTTCATGTCGTACACTTCTTTGAAGTCGATATACAATTTATATGGACGGGGTCGATTGAACTTATTTGAAACTAGAAATTTAGGGGTGCTAAGGTTTGAAGTTTGTTTTGGATTGAATGTGATACTCATGATGAGACCAAACATTCATATAATTATTTGTATTTGTATTCATATGTCCATTCTCGGATTTCTCTGGTTTCTTTTGTCTTCTTTTCTCACTCATAAGTCCACCTTTCATATAATATTATAGCTTTTATGTAATACATGGGAGCATTGATAAATTTATTTTAAAAATTAAGATAAAAGTAAATATTGTTTCCAATAGATTTTGCAATCAGTGAGCGTATTCAAAAACTCAAAGTTCATGGTCTCGAATACGAACCCATACAAGTGCTCAAAAAGATACAAAGCATCGACATAATCACTTTTTGTTAGAATAAACGTTCACATAACGCAAGCTTCCAAAATACCAATAGTTTGACAATCGTACCGCTGAAGATTCCCGTCATGAATGACTTGATCAGCTTGACATGGTCCATAGGATTAAGAATATGTATTAAAGTACCTGATAAATTACCGAATATGACACTATAAAACCAGATTATGTCATCTCAACAGCGTATCGATACCGGCTAATTTGATTCTAGTCTTAAATAGACATGACATCCGTAAATGTACCCTCATTATGTTTTTAAAAGCAATTAAAAGAATATTTCCGATAATGCAAAATAAAGATAACCTTTTTGTTCTATTTGATTCCAAAAATTCTTTCTCATCAACTTGATAATAGCATAAATTTCAAATAAAAAAATATTAGTGGTTGGATAAAGAAAGAATAGAATCTTACCTAAATCTTTTCAATTTGTCGTTTGAAAATACAATTTTGATACCAATTTATTATTAAAAATAAATTTATTAAATCGGTAGTTGGACCTACTCTAACAGTACGCATGTTTTGATCTTTATCATAGCTACTTTAGGCCCATCTATTAGCCCATATATTGGTAGTTATATTATGAACTACACAAAATTAGTTTGTCCCGATGAACGGGTTCGGTCCTAAATCGGTTTGTGCTTTGGTCGGTTCGGGATGGAAACCGGTTGTGTTCTGATTTAGTTCGAGGAAGGTAAAAACCTTATCTGGTTGAAACTGGTGTGGATTGGTTCGGCCTAGAAACTAGTTTCAAACCAGTAATTCTTAAAAAAAGTCTTCTAAAACAAAATTTTAAAAAATAAATACATAAAATATTTAGCATAAAATCTTCTTTTGTTAATTAATGAAAGTTTACAAACAAGAGAAAATTAATTTACCAAAAAACATAATTTAAAAATTAATGCATGAAAACTTTTAATATAGTTAAACAAAATATGAATTTTGTGGAGTTGAAGACCAACATGAATAAGAAAACCGAGGTTTGAGTGAATAGGAAATTTTAAGGATTTGAGAAGAATGTACTAAGACACAAAAAGTGTCTAAGACAATGTACTGTTCAAATATTGTGTCATTGAGAGTTTTTTTTGTTTGTTTAGGAAGTTAACTATTGTGATCAAACTAATACATCTAATACTTATTTATACTAGTAATTCTTAGTTTAAATGTTTAGGGTGAGCTATCCTAAGATCTCATAAAGTAGGTGGAGGTTTTGGATTCAAATTCTAATCGGAACAATAATAAAAAGGGGGGTCAAGTGGGACAGAGAGTTTTCTCATCTAATGTAAGTTTTCTATTAAGGTGGTCTCAGGTTTCGTAATTGGGTAATAGAAATGATCGGTTGATCCAATGGTCCGCCAGTGATCTAATAAAGCTGTTCAAAATAGAAAAAAAAAACTAAACTAATTAACTAGCAATGAAAAATCACCATGACTTTCTCATATTTACAATCTTGTTATCGTCTTAATCTTAATCATTACTATTAGTGTTTACAAACACTTCCCTAAGGTTTTATGTATATTTGATTTATATATATATATATATATATATATATATATATATATATATATATATATATATATATTCATATAAATGAAATAAAAAAATGGCAAGTGATTTTGTTGTAGAAAAAATGAAAAAAATAAAAAATAGAATGGAATATTTGAGTTAGAAGATGAAGCAGACAAAAGGGATATTCAGGGGGTGGGGGTTAGTAGGGAAGAAGATATCACGTGTGACACGTGTCACCACACCTATAGAATCTTTGCCTCCATATCATATGCATACACGTTACAAACACTTTTTTTTATTTTACAAAAAGCAAAATATTCTCACACGCTATGCCATTTTGTAATTTATGCATTGTATGTTGTACATATCACCTTTTATTTTGTTATTTTTCAAGAACATAGTTATTAGGTTACGGTATGATTCTTTCATTCTTTGGAGAGAATAGTAAAATTTAAATATATTTATACAATAGCTTTACGATATATCTTTTTCATATTTATATGATAGTTTTTATATTTCACTCGGTAATAATTAAGCTTTTTTTTTTAACTAAAGTTATTCATGTTATTTCATAACAAAATCCACTCAAATGTCAGTATTATTTCATTGTAATGGAACTTTTTAATGAACTTCAAATATTTTAATTTACAAGCTTAATATGAGGTATGTAATATCAAACAAGTGAGGATAAAATATATATGAAACTTGTAAACTATTTTGTGATTATTTTACAAGCTTAACATGAGGTATTAGGTACATGTGAGGAAAAAACATACTTAAAAGTAATAAAAAATTTAATTAAATTGCTTTCTGTCGGAATTTCTATCAAATTTTCGACTAAACATTTTTATATTTATTGCTACTATCTTTTAATGATCATAATATTTTTTTAGTGACATAATAACCAAAATAATTTATTTCATTTATTCTTTTAGATTTTAGATCTTTTCAACAAAATAATTTTTCGAAATTAATTTATAAATTAATAATTCATTTGTTATACAATCATCGGTAATTTGTCTGAAGCTTTAAAACTTTTAGCGAAAAATCCTTTTGTTGCTAGTTTGATGGGAAGTTGTGATAAAATTTTGTTTTTTTCCGTCTGAAATTCATTGGAAATTTGGTGGAAAAATATTTTGGAAACCCTCTCCTTTAATTTTACCACAACTTTTCGTCCAACTAGAGACAAAATGTTTTTATCAGAATATCACCGCTAAATATTTAAATTTCTGATAATTTAGGGACAATTGTTTGACAACTGTATTATTAAATAAAAAGTTTAAAAACCAAAAAGTATTTTGTCAGAAACTTGTCAAAAATAAAAAATAAATAAATTATTATAGTTTTGTTTATTATGTTATTTGGAATTTTTATTAACAATCAAATTCCATCAGATAATTATCGCCAAAATAAATTTAAAAAATAATTTTTATATTAATTTTCAATCTCGTTGAAAACGCGTTGCAAAATAATAAAGTTGAAAACTTAAACTTTAATTCGAAGTTTGTAGCTAAACTAAAAAAATAAATATAGAAAAAATAATTTTTAGTCAGGATTTTGTCACAAAAGTAAAATTATAACTTTAAATAAAAGTATTTATTGAATTTTTAAAAATAAATATAAATATTAATATTAGTAAAAATTATAAATTAAAAAGTTATTGAAAAATTATCACAAACTAGTAGGAAATATATAAAATAAGTTTTCGAAAATTTGTCGAAAATTAGCGATGAAAAACTTCTCGCTAATTTGTTAGAAATCTTGTAAGAAAGCTGTCTAAAAGGTTTTCACACGAGGGCTTTCCAACAAACGTTTTTTCTCTTCAGAAATTCTACACTAAAGTACGTTTCAAATGATATTCTCTCGAAAATCACTGCTGGAAAACAATAAGTTTTTTGGTAATGAATTCTATACTATATAAAACAAAAGTTAAAGAACATACAAATCACACGGTCAAGCTTTATCTCCTCCATAAAAAAAATTAGGGTCGAAATCAAAAACTTCAATGAGCAATGTACCAACTATAAAAAAATGTACCATTTATGCAAGGTTGGATTAGACATTATTTAATAACAACAATGAATGCTAATTCCTTGGATCAAACAAAACTTAAAGTTGAATTAGTCTGTAAAGAATTATAGGAATTTTTGTGAAAAGGTATTGTGTTATTATGTAGATAACCGCTTTCCTGTCATAATGCATAATCCTTCGATGACGTCCAATATTCAAATGACGCTTATACTCACTAAAAAAGATAATGTAATTATCACAATATGTTGCATTAGGCCTTGAAATAGTTACATTAAGTCTTAAAACGGTTGCATTAGCCTAGAGCAACTTTTTATCAAAGGCCGTATTAGATGAAATTAATACAGTAGATCTAAAACAATTTTTGTTAGATAATATAATTCTTTTATTGGCAAATGTAATATTCTTTAAGCTAATGCAACTCTTTTTGAAAGGTTACTTCAAAAGTATTACGTTATGGTCATTTCTTTAGTAGTGACCATACATTCAATAAAATAAATGGTCACACAACATTATATAATTGGTCATTACAACTTCTTATGCTTCACACTAAAATTACACTTTGTAGTTGATTCGGTTTGTACATACATGCATACATACGTACGTATACACATCTATCAATACTAATAAAAGAAGGTTTTTGTAGTCACTTGTCACAATTCTAAAGCTCCTAAATTTTATATTCCCACTTATCTCTGTTAATAAATATCACATTAACTACAAATGATTTATTTATTATTTTTCATATTACAAATATATATATTTTTAAAAAGAGATCTTTATACAAATGCAAATTGTAAAGAAATATTTTTTTATAAAATAAGAAATTTTTTCAAAAAAAATATCAAACTTTTAAAAAACACAATATATTTTAAAACCTGTGGCTTTTAAAAAATAAAATTCTTATGAAACAAAAATAATTAAATTATAAAGTTATAATACATAAGTTATTAAAAATGACACTTTTCTAAAAACGGTTTGTGTAGAAACAATTTGTTTAAACAACAAAAAAATTAAACAAAAGTTAAAAAATATGATTCGTTCTTTTATCACTCGTAAGTAATGTCAATTATATCTTATATCAAATAATTGATTTATAATTCATTAATTTTTATTAATAATTATTTAATATTTTATTTATTAAATCCGTGTAATACACGGGGTACAAACGTAATACATGTATAAATATAAAGTTGGTCTTGTGAGGAGAATCTTGAGAAAAGGTAAGGCTTGTAATCTTGTTGTAGAAGACTGATTATAGAAAGTGACCAACTTTGATCCATCATTTTACTCTCTCAATCTCATGGAGGAATTAGATTCTCACTCATCTTTCTCCTTTTGTTTTCAAGGAAAAGGTATGTTTTGATTCTACTGCTACTAGACCTTACATTTATCTTCTATCTTTATACTTGAAATACATCAAATACTATCTTCATTGATTAGCTGGTCTTACAAACCCTTGATTCCATTTTATATTTTTGCACAAACAATTTATTTTTAATATGTAAATTAAAAATGTATAACATGAAAAAACTATAGTAAAATGAAACCTAAGTATGTGGTCTCCCACTTCGAATCCCTTAGTAATCAAGGAGATTGCTTCTCTTCTTTATACGATGGGATTCCTATATATATTCCTTCTTTTTCAGACAAGATTATGTGACATTTATTTACGTTTTATGAATTTTATAGAAAATAATTGAAATAATATATATTGTTGGAAAAACTAGTTGAAAATATGAATTTAATAATTTTGGACAGAAATATATCTAGAGATGAGTAACATAACCATTTATGAATTTGCGTGTTGCATGATAAGAGTTTCAACGCAAGCTTAAATGTATTCTACATGAGTTAAGATAAATGAGATGTCGTTGCTCAAAATAATAAGTTTGATTTAGAAATTGTAAGGATGAAACAAATTAAACTTGTCCCATATACGTGGCTTAACAAACTTAGAGTGGTATATTAGCGAGCGTTTTCATTGGATAACAAGTGGGAAGCCAACACACGCACGTGCCTTGATGATTGGGGACATGTGAAGGGCGTAATGTGACGTCTTGTTGACGCATGCCCTTGCATTTCACATCTCATATTAATGCGGTTAAAGTTGCTTATTACAAGACTAAATATGCACGCTGATTTATCTTTCGTGTGCTTATGAAATGAACTAGCTAGAAGATTCTTTTTTGAAAGTTACAAATGAAACAACACACCCAAAGATGAGTGACTTGACTAGTGACTAGTACTAGTATTAAAAGTTAAAAAAAAGAACGTAAAATAAAATACAAATACTTTCGTAAAATTGTTCTATTTAGCTCAATATTTTTCTCGTCTTCCAACGATCAAACACCTTAAAACCTAATCTTATCTCAGACACATCGATAGATTAACTACTACCCCAACTGTGAAATCATGAAAAAACAACTTTGTAAGCACACAAAAGTTGTTTTAAGAAATATGTGTAATACAAATGCTCAGCCAACACCAACATTTATTATTTGTTCATTCAAGGGAGGGTGTACATCTACGTATGTGATTTTAAATATGTTCATTTTTGACATGTAGTGAGTTTTTCCCTACAGTATGTTTTCAACCAAATTACTACTCTTCATGTATGTATCACAACTGGATTATTTTTGGATAAAAATATTAGTGCAAAGGTGCAATTGATAACCATGATTTTGGAAATTCTTGAATATGCATCTTGAAATGATTTCCATTAATCAAGATATTGGAAAAGAAATGGTTAAACTTGATTTTGTGTTGAAAGTAGTTAAACAGATTCAATTTTGAAATATTTGATTTTGGAAGAAAAATCCATATTTAAGCATACACACACATGACTAGGGGACGTCCACAGAGAAATTTAGCAAAATGATAAAATATTATTTATTTTTTTATAACAACTACTTTTTTACTCTTAAATATAACATTATCCTTTACTTGCAAGGATTTAAAACACGTATCTCATTTGTGGAGGACAATTACTACTCACCAATCATCACATTTGTAAGAATTTAAACAAACACCACTTTTCTACTTTGTCTTGTTTTAATATGTCTTCTAATTAAATAGTTATTGTTTGTGTTGACTAGTATTTGTAGAGTGATTCATGATATTTGATTTTCTTTTTAACAAAAATATGAATATTAAACTCGTTACGACTTGTTTGTGAGACTTTCAACTCTCACAAACTTTAACACTTTTATATTGATTGATAATTTAAGAGTTATTTAAATCGGTGTTCAGACATGATTTTTTAATACGTTGTTTCACTAGCTTAGAGTGTTTAACATTTTACGATAAGTAGTCGGAGAGAGGCTTAGAACATTAGCATGAGAGGTAAGGTAAAGGACTTTACAAGTCAAACATTTAAAAGCTTTAAGTCTATATTGTGCCAACTAACTTATGGGCAACGTTTATTGACAATAACAATATACTATGTTGTTACCATGAACTTTTTTTGTCTTGACTATGGGAAAAACACCTATGCTTGCTTATAGATAAGCTAGATAGCTTTACCTAATGTATATGTTAACTAACATTCAATCAACATATTCAACTATTTTTAAGTATAAATAATATTATATCATTTCAAACCAATACACAATACACAACAAGCACTTACTCGTTATGTATAAATCTTGTTTCATTTCATTTCATTAAGCAAATACAACCTCAATTATATACACCTTAAATGGTATTTTAAACACACCATAGTATCCAAACATATTGTATTACTTATGTTATTATTACAACAATAATGTTAAATAACTATTTAAAAAGTTTGGGCTCTTGGACCTAAGTTCTTTTACAAAAATTGGGAGGTGATAAAGATACCTTGAGAAAAAGGGGGTCTTTGGTCTACATTCAATAAAAATGACTACCGGGGCTATAAAAATGGATCCTCGCCCAAGATCCGAATTTTTATTATCTTGAAACTTGTGACCCTTTTTTATCTTTTATTTATATTTATAATTAAATAATTGAATATTTATATATAGTTTTAAAAAATGATAAAGGGGTATCTTCAATACCTTCCTTCTCACTTCACCAAAGTTTGGTGTTGCACAAGATCCTTACTTTAATCTTCTTTAAGTTTAACAAGGAGTGTTTCTTTTTTTTTTTTTTTAACCTTTGTGGGTTCTTGTGTCACTAAAAGATTGAATTTATCTTTTTATTGAGTAAATTCAATCATAACTTTTAATCCATATATGTATCTTCCTAAATTTAAAAGTTAAGTAATTATGTGTTTTTTATTATAAAAATATGTTGATATAAACAGTTTTAATATTTAAAATATTAAATCAGGTTTCCTTACTATTCTACTAGTCTAAAATCTAATTAAATCCATGCAAGTTTTTATGTCCTTTCTTTTCATGTTAATTTTTTTATTTTATAAATGATTAAAAAAAGTGATTAAGTTGTTCAAGTTTAATATGAACTAAGAAGTACTATGAAATAGAAGTGACTAAATGGCAATCACAAGTTATATAACTGTTTTATATAGGCCATCTAACTAAAATAAATTGATATGAAAAAAGCACAAGAATGAAACGATAGTGATTTTTGAAGTTCAAAGATGATTTGAGCGACTTATCATGATAATGTTAAAATTTGATTGCTTTTCATAATTTTCTCGCTTATAGTGACACAATAGATTTTTGTTAAAAATCTAACATATAACACTCAAAGTATACTGTTACACGAAAATAAATATGACAGATCATAAGGAGCACGAATTTAGAGTTTCACGTTTTGCATTTTAAGTCGGATTTTGAAGTGAAAGATAATATGTTTTGCGGGGGGTCTCAACGTTTTTAGAGGCCTAAAGCGTAAATGAAATCGAAGGCCTTTTAAAACTTTATCTTTAAAAACTCTCATGTTTTGAAGCACAAACACTAATTGATTCATGATTCCTAAATCAGTTTATTCAAAGCAAATTCTAATTGATTCAATGATTTTATATTCTAATAAACTATAACAAGTAAAAAGCTAAAACAAATAAACAATTAGCGATTTGCAAACCAAATAAAAAGAAGCATATGCAAAACTAAAACAAATTTAGAACAATTAGCAATTAACAACTTGTCCCTAGAACAAAGAATTAAATAAAATCAATTAGCAATACATTAAGCAATTTACCTTATTTAAGGAGAGAATCAATCAATAAAAGAACCCGTTCAGCCTAGTATCTAATCGTGAATCCGTTACTCCACTAGATGTCTAGATGAAACCGAAGTTTAAAGGCTTCTTAATTGCAACGAAATTAAAAAAAACAAATTGTGACTCTACCGGATGAAATTAGAGAAGCAAACATAGGTTAGGGGGGTTCTTATTCGTGACTCCAGTGAAGAAATAGAAGTTCTTGGTGGCTGGGTTCGCTTGGGGCAAGCAATATCATAGGCGAATGATGAAATCGAAGGTGCGTGGTTGTTTATCTTAACATTCCCCGCTTTGTACGTCTCTTTGTTTCAACTCCCCCAGCCTCAACCTTACAATCAGGAATTGACCAATAGCTTATGTTGAAGATCTACGACCTGCTGACCTATGTTTCTTTCTTTCTTTCATTCTCTTTTTTTTAATTTAGTTAATTTTAGGCTTAGACTGAGAATAGGCTATACCAAACGATTTACTTTTCGGTGGCCTATTAGAATGGGTGGGCCTAAAGCCCTAGCTTATTTTTTTAAGCTATCGAGCCGCCCCTGATGTTTTGTTATGTTATATAATACAACTTAAAAATACAAGTAAAACAAATCTATAACATAAAAAATAGTATACTAGATATCTTCTCACATATATGTATGCATCAATATTTAGCGTCTATGATTATTATCATTACTTTATCTACTTGAAAATTGTCGATGGGAAAATTTGTCTTGATGTGATAAAATTCAGAAATGGCAATTTAAGGAAGAAAAATAATCTTACAATTCAAAAAGACAAATGTATTTATATACTTAATAAGGAAATTGTTTTTGATTACATAAATATAAATATTAAGTTGTTACATATAAAATGGACTACCAAAGTGCATGTAGACTACGAGTATTAAGGAGGGTGGAATTGTGACACTTTCTTCGGAAGTTGAGTGTTCAAGTTTCACAATATATAATAATAATGATTTAGGAGTATAATTAGAGTGTGTATGAGTTAGTCGGTAAACAATCATATAAAATTGATTAATCATAAAATCTTATATGTATTATTAATTTCATGTACGTATTTTTACAAAATTAAGATTCTTTTAAGGATAAGAGAAGGTTTGTATGATTAGAGCGTGTATGAGTTAGTCGGTAAACAATCATATAAAATCGATTAATCATAAAATCCTGTATGTATTATTAATTTCATGTACATATTTTTACAAAATTAAGAGTTTTTTTAAGGATAAGAAAAGGTTTGTATAAAAATTTTAGATAAAGATGTGACGGAGAATTAAGCTTTTATTACACATATATTTATAAAATTCTGGTTCATGTAAAATTTTTCATTGAAAGCTTATGATCACACCCCGATGTTAGGACATCCCAAGAGCTCGACCCGTTGATACACATGCTTTTATTTATTTATTCATAAATCAAAGTTTTCGCAACGGAATAAACATTTTGTAAAACACATATTTCAATAAACATATATAAATGAAGATAAGATGCATGGGAGCTTTTGTGTAATAGTGTTGAATTAGAGACGTAGAATTGGAATTCAGATATTCCTTACTTGGGGACGAATAAATATACTTTTATTATTTATATACTACTTATTTATTTATGAACAACTTTTTAATAAAACTAGAATAATAGATATTCTCTGTTACACACAATTATGCACAACCCTATATAAAGTAGCATATGGTGGATTGATACGAACACCAATTTGAATATTTTACTTCTTATTGGTTTTTACACCAAAATTGTATAGAATGTTTTGGTATATGCCTTTCAATATGAACTAAATTAATTTTTACTAGGATTGAAGTAAGAATCATTTTGTTTGTTTGTATATTGTTTATTGAAGTCTTAATCGCACTATTAGTAATTAACTATATGTTTTAAACTTTTATCATACACGCATATAATTCCCATTATGTAAAATGTTATTTAGTAACACGATAAAGGAAGCTTCATAAAAAGTAAAAAAAAATTCGTTACTGGTTGTCCAGATGCAAATATTAAAAAATGGGTAAGTAGTGATCACGAGAGTGAAGCTATATTTGCTCTGCATCAAGCCTTGGTGATGGGATAACTCCTAGAGTTCTAGAATAACGTAAATACACAATAATTAACACCGATCTAGAAAGAGTTTTGAATGGCTAACTCCACACGTTGGGCAATCGTATTTATTCATGTGATCATCCTGGTCTAATTAACATTGAGAAATAGCGATCAACATTTTTTAAGACTACATTTAGCTTGAAGGTTGACACTCGATAACAAGTTAGACTTCAATAGCCCGACTATTACTAATCTTGTAAATTGATACATGTTACCCTTAGGTTAGTAACCTGATTACTTATATGTATAATGGGTTTGTCCCATATAATTGACAGGTGACTTGGTTTCGATGGATGATTTGATTAGGAATGTCTTTACCAGAGATTTTTACAGTGTGGTTTGTTCACTAACCTACGGCTTCAGAATACAAATTGAATCGCACAAGTTGGGTGGGCACCTGTTGTTTTAGTTGGTTGGCGGTTTCGCGGTTTGGCAAATTTGTTACTGATTCTTTTTTTATTTCTTCAAAATCAGTAGTTTTCTAGTCAAAATTATAAATAATAAAGATGGTTCAGTGTGAAGCTAGTACGTGCTAGAAGAATCACAAGGTCAAAGTCCGATGATGCCATTGTAATACCTAATCCAGTCATGGTTATAAGGTTTTTTTTCAAGTTCATAGTAAGGGAATGAAGAATAAGATTAATGAAATTGCTCATGTCATTATAGAATAGTAACATTGATGATTGTTTCTTATAAAACTTATCGTTTAAAAAGAAAAAGAACCTTGGAATTAGGCGATGCTCATATTTCAAGTTTCATTTTAAATATACTTCTTTAAGCAAATATATAACAATCGCCGTACCTTTATTTTAGACACATCGTCGCATATTGCAAAGCTTTTATCATGGAGAGAACGGAAACCTATAAATTAATAATTATGTATCTTTTATACATATAAACATAATTAGTTTCATTCAAAGTTAGTAAAAATCTATTTTTTCAACAAATCATCTAAAAGTTTCTTGAGAAGTATAATATTCTTGATTAATACAATAAAACCTTGCTTGTAAATAATTGAAGAGCTCATGAGATACCCGAAGGTATGTTAGCCTTAAATGTATACAGCATTAGATTGCCATTCACTAAAAATTTAATATTTTATATAGAGACCTTAGACCTTGAGGAAACTACTAAATAATATGCATATACATAACATATTGGTGAAGGTGCATCTATAATCAAACAAATAAACACGAGAAAATAAAGAATATTTTGTTTTCTAAAAGTCATATTTTGTTAGAACAAGAATATTTTAAAGTTGAATATTAAGATCTTAGGCAGATATTTCATAAAATAAAACGTGAAGCTTTAAAAAGATAAGAATACTTTTAAATGGTGAATAGATTTTAAACTTATGCAATCAGAACTGCATATATATGATTGGCTAAGTTACTTTATCACTAGTATGTTTATAAACATTTTTGCTACATCTTTTTATATATAATTAAAACAACTGCACACAAAACCATTAGTTTTGCATTTAATTATATGCGTAACTATTTAAACTAATATTTTTTAAACCAATTTTGTAACAAAAAATTTATATATATTGTCACAGGGAAAAATACTTGATTATATACAAATGCTTCTTTTATACTAGAAGAACTGTATTTTCTAACTATTTTAATTTGTGAAAAATAAATGCAGCACTTAAGGTCTGATTTTAATAAACTCATTATTAAATCCATTAATAATTATTATTGTAAATTTACTGTCAATTAATAAGTTTGGACCATATCTTTTTATATTGTTTTAGAGTTTTGTCTCGTAGAGAGTAGATCAACTGGTTTAGGAGGAGACATCGTATGACTTTTCAAAGTGGAGGTTATGTGTTGAAGTCTTACTAGGTGCAATATGCTCTAAGTGGGCCAAGGGTTTTACCACAGTGAGCCTTTGGGTGGTGGGTTTCTCTTAGAATGGTGTACGAGCCGGGTCACCAGCGCTGTCTGTGATCGCGGGCGTGGGTGGCTTTTCGCCAATGGGTTTACCCGGATGACCGAGCTTAAAATTATTCGTTGGTCGTTAAAAAAAGACTCAAATATGATTTATTTGATAACAAAATATATTTATTATCATTTGCTTTTCAGTAATAGCTAATCAAATTATTCAGTCATATGCACTACCATTGTAATAAATTTAAAGATATGAATTATCATGCTTAAATTTTATTATAAAAATATATTCTTTTGAGGTATGTTTACTAAAATAGTCAAATATCACATCCAAAGTTACATTTATTTTTGAAATAGATATATATTTTAGTTTTCTATGAAAAGGAAAGTGTGTTGGAAAAGGTTATTAAGGAAATAGGTATACTTTATAAGAAGGATAAAAATGCATGTTGTTGGGTGCATATTATGAGGAATGTAAAAACATGCATATAAAAAGTTAAAGGAAGAAGAATCATCTTTTGAAATTTATTTGATTGAATACTAATAATAATAAAAATAATAATAATAATGATAATAATAATAATAATAATAATAATAATAATAATAATAATAATAATAATAATAATAATAATAATAATAATAATAATAATAATAATAATAATAATAATAATAATAATAATAATAATAATAATAATAATAATAATAATAATAATAATTATTATTATTATTATTATTATTAATTATTATTATTATTATTATTATTATTATTATTATTATTATTATTATTAAAATTATATTGTATTGTATTATATTGTATTGTATCATTATTGTTGTTGTTTTTCGTGTTAATTATGACATTTTTATAGTATTACAATCGCCTCTAAATCGTACTTAAACATTTTTGCTTTCTAATACTTTTTATCGGAAGAGATCTCTTTAACTTTTTATCGACAGTTAAAGACTTAATATCAATATTATAACATCTGACCTAAAATTACATGTTTTACTTCTAGTTATGTTTGTTTATTGTTACAAGAAGTTACCCTTTGTTTTAAGCTATCTCTCATCCATCACTTTGAGATTAACAAAAGGAAATTAATCTTAAAGGACTTAATCTTAGTATGAAGTTATAACTTAATGTAACAAATTTTAGGAGTGATATTTCTCTGAGAGATCTTGTTATCAAACATCATTCTTCATCCACCTATATAAAATAATAATTAAGGAGTGATGTACAATTAAGCTTAGCTAAAACCTTGAATACTATATGATAGTTTAAGGTTTAGATTTTATAAACATTATTAGTTTTTCAATGTTCATGTTAATTAATGGATTTATCTAAACTTTGCTTGGTCTTTTGTATAGATTAAAGAAACGGTTATTAATTATTCTAATTATATTAAAAATTTATACTTACGAATTATAAGATTTAAACCTTTTATTTTTATAATAGAGATAGTGAGCCACATTTCCACCATAGTTTCCATTGAAAAAAACAAAAAAACAAAATAACATAAATAACTTTTGATAATTAACAAATCACATCCCATAAATTAACAACATGAGAGAAATGCATGACCCCACAAAGAACCCTTGATTCTTTCTCTTCTCTTCTCCTCTCATTCCACACAAACTTTCATTTTTATTTTTATTTTTTTTCCTTTGTTCTTTGCAAGAAGTTACCATCTCTCTTTACTTTTACTTTTATCTCTCTCTCTCTCTCTCTCTCTCTCTCTCTCTCTCTCTCCACACA
Source organism: Flaveria ramosissima (assembly GCA_025215565.1). Lineage (NCBI taxonomy): Eukaryota > Viridiplantae > Streptophyta > Magnoliopsida > Asterales > Asteraceae > Flaveria > Flaveria ramosissima. The sequence continues at coordinate 76,359,732 of CM046036.1, forward strand.
CACATATATACACATCTCTCTCTCGCTCTCTCTCTCTCTCTCTCTCTCTCTCCACACACACACACATATATACACATCTCTCTCTCTCTCTCTCTCTCTCTCTCTCTCTCTCCACACACACATATACACATCTCTCTCTCTCTCTCTCCACACACACACATATATACACATCTCTCTCTCTCTCTCTCTCTCTCTTAAAATTCCAACTTTATTCTCCTAGACCTCATGACCCCTTAAAAGAAGACGATCCCCCTCTTGATCCTCCTTGTGTTCACAAACAACACCTCTCTCTCTCTCTCTCTCTCTCTCTCTCTCTCTCTCTCTCTCTCTTGAGTGTTTCAAACCCTAGAAAAAAGAAAGAGAAAAGAATTAGGGCATAACACCCTTTCTTATCTTGTTGATCTTTGTTCCAGCATATACACAAACTATTCAACTCATCCCTTTAATTAGGGTTTTCTGATCCTACTATACTATTGTTGATCCACACATATAGATCCGGTTTTAATTATACGCGATAATGATGACATCGGGCTCAGAACTAAGCCTCGAGTGCAAACCGCATGCTTACTCGATCCACTCGAAGACATCGGGTGGTCATGACCAAGCAAGTAATGGACTTGATAATCAAACCCTAAAGCTTGAAGAGTTCCTTTCACGTCTTGAAGAAGAAAAACTCAAGATTGATGCTTTCAAACGTGAACTTCCACTTTGCATGCAACTCCTCACCAATGGTACTATATATCATCTTATCTTCATTTCTTTTTAATTTAGACGCTTTTAGAAACATAACCAATATTATGTTAAGAATCACGAGAACTGTAATTTCAGAAAAAGTTTATTAATTTTAACTCCTATTATTGTATTTATTTTAAAGAATAATTCGATGTGCACATATATAGAATCTATACACATATGCAATTAGATAAAATGTTATCAATAGTATATTGTTAAAACAAAATAAGTCTTTTTTACATATTAAATCTAGTGTATATATATAAATAATAAATTATACAAGTGTTAAATGATTGTAATTTGTAAGTGGCTCTCTCTACATAGATTGCATGCATATAGTTCTGCATGTGTTTTGGGACTTTTTGGTTGTATTTTCCATTAAATTATCATTTATATTCCATAAATTTTTGGTTATAATGAAAAATGGTAACCAAATTTGAGCTAGTAACACATGTAATATTTAATCTTTTACCTTTAGCTTTATGTGTGTGTAACTTTAATTAGTTCATACATATTTTTCATATTTTATGATCATTCAAAAGTAACACATGATTCAAGATTCACGCTTAATTCCACCTTCAAATTCAAATCCTAATCATGATTCTATAATTTTTCTAACTTTCACATAAATTTTCTATAATTTTTGTTTCGTTTCATTATTTTGATTCAACTCTCAACCTATTTTTATTTTTAGCCATGGAGACATCAAGACAACAATTACAAACGTACCGCGCTAATCAGAGTTCGCCACCACTCGAAGAATTTATACCTATGAAGAACTCGAACAGTGAGGGGCCCGAAAAGGCGTCAGTGTTGAGCATCGACAACAAGGCGAATTGGATGTCGTCCGCTCAGCTCTGGAGCCAATCGGGCAACACCATCACTACCACCACCACCAACACCAACACCAACACTGATAGTAGTAATCTTGTGAAAACCACACAAAACACTACAACAACAAATGAAACTAACATTAATTTCGACACTAAACAAAGAAATGGTGGAGCTTTTATCCCCTTTTCGAAGGAGAGGAACTCGTCGTGCTCGAATCCCACGTTGGTTTTGCCGGAATTAGCACTTTCATCCGGCGAAAAAGACGTTGATCATGAAGAAAACAAGAGTTGTGTGATCATGAGGGAGAATAACTCCATCAAAGGTGGTAATGATGAAGTAACCGACACTCAAACCACCACGAACGCCGCCACGAACACCACCGGAGCCGCCACGGGCTCTCAGACACATAGGAAGACGCGGCGGTGCTGGTCGCCGGACCTCCACCGGAGATTTGTGAATGCTCTTCAGATGTTAGGTGGTTCTCAAGGTATAAATCATTTTATAAAAATAATTCTCACTTTATTTTTTTAATTTATATATAAGTCTCATATATCATGATTAATAAATCATTATCTGATTATGTTTTTTGAAACATATTTGATCAGTTGCGACTCCTAAGCAAATCAGAGAGCTCATGAAAGTTGATGGTTTGACCAATGATGAAGTCAAAAGCCATTTACAGGTACAAATTAAAACACATGCATGAAGTGTTTGTACGTTAAGATTCTCATATTGTTGTACAAAACAGACAATGATACTATGTTGTAGGTACAAAGTACAAGCAAAACAGAAGCTTCTTTATGTGTGTTTAAACAAGGGTCTTTCTAATCAACAAATTAATGCACCCCTTTAAAACATGTATCTAATGATAAGTTTATAATTTTGTAATGTTAATCAACACCTAATACTTAAACAACAAAAAGAAAAAAACTAAGAAAAAAAATGAGTCTCTTAAAAGTTTCGGCTGTCAATGATCGCCCGCCCGACACACCCAGCCTCAGGGCCGGCCATGTAAATTTTTAGTCCTTTAGTCTGCTAGTGTAAATTAAGAAAAAAAAACTAAGAAAAAATATGGGTCTCTTAAATGCACCCCTTTAGTCCGCTAGTGTAAATTTTTAACCCGGTAATGTAAATTTTTATATAAATATCGAGTTCGCCCCCTACGGGAATGTTCAAGCTCCGCCACTGATAATCGTGTCTTGTTTTCTTTTGGTTATTTTGCAGAAATATAGACTTCATACAAGAAGACCAAGCCCAAGCCCCCAATCCGCGGGCACCGCCGCGCCACAGCTGGTGGTTCTCGGCGGCATATGGGTGCCGCCGGAGTACGCCACCGCCACCGGAGCCCAAACCCTCTACACCACCCACACCAACACCAACCCACATTACATCACACCCCAAGAATTCTACCCTAGCCCCGTCCTACCGCCACCGCAACCGCCGCACCACCACCACAACAACCACCACCACCACCAACTCCACCACCATAATAACATGTACAAGACCTCTTCACAAGCCACACAGAGCCTGCAGGAGTCCAGCGGAAGAGGCGGCACCACCACCGCTGGCGGCAACCGGTCGGAGAGCATCGAGGACGGGAAGTCGGAGAGCGGCGGCAGCTGGAAGGCGGAGAGTGGTGGCGAAACAAAGGCGTTGATGGTAAGGGAAGAAGGTGAAGAAAGCAATGGGAGTGAGATAACACTCAAGTTCTAGAGTTTATGTATTAATTAAGTAATTAGCTAATTAATTGTTTAGTATAATTAGTTTTATTAGTTTATTTTATGGTGTTATGAAATCAATTATTATGATTTTATATATAGAGTGAGGGGTAAAAAGGTCATAATGACAAGTGAGTAAGTGACAGTTTGTTTTGTTTTTCTTTTAATCACCATTTGTATGCTTTTTTCGAATTTTTATAATGATTAAAGTACAAATATTGACCATATTTTTGGCTTTTGATTGGTTTAAGGACCTCTTTTTGCTGACGAATTGATTAATTTATTTTCACACTTGAAAAGTAAGCATCATTAAATTTATAGAAAATTATAAAAACAGTCCCTGTGATTTGACCATATTGCAGGTTTTGTCCTCAGATTTTAAAAATTACAAATATAGTCCAAACAATTGGAAATTTGTTGCTAAATTAGTCCCCATCATTAGTGTCCGTTAGTTTTTAACGATCTGGGGACTAAATATGCAATATAGTCAAACCATAGGGACCAATTGTGCAATTTTCTCAAAATAATAAAAAAACTAAAAATCAAATATGGTCAAACCTTTTATTATTTACTTTTATTCACGCTTTAATTTGATTTGATTTTTTAACATTCATTCTATTTTTAACGATTTTTATATATCTTAATAAACGTTTATTGAAATTTTTAAATTTTTATTTGAATTTTTAATTTTTATTTAATTTTTAATTTTTTTTAAATTTTTTAGAAAATTGCACAATTGGTCCATGTGGTTTGATCATAATGTAGATTTAGTCTCAAAATCGTTAAAAACTAACGGAAACTAATAGTGGGGACTAAATTTGCAAAAAACTTCCAAATGTTTGGACTAAATTTGTAATTTTTAAAATCTGAGGACCAAACTTGCAATATGGTTAAACCATAGGGACTATTTTTTTCAATTTTTTTTCCAAACTAACGGACTCTTCAGTTCCAAAGTTATTGACGTTCTTAAATTTTTTCCTTAATATTATACGCTATACAATACGATTTTACAATTGGATAAAAATAAGACATACATCAATTGAGATTGAATAGAGTTACCTTCCATTTATAGAGTTTGGAAAACTTAGGGGCTGTTTGATTACCATTGACTCAGTAAGATCTGACTGAGTCAGAAACTGACCCAATTAGAAATTCTGACTGAGTCTGCATTTGATTGAAACTTGACTGTTTGATTCAGTATCTGACCAGTAAACTCAGAAGTGTTAAAAGTCAGTCTTGGTTATATAATATAATAATAGTAGTGCAAAAAAATCAAAAAACAAACCCTACTACCATCTTCATCTCTGATTTGTCTCTCACCCACTACCATCACCATCAAAATACAAAAACCACTACCCATCACCATCAAAAAACAAAACCATCTTTGATCTCTCTAAATCTAAACACCAAATCACCACCCTTTTTCTCTACTCTGATCCTTCAGTCAGTCACATGGGTCGCGGATGGAGGGCAGTGCGGCGGAGGGAGAGCAGGAACGGGGAGGGGAGGGAACGAAGGAGGGAGGGAAGGAGCGGCGGAGGGAGGACAGGAGCGGCGGATGGAGGGGGGCAGGAGCGATCGGGTCAGCTGTGTGGTCAACGAGGCCGATTTTACGGTCTGGTCAGACCCTAGCGACCGGGTCAGTCGCCAACCCCGGACAAATCAAACGCCCTGACCGGCCGCCCAAGTCAGCCAGTTGGTCAACCCTTGGTCAGCAAAAATCAAACACAGCCCAATTCTATGATATCTATTTAACGGGTTTTCAATCTGAGTTATTTAATTGCTATTACATTTACTATATTATGCACAATATTATAATAGACTATAAATTTCGTGTATTATACGTATTAAATAAAAAAATATTAAACAATTAGTGATTAATAGAAGCGAGAAAAAAATTAATTTTAAGTAATTTAGTGAATAATATTATAATTTTAGGTTGGAGACATGTTTATTACACATATTGAGTAAAAAAATATTAAATAATTAGTAATTAATATAACTGAGACAAAAAGAATTTTAATTTTAAGTAATTTATTGGAAAATATTATAATTTTAGGTAGAAACATATTATTACACATGCTGAATAAAAAAATATTAAATAGTTAGTAATAAAAAGAAGCAATGAGAAAACAATATTTTGATTTTAAATAAATAATAAATCAATAATATACTGAAAATTATATTTTAAGTAACCAATAAACAATAATATATTAAAAATACAAAGAGGCAGGAAAAATTATGTTGGTTAGCTAGAATTGTAACAAGTAACTGTATGAGTTACTTATTTTTTAGATATGTAGATTCATTTGGTACTTTATTTGAAAATTAGTAGGATTTCATTTTTGATCACTTTGAGACACCCTTTTTTAATAAAAAAAATATCTTGTTTAGTAATTGTAACATGAACAATAATAAATAAGTTCAAAGTATACAAATATCAACACATGAACACACAAATTTATAAGGTTTTATGTTTATGTTAGACCATCCATCTTACGTCTACTCTTTAGAGTTCATAAAAAAATATGGACTTTATAAGAATGCCTCTATAAGGGGGAGGCCAGAGTAGTTATCCACTTATCGACCACTCACTCGCCACTTCTCTTCTCCTTCAATGTGTCACGCCATGCCCATTTCACTCTTGTTAACCTTTTATTTGTATATGGAAGTGGCTATCATTTGTATGTGGAAGTGGCTATCATTTGAGAGACTTCACTCGGTCACTATACAACATTAAGTTAGTTTTAAATAATTAATTTATTTATGTTAAATTGACCTTTGACAACGGCTCGTCCAACGGGTATTCACTCACGCATGAATGATCACACTCACCTCTCCCACTCTTTCACTAATCATGAATGAAGGGTGGCACGGTGTTCCCACCTTTCCCGCTAATGAGTCCCTCGCCACCTAGACAATCTCGTCATGGACCCGAGGGCAATCCCTCCCCTCTAGGTGAGCTCACCTTTATAGTTATAACTAACAATTCAAGATGATAGATAACCTCTTTTCGTCTCACTAAACTTTACAAGTGATCATCAATATTGTCTCCCTAATCATTTTTGGGATCTTTACTCAACATTCTCATTAATATTGGTAAGGGTCACTAGTAAAAAAGTTACAACTTAAGTGTTGAAAATTCACTTTTTTTCTGTTACTAATATTATATCTTTTTTTCTAGTATAAAAAGTGCTTAAACATTTAGGAATCATTTAAATATGGTTTACAAGTCTAGAGATTTAGTGTGAAATTCAGATCAAATTTGAGAAGGATTCTTGTTCAAATATTAGAAAAGTTTACTATTTAGAAAAGTATAAAAAAAATTATTTATTTATTTTCTCTTTATTCCAAATGTAGTTGCTTATGTTATCATCATGTTATAAATCCTTGATAGCCAAGTGAGTCTTAAATATGTTATCTCACACTGTTTTACTTGCTTTTGTCTTACATCTGTTAAGAAGTTGCATTTAGATAATATAATCCTTCACATTGTGGCGAAAAGATCGACAAATAGGGGTAAAAAAGCCCAACCACGATCACAAAATTAGATTGATTTGCTACAAGACTTCAACAAGATAATGTTAACACTGACGACTGACGAGTGATGTCAACATCTATTTGTTAAACAGATATCTACAGCAAAACAAAACATGAGTTTGCTTTCATGGTGTTTAAAATGACAATAATGGCCCTAATCAAAAAGAAGAAAGCATCATAAGTTATTACATGCTATCAATCAGTTAGCCAGGAGTTCATCTGCGTCAACTCCATTTTGACTTTCAAGCTCTTTCAGCGTTGACCCTACAAGAGACTGCATGTGGAATGGAAAATAAGTAATGCAGAAAGAGAAGTATATGAGTAAATGCGAAGAAATATTAGTGCAAATGCGAAGAAATATTAGTGCAAATTTAAGATGACAAGATGGTCGGGCTACACGGGTTGAGCGAAGGTGACAAAAACGTTCGGGTTGAAACGAGTATTTTTTTATTATGGGCTGAGTCAGGTAGTGACCGTAGTGTGGACTTGAAAACATTTCATTTTATATGAGTAATTAATATGTTAATTATGATTACAAAAAAACATTGTTTAAAAATAATTTAAACCTTTGAAATTAAACAACTTTGGAGGTTGTATACATCACAAATAAACTTAGGCCAACTTTCAACCCATTTGACGTGTTCCTCTTTTGCCATTTCACGCGTTTGATAGCCCAGTTGCCCAAACCGACCCATTTATAAAATAAATGGGATGAAAATTTGATATCACACCTCTTACACACACAAGGTTCTAGAGGTGGTATAATGCAATGAGATCGAGTTAGAGCGCAGATATTTTCATGTCGGATTTGGGCCGACCTGCCAACCCTTTTTTGTCCATTTTTCTAGTAACTATAATGTAACTACACAAACCATATTGTTTAATCAATAAGTTGACTTTTTTTCCAATAAAAATGACATTGTAAGCATTTGAATACAAGTTTTGGAGACTTTTGACGTGTTCCCATTTTAGCTAATTTTTCTAATCTCTCCCAAATAAGATAGAAACGCAACCACATCGACACATTCATGTGTGGGGTGGATTGGCACTTCTAAGGCCTCACCCCCACTCACACAGCACAAGGGGGTGTTGGGTAACAGGTCAAAAAATAAAATCTTTTGTCCATTTGTAGTTTTTATATAATTAATGTATTAGGACTTACAACAAAAATTATATTATATAATATATAAATTCTTTTAAATAGAATGAGTTTAGAACAGTGCAAGTATTTAGATATGTGTTAGGAGAGACTAACCTGGAGTTCCTCTTCACAGATTCTAAGTTTTTCACCATACTCTTTCACATTTTGAAAACATTTATAAAGCTGCAAATATGATTTATACATATCGTGAATACAACAAAAGTTCACAAAGCTTAATACATGAATATGAAAATAATAATAATAATAATAAATATTTAAGGGCAACACCTTAATCAACTGTTTCTTGCGATTTGCAGTAAGTTTCCTGGCAGATGCAAGTGCATCCTCTAGTTTCTGCAACCATCAATAGAAGGTTAGAATAGTAAAAGGTACTGGGGCAGGGGGCAAAATGGACGTGTCGTGTAAACAGGCAAAAAGGGGTAAGTTTGTACACCTGAAACCTTGTTGTCTACCTTTTGTACAGTTTACAAATAATTTGTGTTAATGTAATTACATTAAAGAAATAATTTCTCGAGTAATGCATCTATTAGATCCTATGTTATAAAAGTAAACTTTAAGCGGCTTTTAACCCACTTCCTTTTTATCAATTTTATTTGACTATTTGAAATATTACAAGAAAATCATAACCAAGAAGTTGTGGTTCAGGTCTACGAATAGTAAAAGGTGGAGACGGTAAAATAGATGGGTCAGGTTGTGTGGGTCGAAATGGTTTGATCCAAAAGCCTTTTCGTCCATTTTTTTCAATGATTTTTACAAATAATGTGTAAATGTGATTACAAAAAGAATATATAATTAAGATAACTTAATTTCTTGAGTAAGGTGTTTAGTGTCTTGTTATATGCAATAAGAAGACACCTTTTGCAAATCTTAACCATTTCCTTTTTAGTAATTATTCAAAATTTTATCTATTTGACTCGTGCATAAATAAATGTGTCAATTGTTATAATTATTCTACATATTTTAACCTGAGACTTCTCTTGTAGCTTCGATACATGATCACCTCTCTCTTCTGCAAGCTCTTCCATGTGACTAACCTGGGGTACACCGGTTTATTGTTAAGAGAAGTCACACAACAAAGTAAGCATAATCCTTAGTATCCGCATATATTAACATTGTAATATTATAATTAATGTCCTAATATATATATATATATGTGTGTGTGTGTGTGTGTGTGCTTCAAAACTCCAGATTAGTTTAAAGTTCAAGACTTCAAGTTCATAAATTTGAAGTTGAGAAGAATGCAACTGACTTTTGGTATATACAACAATAGGTATCGAAAATATCTAGAAAGTGCATCTTCTGTATAAACTAAACCAATTAGGTATTTTTAATCCAAAGGACTATATGTTTCAACAAAATTTATTGATATCTTGAAAACCGAAAGCGCTTCTAAATTTGACTTGTGCCACCAAGGCCACAATGCGCACATCGAGATGGCAATTTTGAACCAATTGTCTATAAATGGGTGATTTGGATTGCAATTAACTCCAATGGATCAAATGGGTAAAAATTAAACTAAGCAAAAATGAAAACCAGTCAAATGGGCCAAGTGTCACCCCCATGTTTCAAAATGCTTAAACCCACCTAAATCACTTTTTAAAGATATAGATCATTATTCAAATGGCATAATTTTAATAATAGTATTTGATACATTAATTTATAATGTTCAAAAAACAAAAAAGTATTAACAGATTGACTCAACCCGACCCAGCCTGTTTAGACCCATATTATAAGATTGAATGTTTCGACCCGTTACCCAAATCATCCACTTTGTCACCATATATTTACTGTTAACAAAGCTGTAACATGTTAAGGGCCTTTTTACGCATAAGGCAAATTACTTAACAATAATTAGTTGAAAACCAAAAGCAGTAAATTAAAATGAAAGAATGAGAAAAAAAAAAATTTCTGCAACTGTATAGCATTTTATATTCAGTTTAGCCAGATAATCAAACACATGTTGAAAGCCACAACATTGTATACTGACATCAAGGAGCACATGCAACTGCCATAAATTAATAAAACGCGGTTTCAGTTGACTGCTTAAGACTTAAGAGGTAACAAGATTTGTGGGCTGGGTGATGTGTCAAAAAGGGTTCATGTTAAAGCTGGTCACTTTTTAACACTAGTTAAATTGACCCACCAACACTATTTTGGTGATATTTTTTCTAAACGTAATAAATATATGAAGTATGATTACAAAAATATATTAATACACCAATAATCTCATAATTAAATGCTCTAGGAGGTTGTATGCATTAAAAATAGACTTTCCACATCTTTTAGCCATTTGATCCATTTGACCCATTCCACTATCAGCTAAACTTGTCAATTTGACCCATGTTTGAGATAAAACATAGCCAAAACTATACATTCATAATTAACAACGTCAAAATTGCCACCTCAACCAAGAATTGAATAACCTTCTTACAAGTAACATATTACACATTAACGATGACTAAAAGAGCATTGGTATAAGCAAAGATTCAAACCTCTTTTTGAAGTTCTTCTATTTTTTGGCGTGAGATATCGAGTTGCTTTGCAACCTGATGATACATTAATGGAGTACTCAGATAAGCAAGACAGTAATTATGATGCCAACATGCCAAGATTGAAGAAAAATTATATATACTTCAATAATAATAGAATTTTGAATCAAATGATTTAGGATCTTCGTTGTGTTGAAAACACACTTCAGGCGCATTTTACCCGAACATTTCAGTTTTTTTCTAGATAACTTGTATGCCCTTACATTCTTACAATAATAACTAAATTTTGAATAATATAGACGCTTTATGCATCAATAACACACTATAGGTGACTTTAAGCATGTTTCCTTTTAATCTATTTTTCACTTTACATGTTTGACCCATTACAAATAAAACCATAACCCGATTTAACCTGTTCATTAGTAAATGGAAGTGGATCCTTACCTGATCATGATCTCCATGGCTTGAACCTGATGGATGATCTCTGCTATGACGCTCACTTAAATCTGAACTGCACAAAAGCACCAGGGAGAACAAATTATTAGAAGTTAATCCTAATTGCGGTCATATGTGGATGTTTAGGGGGGAGAATCGTTAAGAGTCTAAAAATAGATTTGTTTTATTTAGTAAGTTTTTAATTAGTTTTATTTCAGGTATTTAGTGTTTATGTTTTGGCTGTGAATTGGCTGTCATCCAGCTGTATTTGAGTGGAGTTTCTTAGTAATTTAGGTTAGGATTAGTATAAATGAGGGTCATTGTCTAAGAGTTTAGTGTGTGGTTTTTATTCAATAAAAAGAAAAGAGTCGTGGGTGTGTTTTCCCACAAAAACCAATTGGCTACCACAAATAAAATTTCTTAACTTAGTTGAATGAAAAATTTATGATTTTTTCCTTCTTAAAGATGTTCTATAATGTAGGTGGTAATTAAAATAATAAATGATTAAGAATTATAACTCGACTGTAATAAAGATTAGTTTTTTATTATGCATAGATCAATGTTTTTCAACATTAAACGATAATGACTAGTCTTTCTAGGTCTAGTGTTCATTCTGTTAGAGTGCTATGCTATGCTCCTTTTGAGTATAATAACCAATAAAACACATATGAGTAGATCCATTGCATTTTTCTCATTATATAACCTCTAGAAGTATCAAAGCTTTAATTTTAAGAGCATTTTGTCATTTTACAATGATACAACAAAAAGCTTAATCAAACGACATTAACTGAACCAAATTGATATCCAGGCACCCTCTAAATTTTTTTTAGTATTTGGGTGGTCTTAGTAAATATTGTTTGATACTTGGGTGGGTGACCTATGTATACACATTGTCCCTAAGATAAAATATAGTAAGATGGGATTATAACCAAAAAAAGTAAAATATTCATTAACTTACTCATCATGATTTTACAAAACCAGCACAATATAATAGGTCAAAATAATAACTATTATTCTCTTACCCATTTGTTAGTTTTGCAGGTTGATCTTTATACTTATTCCCACCTCTTAATATCTCCTTTTCTTGATCCATGTCTGTTTGGTCATAATCTCTTTCACGTTCAAGGTCAACGTCATCCAAGTCTTTATCTCGATCATGTCCCCTGTCCCGGTCAACAAAACGGTCCCGCGACCGGTCAACATCACGGACCCGGTCATATCCTCTTTCTTTACCCTGATCAAGATCTCGAGACCATTCCCTGTTTTGGTCCCGAGAACGATCACGTTCACGAACATACTCTCTATTTCTACCCCTGTCAAACTCCATGTCTCTGTTATTATTGTGACGAAAATTGTCACGGCCAAAGTTTGACCTCCCGCCTCTAGTCTTGACTTCATTGACTTTTACAACCCGTCCATCAATGGTCTAGTAGAGATCCATTAAATCAAACAATTAGATATATTACAACTAAAATGCTGAAATTAAAGAATATTTCTAGAAGTGAAGTATTACATATAGCAGGGGTGGAAAAGTGAGCGGGTTGGGCAACAGGTCAAATAGGTTTGGGTGAAAGCAGGTAAATTTTTATGTACCGCTCAAAATCAGCCGGGTTCGGCCAAACCAGCCAACACTTTTGTGACCATTTCTCTATAAGTTTTAAATAGTTATTTAATATGGTTATAAAAAAGCACATAACTAAAATTTAAACATTAAACGGATCACGGCATAGTAAGCACTTGAATACAAGTTCGCAGCTTTTGACACATTGTTTTAGCTAATTCTGTTCAATTTTACTGAATGAACCCATTCCCAACGACAGACAGCCTGAATTGACCTTTTCCATACAAATCGGCTGAGATTGTCACCTCTAGTAAGTAGCGTTACTGGCCAATAACATCAATATATAACTAACTGCATATACCCTTCTATCAATATCATTTACCTATGAATGTGTTGATAAGTATTGAGTTTTATCTCTAACGAGCAAACAAAATAAGTTAAAAGGAACCAATTCAAATGAGTTGGTTGGGCTAAAGGTAACAATATTTTAATGCATAAAACCTCTTAGACCTTTTTTTAATAAGAAAATTGGCAATTACTGAAATAATTTAGCCTTGTAATAGTGATTGACAATAAAGTTCTCAGATTTCGGATAAGCTGTTTCGGGTTCAATGAAACCCAACGCATTTCAACCCCTACCAAAAAAAATTATTTGTTTTGACCGGTTACCCAACTCACCAATTCTGCCACCTCTAATCCAAAACATTGATGGCCACAAATACAAAAACATCAGAACATAACTAATTGCAAATACCCTTCCATCCATATCACTGATGGCGTTAACCGCAGAACGGGGATTTGTAAAAGTAACAAACCCATAGCATTTTCCACCTACTCCACGGTCATTAATTATCTGGAAATGAAATGTAAACACAGATAGAATTAGGTGATCCTTTATTTAGGAAACAAAATGAATATACGACTGAAACCCACAGTAGTAGACAAACAATCTTTGTTGAAATCACAAGTAACAATAACAGTGAAGAAGTTTGTGGTTTGGCATCAAAATATATTCATGGCAGATGATCACTGGTTCCTAGAAAAGGCGGATGCTACTAAAATTAAAGGGATTTCTATACTATGTGTCACTTAAAAGATCCCCCGCCTTTTTAACGCCTTGCGCCTAGGCTCAAGGAGTCAAGGCTCACCCTTTGCGCCTTGAGTCTATCATACACCTTCGACAACTTGATTACAAATACTTTTTTATTTCCACGACATATCTTATTGCTGGTTGTATGAACTACGAAGTAAAAACTCCTGCTGGTACATTAAAACCATCAAAATGCTTTCAACAGGTGGATGCACTGACTATTTAAATTACTGGTCATTCCTTCCAACACCAGATAAAATACTTTAATATAGCCCTCAAGTCTTAAGATTAACATTAGCTCAAATGATATCAAAATGAAAAGATATGAGCTACTTAAATACAAAGGATACAAAGAAACAAAACTCCTACAAGCAAAGGGATGAAATACCAGCCTAACCAAAAGAGCTTTTATGCTTAAAAGTTGTTCATCTCTTGCATGAAATTCTACTTCAAATGACACGATTGATATGTGTTCATGATTTCATCAGTGTTTAAGAATTAGGTGGAAGTCAACAAATTTCTGTAATAACCCTTGTACAGATTCTCATAGCATCAATAGTGATCCATTCAAGCAGAACTAAATTCAATTTAATCACTTGGATTTTTTACCACAACTCTATGTAACTTCCATCATACTATCCAATTTATATAATCGCTACAAAGTTCTACCCGAATATAAAATTTTCACTAAAATGTAACCAACATCAGATAATCAAGTTCAAAAATCATAAACAGTTATCAAATTTGTAGTACATACAAACGATTAACACGAAGATCACACAGATAATCAACAAACGAACAATCAATGAACAAATTCACGAACATACACGCGTTTATACACTCAACACACCAGTAAATGGTTACCTTAACGGCGATAATTTGGCCGTAGAGATCGAATACACTTCGAATGCTATCTTCAGTACAGTCGTACGGCAGATTGCCGACGTAGACGGAGTTTTCGTCGTCAATCGTCATTTTTTGCGACCACCGAAAACCTAATTCGCCGGAAATGAGCAATCGATGGTCGTAGAGACCCAATTCTAACGATGTAGGTTTCTGATGGAATGTTTGGTTGTACCGTGCGTACAAGTTGTTAATGCACCCTTGAAGTTTTGGTGAAAAAGTAAAAGAAAAAATATATAACTTTTTTTTGAACAGCAAAAAAAATATATATAACTATTATGAATTGTTACCATAACAAGTGGATAAATTTTTTGTCAAACTTATAAATAAGTTTACTATGCTAGTTATCTATCAAAATAGTTTACATTGTCTACCAAAATAATTGATCTTTGTAGTATAAATATCACCTCAATGTAAATGAGAAGATGCACCTCTTGTATACACTTTCATAAGTTATACATTTCTTTTCTTCTTGCTCTTACAATTATTTTTAAGTTCTTAAGGTTATAACACTAATATTCTGTTAACTATTGTGATATTATAACATGTTATCAGCACAAGAGCTCTTAAACTCTAATCAAAAAAATCATTAAAGCACAAAGTCATCCATTAATCAAGGTAAGAGCTTCATTAAGTAATAATATATAATATCTTATATTGAGAAGATAACTAAGATAAATAAAGTAAGCATAAATGAGATCTTATTACGGACATCTTGATAAACATGGGACTACTAACAAACTAATTTTTATTTATGCATCTAACTTTTGATTATGTAACTAAATATTTTATCTTATGTCAATTAACATTTACTTATGCATCTAACTTTTACTCAATCTTTATTTATACAACTAACATTTCCCTTTATGTCAACTAACTTTATACAACTAACATTTTGATTATGTTTACTAACATTTATACTAACGTCTTATTTCTTATCCTAATTTGTCGTTCTTATTCTCTTTTGTTTTTATAAACTAAATTCAATGTTTTTATAACATAACTTTATACTTATCTATTTTTATTTAAAATTACTGTCGATATATACACACACGATGATTCTATAGCCGTTATAAACGGTTATATAGCAGTTGTAAACAATCACATAGCCATTACAAACGGTTATAATTTCAAACTATAAATTGACCAATATCAATTTATTTCCATTTATAATAAACAGATTATCTCTTTTCTCAAGTTTATCCAAGATAATCTTTCAAAGATGATACACCCGGTTTTAATATTGGCAACCATAATGTTTATTTTAATTCTTATCCCCATTCTGAACTACCACCCAAAAATTTTAAACTTTTCTTATTTCTGTATTTGTTTATAGCTCTACCGCTTTATTGTATCGCAATGTTTATTGATATATATGGATTCTAATAATTATCTTACTATTTGCTTAATTCTTATTTAGAAAACAAAATGTCGAACATTGCAAAAATCGAATTCACAGCTCTTATATCAACGGGGAAAACTATATGTCGTGAACGCCTATGTAAAAGACATCTTAAATCCATGGGTGTCTTGGAAACTATACAGAGGGGAATGCTTGTTCGGAACAAGACAAGGCGAAAGCTGATGTCTTTTTGCATAAACATATTGATGAAATGTTACAATTTGAATATTCAAATTGTGAAGATCCGTATGTTTTATGGAAAGATTTAAAAAGCAGATTTGATCACCAAAGGGAAGTTCTACTTCCCACTGCTAGAGATGAATGGAACAATCTCAGGTTCCAAGATTTTAAAAAGGTAAACGAATACACATTTGCTTTGTTCAAAATATGCTCGACCCTCAAGTTCTACGGCCAAATGTAACTGAAGAAGATATGTTGGAGAAAACTTTCTCCATATTTCATATATCAAATATACACTTGCAACAACAATATAGGTTGCAAAAGTTTAAAAGATAATTTGATTTGAATTCATTTCTCCTCGTAGCAGAAAAAATAATGAGCTTTTGATGAAAAATCATCAAGCTCGTCCCACGGGATCGTTAGCAATTCCAGAAATAAATGTTGCTACAAAAACATCTGGAAGAAAGTGGGGACGAGGTCGTGGTTCTTTTGATAAAAGTTACTCTAGTGGTCGCAACCATTCTTTTAAGGGTAATAATAATAATTACCGAGGTAACTTTTATAGCCGTGGACGTGGTCGTGGCCGTGGATATGGCCGTGGTAGAAACCAAAGTACAGTCAATTACCACGCCCCATAAAATACTTCCAACCAATACAAAGGGAATGAAGTTGGTAGGTTCGAAAACAATGACACTTCTTGTTTTAGATATGGTAGCACAAACCACTGGTCGAAGGCTTGTCGCACAGCTTCACATTTGTGTGAACTATACCAAGCCTCTCTTAAAAGAAAAGAGAAGGAAGTGAACCATGTTGATAATTTTAATGATCTCAACGTTAAGTTGAACACTGCAGACTTTGACATAGATCTCTAAAACACATGTTGATTGACCACAATAGTTACACGCAACAATTAAGTGTTTTTCTATCTTTAATTATGCATTTTTCTTCATGTAATGTTTTCTTTCGATTAAATAAAGTTCTTGTTAAAATATAACAATGTCGTCGTTATTCACTTATTATTTTTCTTTATACTTTCAAGATTAAAATGAACATCACTGGAGCGCAAGATCAAACAAATAAAGCAAATATATGTATAGCGGATAGTGAAACCACACACACTATACTTAAATCTAAAAAATATTTTTATGAACTTAAACCAACAAAAGGAATTATTAATACAATATCAGGCCCTACAGACCTGCTAGAAGGAATGCGAAAAGCTAATTTAGCATTATCAAATGGTACAAAGTTTATAATAGAAAATGCTTTATTTCCCTAAAATCAACAAAAAATCTGTTGAGTTTCAAAAACACATATCATAACAGATATGATACTCAGTCAAGGACTGTTGATAATGAAAAATATTTGCATATCATAAGCAAAGATCAAATATTAGAAAAACTGCCAATGCTTTAGTCTGGTTTACATTATACACATTAATATGACTCATGCATATATGGCAGTTAAAAAAAAATTTGTGATCCTGAAACACTTAACTTATGGCATGACAGATTAGGCCATCCAGGATCTACAATGATGAGAAGAATAATTGAAAACACTCATGGGCATCCATTGAAATATCAAAAGATCCCACAATCGAATAAAATTCCTTTGTGTACATCTTGTTCTCTTGGGAAATTAATCACAAGGCATTCACCTGTGAAAATTAAAAAGAATCACCTCTGTTTCTTGAAAGAATTCAAGGAGATATATGTGGGTCAATTAATCCATCATATGGACCATTTTGATACTTTATGATTTTGATAGACGAATCAAGTAGATGGTCTCATGTCTCTTTGTTATCAACTCGTAATGTGGTACAAAATTTCTTGCATAAATTATCAAAAGGGCGAGACTTGATAATGCTGGTGAATTCACATTACATGTTTTTAATTATTGCATGTCTGTGGGAATTATTGTTGAACACCCTATTGCTCATGTACACACACAAAATGGCTTAGCTGAGTCATAATCAAACGTCTACAACTAATAGCTAGACCATTAATAATGAGGACAAAACTCCCAATATCTATTTGGGGTCATGCAAATCTTCATGCTGGATCACTAATTCGTATGAGACCAAGTGCAAATCTTAAATACTCTCCGTTACAACTTGTTACTGGCAATGAGCCAAATATTTTCCACCTTAGAATTTTTGGGTGTGCTGTGTATGTCCCTATTGCACCACCACAACGCACAAAAATGGGTCCTCAAAAAAGATTGGGAATATATGTTGGATATGAATCAGCTTCCCTTATAAGATATCTTAAACCTTTAATAGGTGATGTATTTATAGCACGTTTTGCTAATTGTCACTTTACCGAGTCAGTTTTCCCGGCATTAGGGGGAGAAAAGTAAAAACAAAAAAATGATATCTCATGTGTAAGGCCCCGTTCCCGGGACGCTTACAGTTGGTCATTCATCGCACATAAAATATAAAATTTACATTACATTAAGAAAACATTGCAGCGGAAACATTCAAAATGACATCACATTTCATTATAAATACTTTTGCCAAATAATACACCATTATCTGATTACAAAATACATGTTTGCATTATAACACAAAAGCTTCATAAATGGATGCCATCCCAAAAGAGCCGAGTAGCCTTGTCGTGCCATCCTCAGCAATCATTTACCTGCCAACTGGAAAATGCAATAAAAGTCAGCGTTGCTGAGTGAGTTCTAGTTTTAATAAATAAATATACTTTACTTTCATATAAAACCATTCGTTACTTTGACGTGATCACACATCATACGTATGCATAGATAATATCATTATTATCTTCTTCATTCATTCATTCGTTCATTCGTTCCTTTTAACTTACTTGCGCATCGGACATCATCCATACCAATACCATATGCTACACCCCAATTAGTCACAGCTACCGGGCCGAAGTCAATAAATGAACAGCTAAACGTATGCCACGGTACTGGGGTTAACCAATCAGTCTTAGCTACTGGGCCGAAGTCAATAAATGAACAGCTAAACGTATGCCACAGTACTAATGATAACCGACGGCCATAGCCACTGGGCCGAAGTCAATAAATGAACAGCTAAACGTATGCCACAGTACTAAGGGTAAGCGGTAGAGGTTCCACATAATGGTCAATCACAAAGAAGGACCCGTTATCCGATGCATGCAAGGCGTGTCATCACTTTCCACTTTACGTTACATAATACTTCATTTCATTCGTCATAATACGTAAAGCCATAAGAAAGGTAATCATACATCATAACAAGGAACATATCAAACATATTCATCATCATCATACAGGGCAACATCATACATTCATAATATGCATAAACACGCAACACCATCATCATCATCATCATGCCCTATATGCACTCTAAGGCTATAACCATACTCTTACATGCTCTTACGGATTACTTTACGTCCAAACTTACATCTAGACCTTTCCCCGAAGGCCAAAAGTCAAACTACACCTTCATTCGAGTGCAACAGCCCTATTCGGGCGTATGGACACTCTTCAGTCGCATGGCCTCCATGCGACTGAACATCATGCGACTGGGCCCATACGGATGGTCATCTATGCGAATGAACATCCAATCGTGCGTATGGACCTTGTGCGAATGGGACTAATGCGAATGGGCACCTATGCGACTAAACTCATGCGAATGGACTCATGCGACTAAGCATCTATGCGACTGAACCCTCAGTCGCACATCCCTCATGCGACTGGACCCCCAGTCGTGCGACTGAACCCCAATCGTGCGAATGACCTTCAATCGCCCTCATTCGGCCGTATGGCCTTCATTCGGTCGCCTAGCCCTAGCTGATGCAGAATGGAGTTCATCCCGAACCCAATCTGCCATTTTCGGCCTCCAAGCTCATCCAAACCCATTCTAAGCCTAAGTTAACCCTCCTGGACCTTAGGAATGTATACCTTAACACCATACAAGCACTCACAAGCCCGAAATCATACTCTAAACGCATCATACACATCACACCCAAATGGGTCAAACACACACACACATAAAAACGGGTTTTGAACACTTTCCAGCCCCAAAATCAGTTGAAAACAAGTAAAAGTGGGGTCCTAGAACTCACACAATCGAGCACAAAGACAAGAGCTTCGATTTGGCTCGCCACTCGACGGATTTGGACACCCGAATCACCCGAATCAACCCTTTTCTCCCTTTTTCTCTTCTTTCTCTCTTCTCTCTTCTTGTGAGCTGAATTTTGTGAAGTGTGGGGAGAGTGGGCTGCCCTCTCCCTACATAAACCACCACATATCCCAACTTTTCTTCGTTGGCGAGTTTGGTCCCTCGACTTTGGACTTTATTTCTTTTCTTTTCTTCGTCGGCTTCAAAATAATAAAATTCCGGGTGTTACAAGTCCACCCCCCTTAAATAGGTTTCGTCCCCGAAACCTGTCATTCCTCGAACAAACGTGGATAATGTTGTCTCATTTCTTCCTCAGTCTCCCACGTTGACTCGGATCCCTTCCTGTGCTTCCACTGTACACGCACAAGGGGAACCACTTTATTCCTTAGCCTTTTCTCCTTTCGATCGATGATTGCCACTGGTTGCTCCACATAATTGAGCCGTTCATCTACCTCAATATCCTCCAATGGAACAATCATATCTTCATCTGCTAAGCACTTCCTTAGATGAGATACATGGAATGTCGGGTGAATTCCACTTAACTCATCTGGTAACTCCAGTCTATAGGCCACCTCTCCTACTCGAGCAATGATTCGGAAAGGGCCTATATACCTTGGGCTCAACTTGCCCCGTTTTCGGAAGCGAATGATACCCTTCCAAGGTGAGACCTTCAACATAACCCGGTCACCCACCTGGAACTCAATCGGCCTGCGTCGTTTATCAGCATACGACTTCTGTCTGTCTTTGGCTGCCTTCATGAAGGCTTTGATCTTCTCAAGCTTCTCAGTCGTAGCCTCGATTACCTCGACGCTCCCCAATTCCTTCTGACCAATATCACCCCAACAAACGGGTGTTCTGCATCTCCTACCGTATAGCATCTCATATGGAGGCATGCCGATGCTGGCGTGATAACTGTTGTTATATGAGAATTCGGCTAACGGTAGGTGGTCATCCCAACTTCCACCAAAATCAATCACACATGCCCGAAGCATGTCTTCCAGTGTCTGAATGGTCCTTTCTGACTGACCATCAGTCTGGGGATGATAAGCCGTGCTGATATGTAACCTCGTCCCCATAGCGTCGTGGAACTTCTTCCAGAATTTAGATGTAAACCGAGTGTCGCGATCCGACACAATAGACACCGGTACACCATGACGAGTCACAATCTCCTTGATGAACAGATCAGCCAACCTCTCAGATGAATATGTCTCGCGGATCGGTAGGAAGTGAGCACTCTTCGTCAAACGGTCAACTATCACCCATATGGCATCATACCCTTTCGGAGTACGCGGCAACTTGGTAATGAAATCCATGGTGATGTGCTCCCACTTCCATTCCGGTATATCCAAAGGTTGTATCTTCCCATACGGCTTTTGGTGCTCGGCCTTCACCTGTAAGCAAGTAAGGCACTTACTCACGTACTCCACCACATCGCGCTTCATACCCGGCCACCAATAATCTTTCTTCATATCATGGTACATCTTCGTGGCACCAGGATGAATGGAGTACCGAGTCTTGTGAGCTTCATCCATTATCTTCACCCGTAGATCCCCAAAACGAGGAATCCACACACGATCGAATCGGGTTCTAACACCGAGTGTGTTTTCACCCAATTCCCCAACCAGACCTCTCATTCTTTCAGAGTTAAGATGATCTTCCTTCAATGCCTCATCTTGAAACTCTTTAACCTGTTTCATCACATCGGAGGTCATGATCACTGATACGCTTTCACCCGAATCGGCTCGGGCCTCTCTTTTCGGCTAAGGGCATCAGCCACCACGTTGGCCTTGCCCGGATGGTAGTGGATCTCACAATCATAATCCTTTATAAGTTCCAACCACCGCCTCTGCCTCATGTTCAAATCCTTCTGCTCAAAGAAGTACTTCAGACTCTTATGGTCAGTGAATATGGTGCACTTCGTCCCGTAGAGGTAGTGCCTCCAAATCTTTAAAGCAAAGACCACGGCTGCCAGCTCCAAGTCATGAGTAGGATAATTGACCTCATGAACCTTCAACTGTCGGGATGCATAGGCTATAACCTTTCCTCTCTGCATTAACACACACCCCAACCCCGAGTAAGAAGCATCGGAATAAACCACCAAGTCTTCACTTCCATCGGGTAGTGACAGAACAGGAGCTTGAGTCAATCTCGCCTTCAATTCTTCAAACGCCTTCTCTTGAGCTTGACCCCATATAAACTTCACATCTTTTCGGGTCAACTTGGTTAGTGGAGAAGCAATCTTGGAGAAGTCTTGGATGAACCTTCTATAGTAACCCGCCAAACCCAAGAAGCTACGAATTCAGATGGCGTCTTTGGCGACTTCCATTGCATAACCGCCTCCACTTTTGCCGGGTCCACCATAATCCCATCGGGATTCACCACGTGACCCAAGAACTGAACTTCGCGCAACCAGAACGCGCACTTGGAGAATTTTGCATACAACTTCTTCCTCCTCAGCGTCTTAGAACCTCCCGAATGTGACCGGCATGCTCTGCTTCGCTCCTCGAATAAATCAGGATATCATCAATAAACACAATCACTGATTTATCCAACATAGGCCGACACACACGGTTCATCAAATCCATAAAAGCAGCTGGCGCATTGGTCAAACCAAAAGACATGACGAGAAACTCGTAGTGACCATAGCGCGTACGGAAAGCTGTTTTAGGAATATCCTGCTCCTTCACCTTCAACTGATGGTAACCAGATCGAAGATCTATTCTTGAAAACCAACTGGCACCCTGAAGCTGATCAAACAAATCATCTATCCTCGGCAAGGGGTATCGGTTCTTCACTGTCAACTTGTTTAGCTCGCGGTAGTCGATGCACATCCTCATACTACCGTCCTTCTTCTTTACAAACAGGACCGGGGCACCCCAGGGAGAGATACTCGGTCTAATGAACCCCTTATCAAGCAGTTCTTGCAACTGCTCCATCAATTCTTTCATCTCGGTCGGAGCCAACCGATACGGTGCCTTGGCGACAGGTTGGGCACCCGGTATCAAATCAATCTGAAACTCAATCTCTCTGTCAGGTGGCACTCCTGATAAGTCTTCTGGGAATACATCTGGAAAGTCACACACAACCGGTACATCAGCTAGTTGTGGTGTTGGCGTATCCACATCCTTTACATAGGCCAAGTAGGCACTACATCCACGCCTCATACACTTTCCCGCCACTGCCATCGAGATCACCTTCGGAATCGTAGTAACCCGATCACCATATACCGTCACTGAACTACCGTCAGGCGCCAACAACCGAATCATCTTCTTGCGACACACAATGTTCGCCTCGAAGTCCGCTAACCAATCCATCCCAAGAACCAAATCAAAACCACCTAAGGCCATCACAAACGGTCTAACCGGGAACTTATGACCCTCAAGCTCCACATCACAATTCTCTATCATCTCAGAAATCCTGGTAGACTTACCTATGGCAGTTTCTACATCAAAGGGCGCATCAACACGTCTACTACTACAGGCAGCTTAGCACAGAAAGCAGCAGAAATAAAACTCCTACTAGCACCAGAATCAAATAACACAGAAGCTAAAGTTTGGTTCACCAGAAACGTACCGGACACAACGTCAGGGTCCGTCCTAGCCTCCTCCTGTGTCATGGTGAATGCCCTGGCGCTCGCCCTCGGTCCATCACCTCCCGTCCTCTTCGCCCCTGAACTCTCAGCCCTCGGCTTCTTACAATCCCTGCTCATATGACCAATTTCCCCACAGTTAAAACATTTGCCCGTCAGGCAATCCTTCGCCATATGCCCAGTCTTCCCACACTTGAAGCACACATTCAAACCCAGCCTGCACTCTCCCGCATGCTCCTTTCCACACTTACCACATCTCCTCGACCCTGCTCCCGGTGTGGCCACGCGGCGGTCATCCACCCGTGCCTTTTTGTTACCCGTCGAGGCCTCACCCCGACCAAACCTCTTCCCGTTCCAGCTTCGATCACCACCACCCTTCCTATTCGCTTCAACCACCACCACTCCCCTCTCATCATAAAGTCTTCCGGCCAAATCAACCGCCGACCTAAACGTACTTGGCCGGGCGGCGATCATATGCCGGCGGACATCCACCGGTAAACCCTGAATGTACCTCTTGATCTTCCGAGAAAGAGGCGTCACCTGATCCGGCACCAACCGTGCCATCTCGTTGAACTTGGTAGTATATTGCTGGTGTGTCATGGATCCCGCCTCCAGCTGCAGGAACTCCCTCTCAATCTTATCCATCTCCCTATGAGGACAAAACTCCTCGATCACCATCTTCTTCAGTTCGGGCCACCTCATTCTCCCGATCGCCCGATTACCCTCTGCTTGGACAATGTTGTCCCACCAGCATAGTGCCGAGTCCACAAAGGAGTGGGTGGCAAACTTTACCTTCTGATCTTCTCGGCATTCGCTTATGTCGAGAACAGCCTCCATTTCTCTCACCCATCGGTGAGCAGCAGCGGCATTGCCATTACCGTCAAAAGTAGGGGGCTTGCATCTCATAAACACCCCGTAGTTACAGCCTCGTGCCACCTCCCGCACAGGCTCCTCTTCCTCTTCCTCCTCATTATCGGAGAAAATAGTTTCAGGCTCCGGTTGCTCCCCCGAGGCCCGATTCCTCTCCTTTCGTTCCCCTCCTTCACAGCTTTGATGACTTCGGTCACCACAGACGGTAAGATTGTCTGCATGACCTGATGCACTTCCTCAACAACAGCCTCCTTTACCGAGGCCCTCAAGTTCGCACTCTCATCCCCAGCTTCTGGATGAGGAGTCTCAGGTTCTGCAGGAACCTCTTTCTCAGCTCTAGGCCTTCCTCTCTTAGGGCGTGGTTCAGCAACAGGGCCATCACGGCCTCCACCCCTAGAAGCTCTAGAAGATCTACCACCAGCCATTCTCTAACACACTGAAAGATTCAAACACCAACACGGTCATTCAAGGAAACAACTCAGTTTATGTCAAGTATAGTAAGTCCCTAATTACAGTGGCCAGTTGTGATTAGCCACTTACTGTACTCTTCATACCCCAAGTATTACCTGTCCTGACTACATCAGTATTCAAATCTACATACAACACATAACATATACCATGCGCACATAAAACCGGTTAACTTTAAGAAAATACCTGATGGCACGCAGCTACTCAGTTTGGCATCCCATTCCCCATTCGTCCCATTTTCAGTTTAAGTTAAGGTTTATTTTGAAAATTTACCCATTTCACTTAAACTTTGGCTCTGATACCAACTTGTAAGGCCCCGTTCCCGGGACGCTTACAGTTGGTCATTCATCGCACATAAAATATAAAATTTACATTACATTAAGAAAACATTGCAGCGGAAACATTCAAAAATGACATCACATTTCATTATAAATACTTTTGCCAAATAATACACCATTATCTGATTACAAAATACATGTTTGCATTATAACACAAAAGCTTCATAAATGGATGCCATCCCAAAAGAGCCGAGTAGCCTTGTCGTGCCATCCTCAGCAATCATTTACCTGCCAACTGGAAAATGCAATAAAAGTCAGCGTTGCTGAGTGAGTTCTAGTTTTAATAAATAAATATACTTTACTTTCATATAAAACCATTCGTTACTTTAACGTGATCACACATCATACGTACGCATAGATAATATCATTATTATCTTCTTCATTCATTCATTCGTTCATTCGTTCCTTTTAACTTACTTGCGCATCGGACATCATCCATACCAATACCATATGCTACACCCCAATTAGTCACAGCTACCGGGCCGAAGTCAATAAATGAACAGCTAAACGTATGCCACGGTACTGGGGTTAACCAATCAGTCTTAGCTACTGGGCCGAAGTCAATAAATGAACAGCTAAACGTATGCCACAGTACTAATGATAACCGACGGCCATAGCCACTGGGCCGAAGTCAATAAATGAACAGCTAAACGTATGCCACAGTACTAAGGGTAAGCGGTAGAGGTTCCACATAATGGTCAATCACAAAGAAGGACCCGTTATCCGATGCATGCAAGGCGTGTCATCACTTTCCACTTTACGTTACATAATACTTCATTTCATTCGTCATAATACGTAAAGCCATAAGAAAGGTAATCATACATCATAACAAGGAACATATCAAACATATTCATCATCATCATACAGGGCAACATCATACATTCATAATATGCATAAACACGCAACACCATCATCATCATCATCATGCCCTATATGCACTCTAAGGCCATAACCATACTCTTACATGCTCTTACGGATTACTTACGTCCAAACTTACATCTGACCTTTCCCCGAAGGCCAAAAGTCAAACTACACCTTCATTCGAGTGCAACAGCCCTATTCGGGCGTATGGACACTCTTCAGTCGCATGGCCTCCATGCGACTGAACATCATGCGACTGGGCCCATACGGATGGTCATCTATGCGAATGAACATCCAATCGTGCGTATGGACCTTGTGCGAATGGGACTAATGCGAATGGGCACCTATGCGACTAACTCATGCGAATGGACTCATGCGACTAAGCATCTATGCGACTGAACCCTCAGTCGCACATCCCTCATGCGACTGGACCCCAGTCGTGCGACTGAACCCCAATCGTGCGAATGACCTTCAATCGCCCTCATTCGGCCGTATGGCCTTCATTCGGTCGCCTAGCCCTAGCTGATGCAGAATGGAGTTCATCCCGAACCCAATCTGCCATTTTCGGCCTCCAAGCTCATCCAAATCCATTCTAAGCCTAAATTAACCCTCCTGGACCTTAGGAATGTATACCTTAACACCATACAAGCACCACAAGCCCGAAATCATACTCTAAACGCATCATACACATCACACCCAAATGGGTCAAACACACACACACATAAAAACGGGTTTTGACACTTTCCAGCCCCAAAATCAGTTGAAAACAAGTAAAAGTGGGGTCCTAGAACTCACACAATCGAGCACAAAGACAAGAGCTTCGATTTGGCTCGCCACTCGACGGATTTGGACACCCGAATCACCCGAATCAACCCTTTTCTCCCTTTTTCTCTTCTTTCTCTCTTCTCTTTCTTGTGAGCTGAATTTTGTGAAGTGTGGGGAGAGTGGGCTGCCCTCTCCCTACATAAACCACCACATATCCCAACTTTTCTTCGTTGGCGAGTTTGGTCCCTCGACTTTGGACTTTATTTCTTTTCTTTTCTTCGTCGGCTTCAAAATAATAAAATTCCGGGTGTTACATCATGGTATGTTTCTTCATTATTGCATCTTGATCCAGTAACTAAACAACTTGAGATAGAAGTTCAAAAGATAATACACCTGAAAATTGCAAATCAATTACCCAATGTTTTCAGAACCGGATCGGACGTCGAACCGGACGCCTTACTGGTTTGGTGGTCGGACCGGTTGGACCGGATTTAACTATATTTTAATTATATTTATATATGTAAGTTAATATATGTTGGAAATAAGGGTGTGTAAGGGAGTCTCTCTAAGACTCTAACAACTTTGTCCCACATTGGTGTGACAAATGAAACATTATGTGTTTATATGTGATAACAAGGTGAAAGGTATTGAATGTCTTTATGATACCTTTTACACCATGACCTACCCGCGCGCAGGGGGGGGGGTGCAAAAACGGGTTTCTGGCTGGAAAATTTGGGTCGCCCGCGCACGACTGCGGACACGAATGCCGTTCGAAATAAACCGGGTCCGCGTGAAGCCGCTTTTTTGCTCTTAATTTATGGTTTAACTTCACGTTTTTACCCATCAATACTAAAAAACTAAAAAAAAAAAATTTTGAAACCCGGTCGAAAACCGGTCCGGTTTCCCGGCCCGACCGCTGGCTCGGGAAGAACCGGCCGGTTCAACCCTTGAAAAACGATCTACCCAGACCGGACCGGACCAGGGGCCGAATCCCGGTCGAACCGGTCCGACCGGCCGGTCCGATCCGGTCTTCACAACAATGCAATTACCTGATTCATTTACTGATACAAACAGAGTTACTAAATCTCATATACCAGCTGCTAATGCTCCAGCTCATTTTGAGATTCCAAATGAGCAAATAGATAACACAATGGCTCATGAATCTCAAAAACGTTTGAAATGAGGAAGACCAATCGGTTCCAAGGATAAAAATCATCGAAAAAGAAAAACTCATTGCAGGATCGGGTTTTGTCACTTAATACTTGTAATTCTCTCAAACTCACTTATGATATCACTCAAACAAGATGAAGCAATGCCTTTAACAAGAGTTGATAATATATAATAAGTAATCAAAGGAACAAGCAGGAGTTTTTCAAGGTACTTGTATATATTACTTCTCAACTCAAGATTACAAGACACTTACAAGCATATTACAAGAGTTACAATGAGAAACTATATATACTAGATCCTACAGCCGGTTATACTTGATACCAGCTGGAAACCTACGACTAAAGCATATACTACAATGCTATAGTTAAGGTATCTTAGATAAAGTATTATCTAAGATATGGTAGTCATGACATGTCCATGACTTACCTTTTGTCACCAACTAAAGATGGCAACTGTACTTAACATAAAAGGTAAACAGTAGATTAAAGTATGGTCAACTACATGTCTTTTGAGAAAACGCCATGCAGTATCTCAGAGATTTGCAGCGGATTGTCAGACAGACCATACTTATGTCTACTGGATAATAGAAGTGTCTTCCGAAGGTTAACTGGCTTCGGAAGAACAAGTTCTTCCGAAGCCACTTATACTTCGGAAGATGCTTCTATGCTTCCGAGGCTTTGAGGACTTCTTTATACTTCAGAAGTTGACTTCAGAACTTTGTCTTTAAGTCTTTATTCTTTGGAAGTAACTTCTTTATCTTCGGAAGTTGGAGTTTTCCTTCAGAAGTGTATTTTACACTTAGACTTCGGAAGAGCTCCTTCTTCCTTCGGAAGTCCCACACTTGGCTTCGGAAGTCCTTTGTATGTTGTACTCAAAATCTTCTAAGTGATATGGTTTTGGTTGCAACAGCCTCTCTAGATCCAACAAACTCCCCCTAGGCTGATGCTACCAAAACTTCACTTATTTCTACTTCTCAAAGTTTTCAGCACCAGGGACAAAAGATATTTGTCTGTCTCTCTGTTCTTCCCGGAAGTGGTGCTGAGAAGCTTGTACAAGTCATTCGTGGATAGGAGATCCAGTCTATCACTTTGAATGACATGTACCCTTTGTTGTGACCCCCTGAAGAGAGTTAGTTGACGGGAGTTGTAGTCATACTCCCATCTAACTATGGACTCAAGTTCAGGACCTTCAACCATTTGAAGAAAGGCTTTGCCTTTGGTTGCTGATCCTTTCCTTTCCTCCTCCTCTCTCAGTTTTGACTAATCTTCGACCTTGTTTCTGGCAGTGAGCTCGGCCATGTGAAGGCTGCCTAGATGATTTCTGATGTGGGCAGCTACATCGGAGTTTGAAGGTTGGAGAATGGTTTCTCTGCTAACTCAGCAATATCAAATCTAGCTTAAGTGTAGCAGAGATGAGGCATTCAGCCTGTTAATCTCACCATTCTCTCTCTCAACAACAAAGTTGTGAGAAGAGTCTTCGAACCTCCACTGGACTATCTTCTTTCTAGGTACAAGAGGTTGTCTGGTACCCTATCTTCTTTCTTTGTGTCCAGCAGAGTCACCAGCCTTCTCCTCAGCTTCTTTTCTTCCTCATTCAATGTGTCTGAATTGAGGCCAAGGAGTCTTGCAGCTTGGTCCAAAGTTCCTCTGGGCAGATCAAGAAACTCATCTCTTGTGAGGGAACTTGAGGATCCATCAACATAAGTCAGGTTGACTGAATCCTCCTCACAGGAGATGTCGCTCAGAGTAGTGCAGTTGATGAGCTTAGTTTTGATTGCCTTGAATCCTCCATAGAGAGATGTTTGGAAGGCTGAGGGGATGGTTTGATTGGTTGTTGGGTAGGTTTAGGAGTTTGGGTTCTGGCTAAGGTTTTAGGTTGGATGATGGGTAGTTTAGGTGGTTGAGGTGAAGGGGTTGGTAGATGTGATGGTGTAGGTTCAGGGGTGAAGGTTCAGGTTCAGTTTTTGATGGGAAGGGAAAGGGTATAGGTTCAGGTTGAGGTTGGGTTTGGATTTTGGGCTGAGAGGTGGCTTTGAAGGTCATCCCTGTCCCCTTCTATACATCTCTTTCTTCTCCCCGCACGAATGTCAGCCTTGATGTCACTGACATGTCGTTGGAGAGTCTTTTCAGACATTGGACCCACTTGCCTGCCAGAGAAGCCATGAGCTTTAAGATAGTTCTTCATCCAAGCTTTCTCACCTATCTTCTTGGCGGCAGACAGTCCAGCCTCTTCTTCTCTCTTCTTCTTCTCCACCAGCTTCTCCCTTGCAGCTCTCTTTCTCTCCTTCTCCATTTGATCTTGCTCTTTGTGAAGAGCCATAAGATCGTGTCACTATTGTGTGGAGACAACTCCTCTTGAGAGAATCCTCTGGAGAGTAGGAAAGTGATCCTTCTCTCCTGAGCTGCAGATCAGCTTCTCTTTCTTTTCTCAGCCTTTCTTCTTCCAAGGCCAACCTTGCAGCCTCTTCTTTTTGCTGTCTTTGCAGCAAGGTTGCCTTTTCAAGCTCTATCAGCTCCTCTAATGGTAGCAGGAGTACATCTTCCGAAGCAGCCCCTAGACTGACAAGTCTATCAATTACCTCCACTCTTCTTCTATTGTTGACTGCCTCTTGGTTGGCTGCAGCTGCTTTTGGTACTTGCAGCTAACAGTTTCCCAGTTGGCAGTCTTCCTTTCCTTCTGAGCTTCTCCAACCTTTCTTCTTCCTGAAGCTCTTCCGAAGTCATCTTCCTCTTGCCTTTTATGTCTTCGGAAGTGCTAGACTTTGGTGGTTCTTGGATAGAAGATCCAGGTTGGGTGGTGGAGGTAGGAGCTGTGGTCAATGCAGATGTTATAGCTAATGGTTGGCTGAGAAAGTCCTCCCTATTAACCTCAGATGCAAGTTCCAGAATTGCATCTGTGACTATTAGATCATCGAAAAGAGAAAATAGTCCTTCCGCAGCAGCAATCTCAGCTTCGGAAGTTTGTGTTGGTTCTTCCGAGGCTTCGAATTGTGCTTCGGAAGTCTGTGAAAACACACCTTCTGTCCCAACTGTTTCAGTTGCTGGGCCATCAGTCCTAGTTTCCCCTTCGAAATCAATCTCAGGTTCCACTTGGGCCTTAGGTTGACCAACTTCCTCAACAGTGGTAGGAGGTGCATTCAACCTCTGAAGCTCTTGAGCTCCAAAGTAAATCACAGACATATCTGGACTGGGTTGTTCAATCAGGGACTCTAAAGGAACTTGTTGAAGATCCTATTTAGATCCTGAAGCATCCTTTGATCCACTTGAAAGACAACTGGAGGAGGCTCAGGGAAGATGGCAGCTTGTTGTCTTGAGCTCAAAGAAGTAAGAGCTTGACTGATGGTATCCTGTCTTTGGCTTTGTCCTCAACATTCTCCCCCTTTTTGGTAGCATCATCTTGAGAGGTAGATGAGCTAGAGGAAGAGGTCAAGGAGACCTGAACTGGTACATGCCTAACAGATCTCTCAATCTGTGTCTCAGCTAGTTTGGCCTTGAGACTTTCAATCTCAAGTTGCTGAGTGGCAGACCTATCCTCTAAAGTCTTAACCTTTGATTCAAGGTTTGAGACTTTAGAAAGTAGGTCTCTTATGGTGAGTTGCATACTTCCCTCATCTTCTTTTGAAGAATCACGGGGAGATGAGGTAACATACCTGGTATGTTCATCCTCACCACCAGATGTGGTTTCTTGGCACCCTGGTTTCCCTTGCACAATGATGTCTCTTTCAGAGGCATCAAGGGCATGGTTGCCGTAGATTCAGTCTGACTGTCGTTACCACTGTCCTGAGGATCCATTGAGGCTCCTTCAGTAGTGGCAGCTGAATCTACATGAGTCCCCTCCACATCAGTGGGACTCACCTCAGTAGGGCTTTGCTGGTGTGGGCTAGAGACAAGAGGTTTCTCTAGGCTCTGTTGATCCTTAATAGGGTGTAATGGATCAACTTCATCGCCTTTGAGAGACATAGTCTCTTCACCAGCTCCGGTCAATAGGTCAGTGAAAGAAAAGGAATGAAGACCTAAGGACCCGGGACTTTGATCAATGTCAAAAGGCATTGAGCTGTCCCTTGGTGGCTGCTCAGGGGAGTATAGAGACTCACCCTGAGGGCTATCAGCTGGGTTTTGGGCTCATGGGTCTGAGACTGAGGAGACTCAAGACCCATATTGAGGTCAATAGTGAAGGATTGGTGGACCTCTGGCTGAGTGGGAGCCCCTTGTTCCACTCTAGCCTTTTTGGTTTGAAGAGGAGGGGCTTGTTCAATCAGAGTAGATTGAACAAGGGTTCGTTTGGTACGTCTCTGGTAGGTGACAGTGATGGGAGGAGAAGGTAGATTTGGAATGGTGAGGGTAGTTGCTGGTGTGGGTTCATCACCTGTGGGGTAACAGGGATGTCACCAGGAGCCGTTGGCTCAATCATACCTGGAAGTAGTGCGGTATCCCTTCCAGTGTAGTTGGTAGACACTCTCTTCAAGACTTTGAAGATGGTCGGCCTCATTTGGGGAGCAGACAGAGCAGCTGCACAGACAAGCTTACCCTGATCTAGCTCGCAGTTGATTATGTGCTGGAGAAATCTGGGATACATAAAGAATGTGTCCCTTTGCAGATTTCCCATAAGGTTAGTCAGCACAAACCTTGAGTAGTTGAAGCGAAGGCCTTGTACCAACCCATGAACTAAGCACCCGAGTTCATAGGGAATTTGATCCCATCCCCCGGATTTGTTAGATAGACAGTGAAGAACCACATGCAGCAGGAACTTCCACTTGTAGGAGAAGTTGAATTTGTAGACTGTTGACCTGCTTACATTCCACCGTCTCCATTTGGAGATAAGAGTTATCTAACTCAGATTTTGGGGAATTCCGTCGTGCGCCTTCATCATGAGCTCAAGATGCTCCCTGATGATTTGTTCAGTATGACCAACTCTTGGCCACAAACACTTGACCTGATAGCACGAACCCATTTAGGGTTTCAATCCGACCATTTGCCCAATTCGGACATTTGTGTTGGAGTAATGGTAGGGTTTACGGTCAGTGCTGTGTAGTATGAGGATTGGGCTAAGAAAGAGATAATATCAGAAGTCAGCATCCCTTGAAGAGTCAAGGAGTGCGACCTGGTTGTGCTGAGGGTTTAGAGCCATTTGAGAAAGATAGCAGAGGAAAAGTTCTGAGAGAGGTAATTGGAGAAGAAGAAAGCTTTAGGGCAGTGAATTTGGTAAAAAGGTGTAAGTGATTAACCGGAAGTATTTAAATGGGTGAAATGGCGGTTTAAAGGGTGGTTTGGATAGATGATGTGAGGTTCAGAGGATGATGTGACAGGGGCGGTAAGGTTAAGCCCATTTAAATAATCCGACATCATTAACAAAATCTTTACTTTTTACAGAGTGGGGCCCAAAAATTTCCGTTACACAGTAAAATCTTTCTTCCGAGTATAAGGTATTTCCGAAGGTAAAGTTCTTCCGAAGGCAAATGTACTTCCGAAGGTAAATAACTTACTTCCGAAGATACATGTTGCTTTCAAGTGGAAAGTATTAAGTGCTTCGGAAGTAGATCTGAGATAAACGCAATCGCTTCTTCCGAGACTTAGTACACTTCCGAGAAGAAAATTATCCTATGAGAAATTTGCTTCGGAAGTTATGCTAGATATCTTCCGAAGGCAAGTTTCTCTTCGGAAGAACTTATACTTAGTTAAATAAGAAAGGATCTTTTGTAACAGGGCTTAGATTGTATTGACATAAGACTTTACACATTGAAAAGGTTTTCAATTGAGATTAACTAGTCAATGTTTATCATCCCAATAGCTTAATGAGAATTTAAATCTTTGTTCATCAAATGCTTTGGTGAACAATCAGCATATTGTTCATTTGAATCAACTTTGATTAGTTTTATAAGATTTTCTCATGAATATCTCTAATGAAATGATACCTGATGTCAATATGCTTTGTCTTTGAGTGCTTTACTAGATTTTCAGTGATGGATATAGCACTGTTGTTGTCAATGTGGATAGGAGTGCTCATGAAGTTGAATCCATAGTCAATCATCTGGTTTTGAATCCACAGCAGCTGAGCACAGCAACTTGCAGCAGCAATGTATTCAGCTTCAGCAGTTGATGTAGAGACACAGGATTGCTTTTTGCATTGCCATGAGATGATCCTTCCACCAAGAAATTGACATCCACCTGATGTTGATTTCTGTTGATGTTGCAGCCACCATAATCACTATCAGAGTAACCATAGAGATTAAAATCACTATTTCTTGGATACCAGAGACCTAACTTAGGTGCTCCTTTGAGGTATCTGAGGATTCTCTTGACAGCAATTAGGTGAGACACCTTTGGAGCAGCCTGATATCTTGCACAAATGCAGTTGCAAACATGATATCAGGTCTACTTGCTGTGAGATACATCAGAGAACCAATGATTGCTCTATACTGATGTTGATCAGTATCCTCCCCCTCAGAATCAGGGCATAAATCATGGTTTCTGGGTATGGGCGTCTTTGCTGCTTTACAATCCTTCATATCAAATCTCTCTAAGATATCATTGACATACTTAGATTGATTGATGAAAACCCTTCCTTCAGTTGCTTTACCTGAATTCCAAGGAAAAAGTCCATTTTTCCATAGAACTCATTTCGAACTTCTTTTTCATAATGCTCTCAAAGTCTTTGCACATTTGGTCATTTGAGGAACCAAATATGATGTCATCGACATAGACTTGAACTAGCAAAATGTCTTTCCCAGACTTTCTGATGAAGAGAGTCTTGTCAATGGTTCCTCTAGTATAACCATTCTTCAGAAGAAATTGAGACAATGTCTCATACCACAGCCTAGGTGCCTGGTGCAGCCCATATAGAGCTTTATCCAATTGCACACATAGTTTGGGTGCTGTGGGTCTTCAAATCCTGGAGGCTAGGCATACGTAGACTTCCCTATCTATAT
The DNA here is from genome assembly GCA_025215565.1 of Flaveria ramosissima. Taxonomy (NCBI): domain Eukaryota; kingdom Viridiplantae; phylum Streptophyta; class Magnoliopsida; order Asterales; family Asteraceae; genus Flaveria; species Flaveria ramosissima. The sequence continues at coordinate 76,394,893 of CM046036.1, forward strand.
CCCCATATAGAAAGGCACACTTGACATCAAGCTGGTAGACAGTGAAATTCTTGGATGCAGCATAAGCAAGGAAGATCCTAACTGCCTCAAGTCTTGCAACAGGTGCAAAGACATCAGTATAATCAATTCCTTCCTCTTGAGTGTATCCTTGAACCACCAGTCTTGCCTTGTTCTTGATAATCAAGCCTCTGTCATCTCTTTTGTTTCTGAAAACCCACTTGGTGCCTATAGGTACTTGACCAGATGGTAGCGGACATAGGTTCCAAACCTTTTGTCTTTTGAATTGAAGCAGCTCCTCTTGCATTGATTCAACCCAGCTACTATCCTTCAAGGCATCTTCCACCTTCTTGGGTTCCATTTGGGATAAGAAGCATGAGTACAAGCAGACATTCCCATTGTGAGTTTGTCCCTTGTTCTCACACCCTCAGAGACTTCCCCTATGATGTTTTCAGCTGGATGAGTATTGTGAATTCTGAGTCTTGGAATCACCTCCAGTTGCAAAGATAGGTCCAAGTTGGACATATTTTGCTCTGGAGCTTGAATACTTGGTCCAGCTGCTGTTTCAATCTCATTCAATGAGGACTGATTGAATGAAAGAGAAACATCATCATTTCTTTGCTGTGAAGCATCATTAACAGTTGCCTGTTCCTTCAAAATGCTGCTTCCATCAGCTTGGTGTTGTGCAGGATCACCTGAGGAGACTTGAAGATCATCAGGTGAATCCCTTGTTGAAGTTCCACTATTTCTTGAAATGGTTATACTGTCAGATCTTTCAATAGTGGGAACTTGATTTGTGTTGCTCTTGGAGAACTTGGAGCAGGTCTGGGAAGCTCAAACAGTTGATCTTCATCAGAATTGCTTTGAGCACCTGTTCCAGCTGAAACATTCTCACAAGATGGTTTAGAATAGTTTGGAAACAATTCTAAATCAAAAATATGATCAGGGCCATTCCCCCTAACACAAGGAGTGTGCTCATTAACTACAATGTTGGAGGATTCCTCAAATTGTTGGTTTTTAATATTATAAACCCTGTAAGCTTTAGAATAGGAGGAATATCCAACAAAGATAGCATCATCTGACTTTTCAGCAAATTTTGCCAAATTGTCTTTTGTGTTAAGTATGGTACACCTGCTGCCAAAGGACCTTAGAAAGCCAATGAACGGTGGCCTCTTGTTCCATAACTCATAAGGGGTCTTTCCATGTGGCTTTACTACAAGAACTCTGTTCTGCACATAGCATGCAGTGCTGACTGCCTCTGCCCAGAATGTTAGAGGCAGCTTTGAATCAGCTAATAGTCCGAGCAGCCTCAATAAGTGTCCTATTTCTCCTCTCAGCAACACCATTTTGTTGAGGAGTTCTAGGAGCACTGTATTGTCTGGCAATCCCTTTGAGTTACAAAATGAGTCAAGAACAAAGTTCTTAAACTCAGTCCCTTGATCACTTCTAATTATTTTAACCTTGTGATCAACTTGATTTTCTATTTTAAGAATAAAAGATTTTAAAGTTTCAGCAGTTTCATCTTTAGTTCTTAAAAATAACCCATGTAAATCTAGTAAAATCATCAACTACCACAAGGCAATATGATTTCCTTCCAATGCTCATTATACTTGTGGGACCAAATAGATCCATGTGCAATAAGTGTAATGGAGTAGTGATAGAGTTAACAACTTTGGATTTATGAGAAGACCTGTGTTGTTTTCCTTTCAGGCAAGCAACACAGTTATCTTTGCAGAAAAATTCCTTTTTAGGCAAACCATGTACCAAGTTATTTTTAGCCAATTTATTCATTGTCTTAAATTGACATGACACATTCGTTTATGCCATAGTGTTGACTCATCACTATCAGCTTTGGAAAGAAAGCATGATACTTCTCCCATTGGGGAAGCATTGTTCATATCAAGCTTGTACATATCCCCTCTCCTGGGAGATCTAAGAAGCACCAATTCCTGAGGAATTGTCATCCCAGGTTTGAGGATGATGCACTCATGTTCTGTGAAAAGCATTTGATGCTTTTGATCACAAAACTGAGAAACACTTAACAGGTTGTGTTCAAGCTGTTTGACAAAATTAACTTTGTCAACTTTTAATTTTCCATTGGATATACTTCCTCTGCCAGAAATATATCCTCCGGCCTCACCTCCAAACTGGACAGGACCTCCATCATAATGTTGAAATTGTTGAAGGAGAGATCTGTTCCCTGTCATGTGCCTGGAGCATCCACTATCTACAATCCAAATGTTGTTATTCTTGTCATATGGATGTCCCTGCACATAAGTGAGATAATTAGTTTTGATTGGAAACCCAAGCCTTATTGGTCTTGGGTTCTTCCAATGAGTGACATGATTGAACCAAAATTTATGCATGGGGTTCAATGGATGTCTTTGAAGAAGAGGTTTGGGCTACAGCATCTTCCTTGATCTTCCATTCCATCCCTTGGTTGATCATAGAAGATGAGCTTGATGAAGCTTTTGTAGCTTGGCATTCTTCCGAAGCTTCTTTCTTTTCGAAAGAGACCTTCACCACCTTTTCTTCCGAAGCAGTCTTCTTCTGGGATGGTTTCAAGGGGACTCTTTTGTGAGTCTTTGCAGCTTTCACTTCCGAAGCCTTTTTCCTCTCGGAAGAAGATTTTCTTCCGAGACAAGCCTTGCTTCGGAAACAAGCTTTCCCTTTTTCATTACTTGAACCATTGATATGGTCCAAATGTGAAACCTTCCCTGACTCCTTCTCTTTTAACATTATTTGCATAATGTGCTAGCAGGATTGTAGTAACAATCTTTAGCCATGTGGTTTTGCAGACCACACATTATGCATGCAATGTTATTTTCTGGGAATTGAGGGTTGCTGTTTCTTGTTCTTTTTCTCCTCATCAGCAACCTTTCCCTTTAACTTCTGATCCTTTGGTAGGATAGGAGTACTGGTACTATACTCCTTTCCTGAATCAGAAGGTCCAACCACCTGGAATCCTGCTGATATGAATACACCCTTTTGCTTTGGGTCTATCTTCAGCTTGGATTCAGCCACCTTCTTGGCAGTTTTTCTGGCTGCTTTAGCCCTGCTTCTTCTGGCTTTGGTGGTCAGGGTTTGATCATCATTGGTCTGGGAGGGCTCAATTACCTGTTCCTTCCCTGTGATGGTCATGGTCTCCACAGTTGCATCACTCTTTGACTCTTTACAAGGTGGGTCAACAATGGAACCTCTTGCTCTTCAGTACCACATCTTGGTTGTCTTACAGACTCATAAGAGTGTGGTGGGAGCAATTTCATTGGTTCCCAACCCACTTTTGTTTTGATAGCAAAGTTTAGAGTGAGAGGATGATGCAAGTATGGCTTGGAAGTTTTGCTCAGAAATAGCATACTTCCTGGCTTGAGCCTCAGCTGTGACAAGCTGGGCTTGAGCCTCAGTCAATTTGGATATTAAATCCTTGATTTGAGTCTTGTAGTTGGTGTGTTCATGTTTTAAAAGAGATACAGTTTTCTCTAACTCCTCAATTTTCTTTTGGTAGTCAGATTCAGCTCTTTTAAAGTCAGATTTTAGCACATTTAAAGACTCAATATCGGATTTAATTTCCATATTGTAGTCCTGGTACAACTTAACCTTAGCAATACAAGCAGGGGTACAGAGATGTTCATATACCTTATTTTCATCTGTTCCTGCCATGAGTGCTTGAGCAGGAGTCACATCTTGAACCATAAAGCTCCAGTCAACTTCTTGAGCCATAGCTGCAGTTTCAGTTGACTTCCCATTGGGCTTTGGTGTAGAAGGATGTGTGGAGGCCTGTGAGGTTCCCGGGTTGGACTTGGGAGCCTTGCATTCCCTTGCAAAATGGCCAAGCTGGTTACAGTTGTAACACTTAGCCTTGCTCTTGTCAAACCCAAACTTGCTAGTGATTGGGTTTTGAGGGAATTGCCTTCCAGTTCTCTTAAAGAACTTCTTCGCTCTGTAGGTAAGGAGAGCCATTTGCTGGACAATGTCCACATACTCTATGTCATCTGGACTGAAGCACTCAAGATCATCAAAGCAAAATTGATGATCATTGGAGTGTCCACTCCCTGAGACAAACGCACAGCCCTCCTGAAAGGAGCTTTGCTGAGCTTGATGAGACCTTGGAGTCTCAGGGAATGTGATGTAAGGCCCAGATGAACAAGATGGCTGTTGTGTATGACAGGTACTGCTGAGACTGGGAGACTGAGCCTTCAGCAACCATTAAAGCGTTGCTAGCAGGAAGGCTCAAGGGTCTGCTTGCTTGGTGACCCTTCTTGCTTTCCATTTCCAAACGGTATCCATCAAGGATCCCATAAAGTTCGGTCATGGTGAGAGTGTTTAAATTCTCTGTTCTCTTAATGGAGACACAGTAGAAAGTCCACTCATTGGGTAGAGCACTCATGAACTTTCTGGTAAGGTCTCTAAGTTCTTGAGTGATTCCCACAGATTGGAGGGAGGAGATAAGATCCATATACCTGAAATATTGCTGGCTAAAGGTTTCTCCAGCAACATAGGTGAAGTTCTCAACTGCTGCTTCAGTGAGTCCTTCTTTGAATCATTAGAGCTCGAGTACATTTGAGCAAGTGCATCAAAGAGTTCTTTGGCTGACTTACAATGCTCAAACCCCACCATGATGGAGTTTGGGATTGCAGTCATGAGAACAGTCATAGCATTGATGTCTATGTCAAGCTTCTTCCTGTCTTCATCAGAGTAGTCTTCAACAGCCTTCTCGATCATGGCACCGTTTCCACCAGCAACTTTTGGCTTGTACGGGCCATTAACGATGGACTGCCACATCTTGATATCCTGGTATCTGATGAAGCCTTCCATTCTTCTGCTCCAAGACCTGAAGTTTTCAGGGTCGATGATGGGAGCTTTGGTCATCGTTCCCATTTCAACTTCAGATTTGATGAGGGCCATTTTTGAGTGAGGTATAAGGAGGAGTGAAAAACTGGTTGATTAGGATGGTAAGATCTCACAATCAAGAGCCTAAAAGCTCTGATACCAATTGCAGGATCGGGTTTTGTCACTTAACACTTGTAATTCTCTCAAACTCACTTATAATCACTCGAACAAGATGAAGCAATGCCTTTAACAAGAGTTGATAATAATATAAAAAGTAATCAAAGGAACAAGCAGGAGTATTTTCAAGGTACTTGTATATATTACTTCTCAACTCAAGATTACAAGACACTTACAAGCATAGAACATGAGTTACAATGAGAAACTATATATACTAGATCCTACAGCCGGTTTACTTGATACCAGCTGGAAACCTATGACTAAAGCATATACTACGATGCAATAGTTAAGGTATCTTAGATAAAGTATTATCTAAGATATGGTAGTCATGACATGTCCATGACTTACCTTTTGTCACCAACTAAAGATGGCAACTGTACTTAACATAAAAAGGTAAACAGTAGATTAAAGTATGGTCAACTACATGGCTTTAGAGAAAACGCCATGCAGTATATCAGAGATTTGCAGCGGACTGTCAGACAGACCATACTTATGTCTACTGGATAATAGAAGTGTCTTCCGAAGGTTAACTGGCTTCGGAAGAACAAGTTCTTCCGAAGCCACTTATACTTCGGAAGATGCTTCTATGCTTCCGAGGCTTTAAGGATTTCTTTATACTTCGGAAGTTGACTTCAGAACTTTGTCTTCAAGTCTTGATTCTTCGAAAGTAACTTCTTTATCTTCGGAAGTTGGAGTTTTCCTTCGGAAGTGTATTTTACACTCAGAAACTTCGGAAGAGCTCCTTCTTCCTTCGGAAGTCCCACACTTGGCTTCAGAAGTCCTTTGTATGCAGTACTCAAAATCTTCTAAGTGATATGGTTTTGGTTGCAACAGCCTCTCTTGATCCAACAAGGGGCTTCAAGAAGTGCAAAACTGTCAAGCAACTATGGGAGGCACTGAAGCTCATGTATGAGCGGTCCACTGAAGCGAAGGAGAACAAGAAGGACCTCTTGAAGCAGCACTTTGAGAACTTCACCTTCAAAACAGGTGAAACCATGACTCAACAATACTTCAGGTATGTTGAGATTGTGGATACTTTAATGGATGTTGGAGTAACTCTTGAAAACAAGGACATTGTGAGGAAGTTTATGTCCTCTCTTCCTAGACAATGGACACATTATTGTGTTGTTATCAAGAGAACTGAGAACCTTAATACTCTCACTTTGACAGAGTTGTATGGTATTCTTAGTGGATACGAGATGGAGTTGAACATGCAAAGTTCATCTGGTAACTCCAGCAATCAGCAGAGTTCAGCCCTCCATGTGGTTGAAAGGGATGGCAGAGAACCATATCATCATCTTATCTGCTACCCTGGCAACTCACAAAAGGGTTATTTCATCACCTTCTTAGAGACACCAAGAGAAAGCTACACTCAAGGATGCCCATTCCAAGAGACAAGCTCTTCACATGCATTTGTGTCTGCTAATGAAAGCACAGGCAACTTTCTCTTCACCCTTAAAGACCTGAACTATATCCCTCCAGATGACCTGGAATACATGGAGATAGTTCAACAAATGGCTCTCCTCACTCACAGAGCCAAGAAATTCTATAACAGGACATGGAGGAAGTTTCCAAGCAATACAGCCAGTGGAAAGTTTGCGCTGGATAAAAACAAAGTAAAGTGTTACAACTGTAACCAAATGGGCCACTTTCCAAGGGAGTGTAAGGCACCAAGGACAAATGGTGGCCAAAAACAATCCAGACCAAACTACACTCAAAGAGCTCCCCTGAATGAGAAGCCAAAGAAGCAAGCTATAGTTATTGTTGAAGAAGGAGGTTTTGACTAGAGCTTTCAGGTGGAATGTTAGGACCTGGTATTTGAACGAAATACCGAATGATTAACGTGTAAACCAGATCAAATAGTGCGGAATCCTATTTGATTTGCGATCCAATCAGTGAGAACGCACGAAGAATCAATAAAGTATTGAATCTAACGTTAAGAATCGATTGGGAATCGATCTGCAGCGTTCTATGAACTTGGAGAACGAACTAGGAGGCTTCTGGATGGCTAGGGTACGTCTGGAGTCGAAATAGAATGAATGCTTCCCTTTTTCCACGAATTGAGTTGTATTTATAGGTTAGTATTGTTCATTCGTGCGACTAAACCATAAGTATGGTTCAGTCGTGCGATTGAACCATGCGGTTGATTCATCCGCATGACTGAGTGTTCAGTCGTGCGACTGAGCCAATCTTATGTTCAATCATACGACTGATCCAGTCTCCTGGTTCAGTCGTGCGACTGAGTCATTCGTATGAAGTTATTCATGCATATGGTCCATTCGCATGGGCCATTCGCATGAGAACTTCATTTTGTTAAGTTTGAGTATATTAATTAATATAACATTATGTGTAACAATTCAAACAATCACAAACCTAATTAACCAATTCAATATCGACTTATTAATGAAATATTAAACATTGTAAATCACAAACAATCAATATCATTTCATTAATCATTCCAAACATTACATCAGAATCAAACAAACAAGATCTATTACATTCATATCATGATCTAGGGACATACATATATCAACAAACTCCCCCTTGGACCTAGATCTCTCTTGAATTGTTCATGTGTACTATCATTTTCCAAAGGGTCTGAATCGGTATCACAGATACGATCTACCTTATATCAGCTATCCACTCCTTCTCCCTCGTTTTTTTTAATGTTACTGGCTGACTTATTCTCCCCCTAAAATACTAAAATCATAACTGGTTTTAATTATTTTAGGATTTTAATAAACAGCTAAATAACATGAATTTAATTTAACCAACCATACTAAACTAAGTAAAGAAAATAAAATAAAAAAGAGAAATTAACTTAACTGCATCGGACTACACATGATCATCATCAGGAATAACATCACTTTTCTTTTTAACGCCGTTGACCTCTAACAGATATAGAAAACGTGGTTTATCAAAGGCTTTTTTATAAAGGTCAGCGCGTTGAAAATCAGTATTAATTTTTACCACATCGATTAAGTTCTTCTCAAAACAGTCTCTTATGAAATGGTATTTAATACCGATATGTTTGGTCTTTGGATGTTGGACCGGATTTTTAGTTACTGCAATTGCAACAGAGTTATCAACAAAGATAGGAGTAGAAGAAAACTTTAAACCGTAATCACGCATTTGCTGTTGAATCCAGATGATTTGTGAACAGCAACTTGCAGCAGCAACATATTCAGCTTCACAGGTTGACAATGCAACCGAGGTCTGCTTCTTACACTGCCAGGTAACTAATCTTTTCCCAAAGAATTGACACCCTGCTGATGTAGACTTGTAGTTCATCTTGCAGCCCCTGTAATCCGAGTCACTATACGCCGTAAGCTCAAGTCATCATCATGAGGATACCACAACCCAAGTGTGGGTGTACCCTTCAGATAACGAAATATCCTCTTGACCCCGATCAGATGGTTAACCTTAGGCTTAGCCTGATATCTAGAACATAAACATGTAGCATACATGATATCAGGTCTTGAGGCTGTGAGGTACATGAGGGATCCAATCATTCCTCGGTACATTATGGCATCCACTAGATCCCCATTTTCATCAGGTGCTATATCATGATTAGTAGCAAGTGGAGTCCCAGCAGCAGAAGCATTCTCCATGTCAAACCGACTAAGAATGTCTCCCACATACTTGGTTTGATATAGAAATATCCCATTTGGTGTCTGATCCACCTGTAACCCGAGAAAGAACTTCATCTCCCCCATAGCACTCATCTCAAACTCTTTCTTCATAACTACATCAAACTCTTTGCATAAGTCTTCGTTCTTTGAACTGAAGATTATGTCATCAACATAGATCTGTACGAGCAGTAGGTCTCCATCCTTTTCTTTGATGAACAGCGTGCAGTCAATGACTCCCCTGCGAAATCTGTGCTTCACAAGATGAGTCGAGAGTTTCTCGTACTAGGCCCTTGGAGCTTGATGAAGCCCGTATAAAGCCTTGTCGAGTTTGTAAACTCTATCCCGATGATAAGGATCTTCAATACCCTCGGGTTGACTGACATAGACTGTCTCTCTGATTTCCCTATGAAGGAATGCACTCTTCACATCTACTTGATAGACTTTAATCTTCATGTACGAGGCATAGGCGGGGAAGATACGGATGGCTTCCATCCTAGCCACGGGTGCAAACACTTCATTGTAGTCAATCCCCATGACTTGGCGAAATCCCTGAACCACCAGTCGAGCCTTTCCTGATAATGACCCCTTGGTCATCCTTCTTGTATTTCAATACCCATTTGGTGCCAATGACCTTAGCACCTTTAGGTCTATCTACCAGAGTCCATACACCTAACTTCTTGAACTGAAGAAGTTCTTCTTGCATGGCACTCACCCATGCCTCATCGTTTAGTGCATCACTGACGTATTTTGGCTCAAACTGCGAGACAAAACACCGATAAGCACCATCATGAATGTATCCCTTTTCCATAACAGAGGCATAATCAGCTGAGTATAGCTGGTTTCGGGTTTGTACTCCTGATCTGACATCCCCAATGACATTGTCTAAGGGATGATAGACGTTTAGACGTGATCCTGGAGTAGTAGGAACAGCTACCTCAGAGCCAAGATTATGAACATTTGGTTCTGCATCTGAGGTAGTTGGAGTTTGAGGTTCCGAAGTCGATGGTGCATCACTGTTAGATGCTTGTGGACTTTCAGGAACTGGAACCTGTTCCTTCTGACTGTTCTGGGCATCTTCTTCAGCTTCATCTTCTGAGGAGGAGTCACTGTCGTCGACTACTCCCCCTGACTGAGTAGATGATTCTCCCTGTGAGCTAGATGATGTTGAATCATGAGATGGTGTATTCAAGAACATCATCCCTGTAGCTAACTCGTCATCCGAGGGAGAGATAGGGATGTTGAAGGACTTGAAGAATCCATCATAGTCGAAAAAGTAGGCGGGTCCTTTGCCAGTAGGTGGTGTGGTATATATTTGAACATCAACATTACACCACACTTCTACTAGACCCGTTGAGTTGTTGTAAACTCTCTTGTTCGGTATGTTGTATCCTAAGAAGATTCCTTCATCAGCCTTCTCGCTGAATTTACCTTCTTGTGTCTTCTTCCGAAGTGTGCATGGCGCGCCAAATGGTTCAAGGTACTCCAAATTCGGTTTGCGTCTTTGTAGTAGTTCGTAACATGTCTTTCTGTGGCGCTTGACTATCAGAACTCGATTCAGTGTATAACATGCATTCACCACTGCCTCATTCCAGAATTGGATAGGTAGTTTCGAGTCTGCCAGCATTGTCCGTGCTGTCTCTATCAAGCTTCTGTTCTTTCTCTCAGCAACGCCATTCATCTGAGGCGTGTAGGCAGAAGTGAATTGATGCACAATTCTCTTTTCCTTGCAGTAGGCCTCCATCCACTGATTCTTGAATTCAGTCCCGTTGTCTGAGCGTACTTGTCTTACCTTCAGCTTGTAGAGAGACTCCAGTGTGGTTACTAACTCCTTGAATGACTCAAATGTTTCTGATTTGGACTTCAGAAACATTACCCAAGAGAACCTTGAGTAGTCATCAGTAACCACAAACAGTACAAGTCGCCTGTAATGCTCTTTGTACTTACTGGACCAAACAGATCCATGTGAAGAAAATCAAGAGGAAGTTTTATTGAATGAACTTTCTTTTCCTTATGAGACTTCTTCGTCTGTTTGCCTTTTTTGCAAGCTACACAAAAATCAGGAAGAC